>WOCE01000029.1:425587-902383 GCA_009771035.1 Lupinus albus
TTGCTCGAGGCTAGGATCTAATATTTGGACATGAGGAGTTAGTTCATGACTTGGTTTGGTGATATCATGTTTAGTGGTGTATGACCTTAGTGACTGATTAAGTAATCTTAATGGATTAGAGAATCGAATTGTGATTTTGGTTGAAATATTGTTGTGCCTAAGGTCTAGGAGATGATTTTATTTTCCGAGGTATGTTTAATTTTCGGGGACGAAAATTCTTATAAGAGGGGGAGGATTGTAACACCCCAAATTTTAATCTTAAAAATAATAGTATCAGTCCTGGAAGCCTCGCTTGATCGAGAGATTCTCTCCTGAGCGAGAAAGGATCACCTGGGAGGGTGAAATCCTGGACTATACTGGAGGATTCTCGCCTGAGCGAGAGTTGTCTCGCCTAGGCGAGAAATGGCAATTTGGGCTGTTGACACAGTGTAATCGATTACACACTCCTGTGGTAATCGATTACATGCTGATAAACTAATCAGACCTGTGCATCTGACACAGTGTAATCGATTACACAGTCCTGGTAATCGATTACATCCTGGTAATCGATTACTGATGATTAAAGCATCAGATATGTACATCTGACACAATGTAATCGATTACACCATGTTGGTAATCGATTACACCATGTTGGTAATCGATTACATCGCGACGATGCCTTTGTAATTTACACTGTGTAATCGATTACACACTTATGGTAATCGATTACATAGTATTAATGTAATCGATTACACCATGTTGGTAATCGATTACATAGCGACGATGCCTCTATAATTTACACAGTGTAATCGATTACACAATACTTGTAATCGATTACACCTATCGCAATGTCTATAAAATAGAAACCCAAAACACATTTTAGGGTAGAACTTCGAAGAGAAGAGAGAGAGGAGAGCTTTTCAAGAGCAAGGAGCCTTAGGACTCATCTTGGAGCTTGAGAAGAGGTAAACCTCTTGTTACTAACTCTTCTTCTTCCTCTCTAACTTGTTTTGGGTATGTTGGATTCATTTCAAAACATGAGAAACCATAGAAACTCATCCTTTAGAGTTATGGTTCATTTTATGTTGTTTTTATCTTGTAAACTCTTGGTTTAGAGTTGGTATTTGATGAATGGAAAGTTTTATGGGTTATTCATGAAAAACCTCCCAAAACCCCCAAAATGAGAATATGAGTATAAAGAGAAAGAGATGAAATGTTAGATGTGGATAATGAGTAGTGCTTTAATGTTGTTATATGAGATGAACATGTATGCTTTGATATTTAGAAACTTGTATTGAAGTAGTTTTGGAAATATTGAAATATGAGATGTTATGCATGTTTAGATGGTTGAATATTGATGATGAATATTTTGTATGATTAAATGATGCAAAATAAGTTGTTTATGTGATATTTGGAATAAATGACTAACATTGTTGTTATTGGTGGAAATGAGGAAAGATCCTAAGGTTGGAGGAAATCGCGGAGGAGACTTTTAAAGTTATTCGGAACCGATCCCCAAAACTCCTGAGGAAGGGATAAGTGGCTCTAATTCATACTCACTGATGTGAATGAGGTATGTGAAAGAGGTAATGTGTTGTAAGTTTGATTGTTGTTACCTTACCCGAATAGGTAGTGGTTTATTGTTGTTACCCTACTCGAAGAGGTAGTGGTTGACTGTTGTTGTGTCCTACCCGGAGTGGTAGTGAACTGTTTGTTGTGTCCTACCCGGAGTGGTAGTAGACTGTTATTGTGTCCTACCCTTAAATGGTTATAGCGGATGTTATCGTGTCCTACCCGGAGTGGTAGCGGACTGTTGTGTGTCCTACCCGGAGTGGTAGTGGACTGTTATTGTTATCCTACAGGGCATGATAGTGACGAATTGTGAACTAGACCTACCCGATGTGGTATGGATTATAACTCGACCTACCGGATGTGGTATGGAGTATAGCACCTACCCGATGTGTATGGAGCATAACACTAGACCTACCCGACTGTGGTATGGAATATAATACTAGACCTACCCTGATGTGGGTATGGAGTATAACTAGACCTGCCCGATGTGGTATGGAGTATAACTAGACCTGCCCGATGTGGTATGGATTATAACAATAGACCCTACCCGATGTGGTATGGAGCTTAATACTAGACCTACCCGATGTGGTATGGAGTATAACTAGACCTGCCCGATGTGGTATGGAGTATAACTAGACCTGCCCCCAATGTGGTATGGATTATAACTAGACCTGCCCGATGTGGTATGGAGTATAGACCTACCGATGTGGTATGGAGCATAACACTAGACCTACCCGATGTGTATGGAATATAATACTAGACCTACCCGATGTGGTATGGAGTATAACTAGATCTGCCCGATGTGGTATGGAGTATAACTAGACCCTGCCCGATGTGGTATGGAGTATGACTAGACCTACCCGATGTGGTATGGAATATAACAGTAGACCTGCCCGATGTGGTATGGATGATGAACTAGACCTGCCCGATGTGGCATGGATGATGAACTAGACCTGCCCGATGTGGTATGGATGATGAACTAGACCTGCCCGATGTGGTATGGATGATGAACTAGACCTGCCCGATGTGGTATGGATGATGAACTAGACCTGCCCGATGTGGTATGGATGGTGAACTAGACCTACCCGATGTGGTATGGAGATGTAATTGGATCTACCCGAGGTGGTAGGAGATTATAGTTGTGAAAGAACTCGGTGAATACGATTAAGGATGAATACGACTTATGAGAAACGAGGACATTAAGAGCGAAAGTCATATGCATGCTATAGGATATATATTATGGGATATATATACTATAGGGTGAATATGAATGTTGGAAATAAAGACGTTAAGGATAAAAGTAATATACATGCTATAAGATATATAGTATGGGATATATATATACTATAGTGTGGATATGAATAATGAGAAGAACGATGCTTCGAATGAACATAATATGCATGCTATAGAATATATATTATGGGATATGTATTCTATAGGATGAATATGGATAACGTAGAAATGAACGAAAGAAGAGATGAATGTTTGCATTTACGTAATTGCGTTTATAATTTATATTAAAGTTTAATCGTATTTGAAATGTTGATTATCGTTGTGATGTTAGTTTTGAACTAATGACTTACTCCATTTTGTTTTGTGTGTTGTTATGATAATCCCATTGTAGGTAAATGAAGGATTTTGAGGATGAAGCTCAAATAGGAAGTCTTTGTGTCTATTTACTTGAGTGTCTTTATTGCTATTCGACGTTGTAGTTGATTCGATAGCATTTTGGGATAAATGTAATCTGATTAGGATAATATGGTGACATGTAGTTATGGACGTTATAACCTTGGAAAACCTGTAACTGGATGTATGTGGTAAATGTTATCTAAATGAATTATTTTTTTCCGCAACATAAATTTGTATGATAATATAATAGGGTAAAGGGTATTTTCAAAGAGTGATACTTCAGAGTTTTCAATGAAGGGTGACGACTGTATGTAAGAAAGGATTAAAATAAATGAAAAATTTTCAAGGGTAGAAAATCGGGTCGTTACATGATGGAATGGGCGGTGCCCAAGTCAGTGTATAACTCTGGATATTAATAGCTATGGATATTTTGAAATTCCATAGCTAGATGTATGCGTGGGTTACCAAGAATTATTTATATGAATTATGATTTTCTGTCAAGAGTATGACCACAAAAGAGAATTAGGAGAATGTCATTATATTTATTAATCTGAGATATTAAGGAAATGCATGTAAATGAGTCATAATAAGGAAAAAATTTCAAGGGTAGAATTTGGGTTTTTACAGAGTAATCCCCATAACACATCGGGCAGGTCGAGTAATTCCCCATACCACATCGGGCAGGTCGAGTAATCCCCATACCACATCGGGAAGGTCGAGTAATCCCCATACCACATCGGGCAGGTCGAGTAATTCCCCATACCACATCGGGCAGGTCGAGTAATCCCCATACCACATCGGGCAGGTCGAGTAATCTCCATACCACATCGGGCAAGTCGAGTAATTCCCATACCACATCGGGTAGGTCGAGTAATCCCCATAACACATCGGGCAAGTCGAGTAATTCCCCATACCACATCGGGCAGGCCGAGTCCATACCACATCGGGCAGGTCGAGTAATCCCCAGACTACATTGGGCAGGTCGAGTAATTCCCCATACCACATCAGGTAGGTGGAGTAATTCCCCATACCACATCAGGCAAGTTGAGTAATTCCCAATACCACATCGGGCAGGTCGAGTTCATTCCCCATACTACATCGGGCAGGTCGAGTTTCCACATTACACTCACATCCATGTCATACACAATCAACACAAGGCATCTCATTATTTTATCACCATAAATAACACGCAATACCTTCATTATCACAAACATACCCTTATCCATTTTAACACCTTAACAGCTCATCACATAGTCATCGTTACACGCACACCCATATAGGTTTATAACAATCCACAACTCACAACATACTCATTTTGATAATCATACTCATATCCATTTTAAGACATTGAAAACTCCTCACACATTCATTGTTACAACACACCCATACATATTTATAACAATCAACCACTCACAACATACTCATTTATGTTTATGACCATAAATAACTCACACACCATCATTATCACACAGCATAACCATTATCATAAACAAACCACACATAACATATTCTTCATCATATACACATTAACGTTAGGGCTTGTGAAAATGTAATTGGGTCATTCTCAATTCATATATCATCTTCCGACTTATGTAAGTAAACTACATAATCGTCATGAATAGCATATCATCTTTCTCTTTAATATCTTCTTAATGCTAACTATTGTGGTTCTTCTACAATATAGGTTCATCAACTTCAACTTCATTGTGAGTAATGAAATTATTTTGTTGTTCTCCATTATTATTAATTGATTCAAAAACTTGAGGAACAACTTTATTAGAGACACAAATAAGAGGAACTTTCACCCTTATTTCTAAAAGTTTCACTTTGGTGGTATTTAATTCCCACTAATTTCACCAGTATCAATGAACCTAACATTCTCAGTTTCAACAATTCTTGTAGTATGCTTTGGACAATAAAATCTATACCCTTTTACTTTTCTGGATAATCAATGAAATAACCACTGGTTTTTCTTGCATGTAGTTTCTTTTCTTATAGACTATAAATTCTAATTTTTGTCGGGTATCCTTGAACATGTAGATTCCTTAAACTATATTTCCTTCCCGTTCACAGATCAAACGGATTATTTCGAACTGCCTTAAAAGGAACCTTATTTAATACATACATGGCGATCTTCAAGGAAAAAGTCCATAATGAAATGGTAAATATCAATTACTTAACATACTCCTAGTCATATTAAAAAAATGTTCCATTATGTCTTTCTGATACATTATTTTGTTGCAGTCTACATGTCATTGTGTATTGTGCTCATATGTCATGCATGTTGAGGAATTTAGTAAATGGATCTAAATGTTGTCCACTTTCACCATATCTTCCATAATACTCACCACCTCGATCGGACCTAACATTTTTCACCTTTTATCTAATTTCCTTTCAACTTCTATAATGTAAATCTTTAAGGCATTTATAGCTTGAGATATATTATGTAAAGACCCAAATTCTACCCTTGAAAATTTTTCTTTTATTTTAATCCTTTCATGCATACCGTCATCATACTACTTTGGTTTCTCAATTATCACTTTTTAAACACCTTCTAACATAAGATATTGCCATACGATTTATATTGCGGAAAAACATATTTCATTAAATTAAACCCGAATGTCTACTGCATACAACTAGCTATGGGTTTCCAAAATACCCATAACTACGTATATGCGGAATTAAAATCATTCGTATAAGTCATATATCCATAGTTACAAAATATTCCAAGTAATGCAATCAACACTCATGTACAAAACATTACTAATAATTGAAATTTAAAAATATAAAGCTCTTAAGCTTCCAAAAATAAGACCACCTCAGATTACCTATTCATCTGCAATGGGATTATCAATGACAAAACACAAACACATAAAGGAGTAAGTCGTTAATTCAATAAACATCATTATAAGATAATCCACATTAGAAAAAAGGTTAGTAAACCATTTTCGAAATTCATTTTGTCTTGCTACATAACTAGAGCCAAAGTCCCTACACCCCTTAGGGTTAGCTAAAAGCAGATTCTCATTTTTCTTAAAACAAATCGCGCTTATATACTCAAGCCAGATTTTTGCTTATATACTCAAGCCAGAGTTTTGCTTATATACTCAAGTCAGAGTTTTGCTTATATACTCAAGCCAGAGTTTTGCTTATATACTCAAGCCAGAGTTTTGCTTATATACTCAAGCCAGAGTTTTGCTTATATACTCAAGCCAGAGTCGCTAACCATTCATGGTCGGCTAAAAAATATATTTTCTTTTCATCGAATTCACCATCAATCATTTCCCATAAATCCACGCCATCTTTAGTATAATCACACCCATATATGTTTATACTAAATACGTGATTTACACTATAGTTAATGCATGGCCAGAAAACACACACATTTTCCTTTTCCGTAAATCTACGCCTTCTTTAATATAAACACACCCATATATGTTTATACTAAATGCGTAATTTACAACTTAGTCTTTGCATAACCAAAAAATACACATTTTCTATTTCAAATGCAACACTAAAGACTTATCCTTACCTCGGTGAGAATTGGGGTTCGGTTTTGTGTGTAACTTCACTAGTTTCCTCCACGATCTCCTCCAACCTTAGGATCTTTCCTCATCCCCACCAATAACAACAATGTCAGTCATTTATTCACAATAATACGTAACGACTCATATTTCATCATCAAACATACAAGAGATTCACATATATTTAAGATTTCCAAAACTACTTCAATATAAGTTTTCAAACATCTAAACATACATGTTCATCTCATATATCAACATCAAAGCATTTCGTCTCTTTCCCTTTATACCCATATTCTCATTTTGGGGTTTTTTTGGGGTTTTCATGAATAACCCACATAACCTTTCCATTTATCAAATACCAACTCTAAACCAAGAGTTTACAAGAGAAAAATAACATAAAACGAACCATAACTCTAAAGGGTGAGTTTCCATGGTTTCTCATGTTTTGGAAATAGATCCATCACACCCAAAACAAGTTAGAGAGGAAGAAGAAGAGTTAGAAGCAAGAGGTTTACCTCTTCTCAAGCTCTTAGATGAGTTCTAAGGCTCCTTGCTCTTGAAAAGCTCTCTTCTCTCTCTTCTCTTCCAAGTTCTAACCCTAAAATGTGTTTGGGGTTTCTGTTTTAAAGAGCAGTCGTCGGGTTCTCGCTCAAGCGAGCCCATTCTCGCTCAGGCGAGAAAATCCCGCCTATTTTAAAAACTCAGATCTGACCCTCTCGCTCAAGCGAGGGATTCTCGCTCAAGCGAGAATCTCACAGTCCCAACAGGTTTCCCCTCGCTCCAGCGAGGGATTCTCGCTCAGGCGAGAATCTCACAGTGTCCACAGCCCCCAAAATGCCATTTCTCGCCCAGGCGAGGCAACTCTCGCTCAGGCGAGAATCCTCTAGTATATCCCAAGATTTCACACTCCCAGGTGATCCTTTCTCGCTCAGGCGATAATCTCTCGCTCAGGCGAGACTTCTAGGACTGATACTATAATTTTAAAGACTAAAATTTAGGGTGTTACATATTAGGCACTAAATAGGTATATCCATGACGTGAATAATCATCAACGAAGGTGATGATCTATTTTCCTCATTGAAAGAATTAACATCAAAAGGTCAAAAAATATACGTGTATTTCAAAATGCTTAGTGCTTCTTGTGGCTCCCTTCTTTGTGTGATTTGTTTGTTTACCTTTAATACAACCCACACATACATTCACATCAGTAAAATCTAAATTCGGAAGGACTTAAATCCTTAAAAATCCTTTCGTTCTTTCATTAGAAACAAACGTTTAGGACACAAGTAAATGGAACATTCATCAATTAAGCCACACTTAATTGAAAATTATGAGGCAAGGTTAAGAATGTATCAACAAAAATGTTATCCAAATTTAACTTGTATAATCTATCATGTAACATATCATTACTAATCAAATGAGTATGTTTATACTAATTAAAACATTCGTTACCAAATTTAAAGATCTAGTAACATCAAGTTTAGCTAAATAAACCAAATTGCTAGAGAAATTAGGTACATAAAGAGTTTCAAATAAACCTAAATGATGTGCAGTATCAAAAATTAAATAATAAGTCCTCACGGCTTCCACTGGAATCTTCACTCTATTTCCCATAAAGACAAAATTTTCATTTGGTCTTGTAGTTCCGGTCGTAAGGAAATTATGCATAGTATTAGAAACAGCAGCAATACATCCTCACTCAATCCACCAAGTATAAAGAGCTTATTCTATGTTTAATTCAAAACATACATAAGCACTAGGCTTACCTTTCCTTTCAAACTAACCCTTGTGTTTTGGACAATCCTTTTCGACATGTCTAATCTTTCTAGAGAATCGACATATGTCGTCATGATGTTCCCTCTCGTGGATTTGAGAAGAGGACTCGATAATCTTTAAGGATCCCTTCCTTTTTTTGTCATGTTTCTTATTGGTGTTTTTTCTAGCTCCTTGACGACTAACATAACTGATGGGATGATTTTTTTTGCTCTTTATTCTAGTTTCCTCTTGAACTAGCATACTATTCAATTCATGCACATTCCATATATCTTTCACAGTGTTATATATATGGTTCATTTGGAATAGAACATATTCACATGGTAGCGATTTTAATATAAATTGCACAAGGAAGTTTTCATCCACATCCCGAACTCAAATCTCTTGTACAAAAGACCATATTTTTTAAATTGGGCATAATAGACATTCTCTACGTTTTAAACACACCAAAAATGTAATAATGACTTTAAATCTTTTCAGAGAAATCGAGATAAAGTTAATACCTTCCTAAATCTAGAGTTGATATTCAACCGAAAATTGGTTTGCGAGATATAATTATCTCAATTAGGGCATTTGGAAATTTAAGATCCTTCTAGCAGGTAGGAATAAGCCTATCATGTTTTGTTTTAAATGCTTCTCATGTTTTGTTTTTTATACGTGAAAATAGCTGTTGGTGGATTTATTTGATATTTCTAAATAAAGTTAGGAACTATTCAAGATTATTTTCTCTTGTGTTGAAAAATAAGAATGATTCAATTTTATGTTTATTCAAGAGTTGAAAATGATATAGGTTAAATCTTTATGAGGATTAAGTAAATTAGAAGGAAGGCATAATTAATATGAAAGTTTAATTTTGATGAATGATTTTTCCATGCATGGTTAAATTAGGGTAAGTAGATGAAGCTTTGATTTTTATTTTTAAAAGAATTGGAAGAGACAACTTACGATCAATGCAAGATTCTTATATTACTCAACTTACTCAAAAGCAATGTTATTAGGAATATATATATATATATACTGCTCCTACACTAGTCATTATACTGCACTTATATGTGATTTTATTCAACTATTTTTATTTTTTTAAGTAAAAAGTTTATTTAAAATTAAAGGATGTCAAGATACAACGATTTAAAAGTGGAATTTGATTCATGAAAATGTTGTAGCATGTGATTTTCAGCGGGGTTTGGGTTTAGTGAAGTATTTGTAGCAAGAGTTGAAAATGATTTAAGTTAAATATTTATGGGGATTAATTAATTAATTATGAAGGACGAAGTATAAGTTGGATTTGACACAAGGAAGATTTAATGTGAGTTTAATTTTTGGAGAAAATGGCCATAAAAGTTTTTGATGCATGATTTGACTATGCGTGGTTAAATTAACTTAGGTTCAACAATTTTATATTTTAATGAATGACTTAGGGTAAAGTAGATGATAAATTGATTTGTAATGAAACTGAATAATACTTCATTGAATTGATTAATGAAAGAGATTACACTTTATAGAGGATTACAAATAAGTAAATAAACTATCTAACTCAACCTAAGCAACAAAACTAACTCTTATACAAAAATTTGAAATTGGTTTTCGGTGAGCGAGGTTGGGCTCACTTGGAAATCTTATGTATTAGTGAGGGAGATTATAGAGCAACAAATTTCAATCTTATGCCTCTGTTTCACTAAGTGAGGTCAGACTCGCTCAGCAAAATCTTCAAAACTCATTGTTCCAGTTTCACTCAGCAAGGTTTAGTGCGTTTAATAAGTGTCTCCTTCTTGCTTAGCGAGAACTAGTCTCGCTGAGCTAATGCCCTTTTAATGCTCTTCTTCATACTTTGGTTGTCAATCATCCTATACTCTTCTTCTTGAAGATTCATTTCTTCTTCATATCTTCCATCATTATTTTTTTATCGGCAAATAATTTCATTAAATTAAAATAATTTCATACATACAAAGAGTTAAACAAGAAAATTCATGAGACACATAGTTGAACATATTCGTATGTGTAAAAACAATATGACTTCTATAATTATTGTCAAACATTTAAAAAAAAATACAATCCAAGCATAGTGAAGTTTACCAAGAAAGAGGTTCATATAAATCTCAAAAAATAATTCGAACTATCCTTCTTGTGTTTCATTATTATTTATCTATCATAAAAATAATTATTCAGGTTTGATTTTCATACCTTTGAAATGATACAACATTTGCTCAATGCCTTAAATTGAGAAATGTATTAGATAGATAATCAAATCTTCAATCACTTTTCCTTGACGAATAGTATGTAAGTATTGTTGTAGCTTTCATGGACCTTTGTGAATTATGACATATTTTGACCACAAAATAAGGAGGACTCAATCCTCAAAAAGATAAAAAAAAAAAAAGTTGAGTTTCATGAACAATAATGTAGATATAAATAAAAAAATAAAAAAAATAAAAAAATGTAAAAAATAATATTTGAGAATTACGTATTTATATATAACTATAATGAAAACACATGGAATACAATTTTTTGGAAACCAAAAATCATCAACATTTTCATATAGAATCGTGAATAAAACATTCTAAAAGTTAAAGATCCTAAGGAAGAGAAATTTTGCAGGGTAATCCAATAAATTATCAATCATTTTTTCAATTAGAAAATGTTTAGTGTGGAAAGTTGTGTGTGGCTAAATAAGTGCATATCACAATCTCGATAAAAGCTTACAACAATACTCACAGATTATGCATCAATGGAACATATCTCACAGGAATATAAACTTAGAAGAAGGATTCTAAATAAAAGCTTCATGTTTTATGATTTTCTTCTCGTGTATTTTCTTAATGTTATATCTCACTCTTTTATAAGAACATTGGGTTCCTATTTATTGTGTTATTATTGGGCTCTATTTTATTTCAATTTAAGAATATATGGAAACAAACTTTTAATAAGATTCTCTTGAAGCAGGATATGGAAAGTATGTATATTTTTTAGAATAAATTTTAATCCCATTAATGTAGAAAATCCTTGATATACATTTCTATTGGTGATCATATCTTTAAAAAAGTTATCTTTCCATTTAGAGAGGATATGCCATTATTAAATTTCATAAAAAATATATTTTCACCTAATCAAATTCTTCTCCTTTGTGGAATTCAATTGTTTACAAGAATGAGTTTGACCACAAACAATTAAATAAAACACCGAACAGAAAACAAGAGAATTTTTAGCAAGGTTTACACAATTTTGTATATGTCTTCAAGAACATTGAACGGCTATCAATATATTATTGTATATTAATATTATAAGCTCTAGCACATTTATTGATCAGGGCCCATCAAGAATAAATATATGTGTTTTCATATATGAAATTGATGTACTCGTTTAAGTTATATGAATATGTTAAAAAGGTTTGTGAAAAACGATCAAGATCATATGGTTGTATTTTTTGCGATTTATTATTGAAGAATCTCTTGAATTTTGAACTGGATACCTTGGTGGTGTTAATTTCATAGGCAATCCAAAATCTTGTTATGCGAAAGAACATTTGGTGAATGAATTACTTGAAAACAAATATTATCTATATCAATGACATAATTGGAGCAAGTAGTATACCTATATGTTTTACACAATGTCGATTAGGTTGAACCATATATTGAAAAAATATAAGGAAGATACTTTTGAGTTTTAACCCAAGTACGAATGAAAATTGAATTTCTAGAAAACATAATTGTTGTTTTATAAAATGACTAAAAAATCACATTGTTGAGAAGTTGAATATAAACACACATTATGTTTATGAAAGATTGAGATGGTTAGTCAATGGTCCAAGTATTCATGTTTTATCTTACATTAGTAACCTAATTAATAGGTTCGTATTTTATAAAGGAAAAAAGATGATCAAAGTGCAATACGAAATAATGGTATGACTATTGTTGCTCAAACTATACATATGTCAAGTGTCAAAGATTGAAACCTCATATATGTGAATATGTCATACTTTAGGGTCATTAAACATATACGAAAATTAGATTATACAACATTTCAGGTGCCAAATTTTGGTTTTATGTGGGTTGATAACAACAACGACTTTCAAGTAGATGACTTAGGGTGATATAAAGATGAGCTTTTTATTCTAGCATCACAAGCTCAACAATTACTCTATATCGATGACCTCGATGATATGAAATGATCCATTGTTCTTTTGATTAACAAAATAATCGTCAATAATACTGATGACCAAGACAACAATGATACAGATGTTGAAGATGGTTCTTTCTTTGTACATCCACTACGCCAAAATTCTAATTTAAAAACTGTCATTCAACAACATTTCCGAACACAACGTTGTTAAATACAAGGCAGAAGATATTCAACAACGCTCTTTTAATCAAACACTGTTAAATTTGATAGGCATATATAACTTCAACAATGCTTGCTTCAACGAGCGTTATTGTATGTTTCCCTAAGATATTCGACAACACTCTTTTAAGCAAGCGTTGTTCATTTGAATCTATTCAACAACGCTTGCTTAAATGAGTGCAGTTAAAGTGACATATCAACAACGCTCATTACAATGATCACGGTTAAAAGACACATTTAACAACGCTTAAATGAGTGTTGTTAAAGGTGACATTCAACAACACTCTTTTAAGCAAACACTATTGATTTGAATATATTCATCAACACTTGATTAAATGAGTATTGTTAAAGGTGACATATCAACAACGTTCATTACAATCAGCGTTGTTAAAAGTTACACATTTAACCATGCTTAAATGAGTGTTGTTAAAGGTGACATATTAAAAGCGTACATTACAATGAGCTTTATTAAAAGTCACACATTTAACAGCGCTTAAATAATTATTGTTAAAGGTAATATATCACAGCACTTCTTAGAACGATCCAACTATTTTTTTCTCAGCAATGAATATTATTAAAAGAAAATGAAAGAGTTAGAAGAACAAGTGGTACTCCTATCCACAACTGCAAAAATTAAGAAGAAACACAATGGAATCGATTTGACACCCAACTATAGATGATGATTTATATAGAATAGTTGGCCATGATGAGTGGATTTGAGCGAATCCATATTTTCTTCAAAGCAAGGATAATAGAATTCTAAGTCAATCAAAGAAAAGGAAAAAACCTTAAACATGTGTTGTTGGATGTCTGTATAAATTTATCTTAATTTTGTTTGTTTTTAATTGTAGTGTCTCTGCCAAAATATTGGATTGTAAATAGACAATGTATTTAATATTGTTGTATTGATATAATTAATATAATGGTTTCATATATATATATGTCGTTTGTATAAACATATGTGTGTTATTGGAAACTAGTGTATTAAGAGTACTATTATCTCAAACAATATTGTTGTTAGCTTCAACCACGCTTATAAGAGAAAGCGAAACAATGTTAGATTCTACAACGCTAGTGCATGGGTTACACCCTGCATCTTTAACAGAAGACATGTGTCATAAACCCTAGTGCTCTTGTGGATGCTCGTGCAATTAGCATCCTTCTCCATGACATTGTAGACTTTGTCATATCGTCTTTCCTTCTACTTCAACTTATATGGTTTATCCTTGCACAATATCTTATGACAACTATTATCCAAATAACACATCTTTCACTCTCCTTTTTCACAATTAAAAGTTACTAATTTCATCAAGCTTCTCCACCATGAATCTTGCATGTTGGTTAAGAGTCATATACCAATTCACTCTAATATTCATTGGTCATATATCGGAAGCGATTATTGCATATCATTGTAAAAAAAAAATCAAATAAAGTTTATATAATAAATAGAAGAGAATAAGATGATAATTTGTTAATGAAGTTCAACAATTTACAATCGTGTATATAGAACGATTACCCATAGTGCAAGTTTTACAAAAACAAATTACTCCAACAATCTTCATCTTATTAAAAACTAAATCTAAATAACAACTTCAAATATGTTATTGTTGACAATATAGTTTCTTCCATTTTTTGAATTCAAATAATTAGAGAAGATAAAATCAAATCATATCAAGAATAATTATTCTAAAAATAGAATTTCAATGACATGTAATAAACTAAGTTAAAGCTCAAAACATTAAAAACAATCAAGGCTTGTAACTTTTGCCATCGATCTATTAAATATTTATCAAGTTCTCCGATCGATAGCAAAAGAAGTAATCCATCATATTAAATCATCATAATTTCACGAATGTTGTACCTAAGATCCATTCTTATTATGATTCATAATAATTATTTGTTGAAACAAAGTAGCTCTAATCCTTTATGTAATTAAAATCCTCAACATTTAGTTATTATATTACTATCTTGTAGATATTAACCAAAGCTAAGTTGGTCAGAGAGATGAAGATATAAAGGAATCATTTAAATCGAATTAAATAAAGTGAAAGATATTGAATAAAAGAAGGAAAGTAAAAATTGAGAAAGAAAGATAACATGGAAGGAAAACTTGGTTAGTTTTTTCCTTGCGTGGCCTATTTGGGTTCATCATCTAAACAAATATTATTCTACTCATTCTTTTCTTTATTTTGAGGTTTAGTTTAGGAAGAAAATGAAGCCTTTTTTAGCATGTCCTTGAGAAGGTTCACTTTAGTCATGATTTAATTAAGGTGGGAGTTTTTATTTAAATTCCCTACTAGAATTAGTATGTTTGTGGGATTTGATTCATGAAAATGTTATAACATGTGATTTTCAATGGATTAGGGTTGGGTGAAGGGTTTTTGTAGCTTGCATGTTGTAACATCCCAATTTATTAAAAAATATCATGACGGGAAACACAAAAACACTTTTCAAAAATGAGGTATTGTGATTTTTGTATTTTGTTACGGTATGCCATGATTTTCATGAAAACCTTCATATCCTATCATATTCCTTTTACATTCATCACATCTTTCTACTATTCATTATCTATAATTATTCTCACTCTACTTTTGTATCTTGTCTTAATGGTATACCACAAATATAACTAAAACCTAAAGCATATATTTATTTTGTCTGCTCACAAACCCACTTAGTTTCTGGTAGACACATAAAATTAGTGATGACAATAAAAAATGAACTTGTGGGTATCCGTTTGAACCAAACCCGAATTTAATGGGGTAAACCTGTTGTCATTGGTTTCGGGTTTTACCCGATGTAGATTTTCGGATTGGGGTTTGGTATATGTGATACCCTACCCCGAACTCACCTTGAACCCGTCCCAATTAATAATTTAATATAACTTGATTATGTTTTGAGTTCTTCTCTAAGAGGCTAAAACTCTAACCCTAGTTTTTTTTAGAGACACAAAATTAGAAACCTAAGAGGCTTGTTAAATTTCTTATATGTTCCGTTGTTCTTCAAAATTCGTCGATCTCCGTTTCTTCTTCTTTGGGCAAAGGAACGTAACAACCTTCTTCATCTTCTCTGTTGAGTTCCCTATTTTTTATTTTTTCTTCTTCTAAACCTTTCTTCGTTCACATCGAATACCAAGACGAATAATATAACATTCTGCACAATCCAATGCACATAACAGAGCCTAATACTCCTTCACATGAAAACTTAATATCCCTCCAAGCACCCTAACTGAGTGAATAAAGCTTAACTCTACAGCTATTACCAAATCAGATGAGTTTGAAATCATGATTTTTGGAATCAAATCCAAACCCTAGAGCCTTAGGTTTAAGAGGTGGAGATGGAAGAGTAAGGTATCTTTGAATAGAAGGGTTCCTGTTGGGTTCGAGTTACCCAAAATCCGACGGGTTCGGGGATGATATTGTTACTTTTAACCCCGTCGAGTTCGGGTTCGGGTTTGGGATTGGGTAAGCATAAACCCGACCCCGATCCGCCCAGTTGTCATTCCTACATAAAATTGGTTCTCTTCCTAATGACAACTCCAAATCATCTTGGAGATGTCAAAATCGAGTTCACCTCTTCCTAAGTCGCAGAATCGATCTTCCAACCAAATCTCGGGTTGCAACAAGTAGCTTCCATAGAACCCTATAAACAGCCTTCTTTACAAAACATGTCACCATTTTTGTTTTGAGAGAGGAGAGAAGATGGAGATATAGAGAAATAAGAAAAGACGAAATGGGTATGAGATATAAACAGCCTTCTTTACAAAACATCTCGGGTTTGCTTATTTAATAGAGTACTGGTTATGTGGAGTAGGTTTGGGGTGTTTCTTATTTTTTTTAAGCTAAGAGCATCTCCATCTATTCTTAGAGTATTCTTATTGAAATAAGAATATTTTTAATGTGTTATTGTGAGGTTCTAATTTCTTTAGAATATTATTTGCATAAAAATATTTTTATGCTTATTCTTATAAAAAAATGTGGTTCCATAAAAATATTCTTATTTTTAATATTCATTTGTTATTATAAATATAAAAGTGTGATGTTATTCTAAATTTATGGAGATGCATAATAAATTATAAAATAATTTATATGACCCAAATAAGAATAAAATTAGTATTCTCCAATTGAAATGCTTTAGTAGTTATAACCCAAATAATGTATATTGCATTTTTAGTCCACTCCTTTCTATATATCACTATAATTTTATTGATGTTGGGCTAAAATGAAAGTTACATAAGAGAGTAATTATATTGTTACGGTTATAATTGATCAAACTATATCGGGTTCGTATATTGATTCAACTTCTACATTTTATTCATTTTTCTAGTATTATTTTAATATTGTTACTTATTAGTAATATATTTTTACATATAGATGCCTATTATAATGGATATTGTCGGCGATTTTAGTGACGAAGAGGAAATCGAGATATGTAGTAATGTTGAGGAGGTTGAGTTTGTTGTTGGTTCATGGTAGTATAACATATGCTACTCCATCATCATTTTTTCTTAGCACAAATTTTGAAGATGGTCGTGATTTTGACATGCAACAACTAGTTTAATGAATAATAATGATATTGATTTATTTGTTGGGATGTAACTTGAATCCAAACAAGCAACGGTAAATGCTATTAAA
The DNA here is from genome assembly GCA_009771035.1 of Lupinus albus. Lineage (NCBI taxonomy): Eukaryota > Viridiplantae > Streptophyta > Magnoliopsida > Fabales > Fabaceae > Lupinus > Lupinus albus. The sequence goes on from WOCE01000029.1 coordinate 443,031, forward strand.
TAATTTCATATTAAAAATTCATTTGATTATGTTGTTGTAGAGTTTAGGCTATATATATATATATGTTTGTTGTTATAAACATTTTGGTGCAGAATGTGAATGGCGAATCCATGCTTCTCTTAAAGTTAAGCATAATATTTGGAAGATTAAAAAAATTAGTAGAACATATAGTTATGTATCTACTGTTGTTTGTCAAGTTTACAACAAATTAAATTCGTCATTCATTTTAGACCTTATTGTTGATTTGGTGTATGAATATTCTAGTATATCAGTTAAGACACTCGTAAAGAAGGTTGTTAGTCATTTTTGTTATATAGTGACGTATAGAAAGGAATGGACTAAAAAGCAAATAGCATTGGCCCAAATTTATGTAGTATGGGAGGGATAATACAATGAGTTAATTATCACATTGGATCAACACTACAATATTTTTTACCTGAAACAATTGTGAAATATCAAGCATCTCATCATATTGTAGATGATGTTGGACACCCTAGTATATTCATTCTTGAGAGGGTGTTTTAGGCTTCCAAACCATGCATTGAAGGGTTTGCAAGTTATTAGCAACACCGCTTTCGCAAATATATTGGCAGTTAGAGCAGCATAAATCAACAACCATTTAGTAACAACAAGGGTTAAGAGATGAAGGCCATAAATACATACTTTCAATTTCCCTAATGGAGAATACACCATCATTATTGAGGATCTTACTTATCAACTTATTGAGGTTAATAGATGCATGTTACTAGTTTAGTTTTAGGCATATGACCATATTCTGATTCTTACACCAAAACTACACGACAACATTTTACCTTTTCCATTGGTCTGAATGAATATATTTATTTAGGGTGATCACAATGTTTGATCACGACCAATATTTCTAGACATGCAGCCAATATTATAGGAGCAATGTTAGACCATTTTTGCATGCATCAAGTAAATCCAAATTATAACTTTATTATTATTTATTCATTTTAAATTTCTTATCAAATTTTTAACTTATTTTATCACTTTGTATAGAGCATGTACAGGAATATGAATATCATGGGATAGGTCCCAAATATTTCTCGAGCACATGTGTCATTGATTTGTTTTGCAATTGTGGAATGACATATTGCTCATCGGGTTATGAGACAATTTGTCTTGCAACAACCAATCCTAGAAAATCTCTCAAACTTCAATATACTACACAACATAGACTTGCGTGACAAAAGTGACTACAACTAGCCATCGAAACAAGGTTTGTGGATTGCAATATGGAATGATAGGGAAAACTATGTGGTTGATGATATTCCCTATAATGACCATTTATACAATTGTTCACAGTATGTTTCGTGGTACTTACAAATGACAAGAATATATATCTCTCAATATGGAGCATATTATGTTGGAATAATAAGATATTATTTACTAATTACATTTTATATTTAATTATATTATTTATTCCTGATTTTTCAGTTCAATTTTGTAAGAATAATTTGTGATCAAAGTGCTCCACCAACTGCTTTAATAAATCTTGTATAATCATTATCTGACGTCAACTACTTTGCCCATGAAATTATGAGTACATTGATTGAATTAAACCATAACGTATTCTCTACCAACTATTATGAAGTTCCCCCTTCTCAACATTTTCATATGTCGGAATGTGAGTCTCCACAACAATTTCAGAATCAACCTCAAGCAATTATTCATCCTCAAGGAGTTTGTCACAATTTCATAATTACTCCTTCACCCATTTGGCATCAAGTTCTCACATTCATGGATTGTTACCATCAATGTTTGCTGCTACTTTAAGTATATCATTGTCGTCGTACAATTCTCAAGTACACTATTATCGTCCTACTATGTCGCCTTCATATGTAGAACAAGACAACATTTTTTTGTAAACAAAATAATAATGATGACGAGGTTGAAGATGATGATGGCGAAGATGAAGAGGAGGAAGAGGGACAACAATTGGCAACACATGGTGGAGGAAGAATGCAATAAATTACATAGTGGAATGAACAACAATTAAGAGTTCAACCGCCAAGAAGGAGAAAGCCACCTTCATACATCACTTCATCACAAAGACGTCATTAAAAATTCGGAATTGTAATAAATTAGGAAAATATAATATATTTGGTTTGTTTTAAATATTATTATTTAACTAAATGGAAATGGAATGATTTTAGGAATCTAACTTTTATTTTCCACGTGATTTTATACGTTGGTGGAATAGGCTAGGGTTTAGTAATATAAAATTATAAATGATGAAAATCATCCACTACAGTGACGAGTTCCATGTAACTCGCCAACCCAAACAATGAGTTCATTTTGATTAACAGAAATAAATCAAAAATTGCATTTGAACTCCGCAGCTCCATTGACGACTATGTGAAAAATTATTTAAATATTTAACTCGTTGATAACATCAATGAGTTTTGAGTGTTTGAAAAAAGTTTAATCTCGACAATGTTTTTGACAATTTCACATGAACTCGTCATCCTTATCAACGAGTCTTGAAAAGTGCAACAAAACCGTAAATAATTTATAAGGTACACTAAAACTGTAATATTTCAGTTAATATACACCTCTTACGTAAATTTTCCTAGTATTTTTTTTTATGACGTTTGAAAAATGAGGAGCATTGGTAGAAGTGATATGGTGGGTGTTAAATGCATTCAATTGGATTTATCAAAGTAATGAGTACATAGGTACATGTATCTTTATTAGGGCGGAAAAAGATCAAAATGAACCTTGATATAACTAACAATTCGGGTCAATCTTATTTATGTCCATGTAATACTTACCTATGTTAGTGCAGCAGAAGCGATCGTTGCGCGACATTGGTTACAAGTCAATCAAATAATGCATAGAATAAATAGAAGAGAAAAAACAAAGAATTTGTTAACGGGGTTCGGCCAATTGTGCCTACATCCCTGGGAGCGCTGAGCGGCTGCCAAGATATTATTAGATAATAAGGATAACAAACCCTAGCACACACATGGCCCAAGTGCCCATGAGGTGTTTCTATTTGGTGCTTATATCTGTTGCACATTACAACAAGGGACCTGAGTCCAATATATAACATTGGTTACTCTACTCTATTCCAATATTAGGCGATGTGGGACTAATCTAATAACATATTTCAAGTATCCCCAACAAACTTCACCTTGATTGGAATAGACAAATATCTCGCTCCTTAGGAAATCTAAACAAGATTCTCCACCTTAGTGAATATCTGTCTCCACTTTGCTCAATGCATAACTCTATCTAACAAATTGCTCCCCTTCAGCATAAACCTTATGAGTATCCTTGACAATGTTACCAAGAGCCTAACTCTCCAAACTTTTAGTGCACGTTCCCGTACCGCCATTTAATGGAACACGCCGCCTAGCCACCTATTGCTAGGAAGTCTTTCGATATACGGAACCTCTACACAAAAGTTCACCAACAATCGTCTTCTTCAATACTCAGTCAAGCTGAACCTTGGAGCTTCATTGGAAAGCCTCAACCGCTACCAACATTGCCTAGCTCGACAGTCATAGTTCAAAAGAATTATCATACTCCACCATAAGGATACCCACAACGCACACCTTGCGTCAATGCTAACCAATGCCCGTGTCACATCCTTGCATCCAAGCCAATGCCCATGTCACACCCTGCATCTCTACCAATGCTCGTGTTACACCTTGCATCAAAGCCAATGTCCATGTTACACCCTGCATCAAAGTCAGCCAGCACCCGTCTTAGGGTCAAACTCAACACTTGAGTCCCTATCTCCACTTTGATCCTAATCAAATACATGGACTTCTAGGATTCTAGATCAACACATATATCGCCCCCACCATAGTTCCGCCATATTTTCTTCTCCTTCAACTCATCTTCTTTATCCTTGCATAGTACCTTTGACGCAGCTTGTCTAACCAACATGCCTTCACCCTCTTTTGCAATTATCTAGCACTTGGGTCAAGAGCCATCTACCAATTGGCTCTGATACCAATTGTTGGTGCAGCAGAAGCGATCGTTGCGCATCATTGGTCACAAAGCAATCAAATAATGCATAGAATAAATAGAAGATAAGAAGCAACAAATTTGGTAACGGGGTTCGACCAATTGTACCTATATCCCGGGAGCGCTGAGCGGCTACCAATATATTATTAAAGAATAAGGATTATAAACCCTAGCACACCCATGGGCCCAAGTGCCAATGAAATGTTTCTATTTGGTGCTTATATCTAGTGCACATTACAACAAGAGATCTGAGTCTAATATATAACATTGATTACTCTACTCTATTCCAATATTAGGCGATGTGAGACTAATCTAATAACATATTTCAAGCATCCCCAACAACCTAAATTGGGATGAATATGGTATACTTATTTTTTGGCATGAAATATCTATCATGTTTGCCCTATATATGTGTTGGGCGCTCACTATGAAATTTTAAAAATAAAAATAATTAAATGTAAACATTATTTGATTACTGTATTTTAAAATTAAACCTAATGTACAAGTTCAAACAATTAACATTGCATATTCTTCAAGTCCAAATAATTTAACATTACATATTCTTCAAGTCCAATGAAAAATCAACATTTAACACTTAATAATTAAGATCAAAATGACTATCGGCATTCTACTCTGTCTGTTAGAAAAGTCCTATGGTGAAACAAATATTATGGACTAATGGAAAGATTTTTTATGCCTTGTCTGCTCAACAATTATGGATGACCCCATAGATTTGGTCCAAATTGTCAACGATAAATATAATAGTTCATGTTATATCATGCTTTTCTTTCACACACCAAACCCATTTTTATAAAAAAAAACTATTTAGTTTAATATGTCAAATTTTAGACTATGTAAAAGATATATTAAATCCGAAAGGTCATCATATATAGTTATATTATAAACAATATTTATATTATATATTTTAATATAAATATTATTATTATATATGAAAGTTTAATATATATATATATATATATATACACATATTAATTGTTAACGTGGGATTAACCTTTTTAAAAGTGTGTCTGGTTTCCTAGTTAAAGGTATTTTTGTTGGCCTATTTATAGACCTTAGAACATGAATGAAGATAATATGTCCCCAAAAAATGTCTTAATCATATCCCATTCCAATAACATTTTGACACCTAATAAAAATTAATATGTATGTCTCCCACTACTCCAACAAATTTAGTAAGTGTCACAATTTTATTTGATCAAAACATGATTGAGGATAAGGTTGGAGATATCTGATATGTATTCTTATAGCATCGCATTACATGGTTTAATATGCTAACAAGTCATGTGTGACATTTAAGTAAATTGGACTTTAATTTTTTTAGAACAAGTAAACATACCAAACTCTAACTCTTATATGTTATATAAGTCTCATCATTTAATACAAAATCTAACATAACTATAACTTGTTTTCACCCTTAGACATCACTTCTCAAATAGGAGTAGGTACAATGGCAATTTTGTTGGTAGATATGATAATTTAAAAAATAAGTACATCATCAAAAGAATTAGAGAAAATGTTAATTTGTTATAGTGGTTATTAGGTTACTCCTTCGAACAAAATAACCAGTAAATCACAAAGGTTTAAAATGTTAATTTGATATAGTGATTATATAAATGTTTTAGGAACTAAATTTATAAAACAATAATTTCAATTTTTAGGAAAGCTGTCAATATTGCATCCGTCTAAAAAGTTGGCAAAATTTGGAAAGTTAATAAAATCACATATTTTTTAATACAATAGTTAATGAATATATAAGAATTAGATTTAAAAAAAATTAAATTAATGGAAAATAATACTTAATTAAATATTATACTAAAATATGTAATTTAATCTTCAATCTTATCCCAATTCTAAAAAATCTGAAGCATAGTCAGCAATCAAACTCTTCCCCCATATTAGACATGGAAATATTTCTAAAATAAGTAGGGATCATCTTACATACATATAATATATATATATGCATATAATATATATATATATATACATATATACATATATACATATACATATATATATACATATATATATATATATATATGACTCTTTCCTTTATTTCTATTATACTTTAAAACTTAACTCATTTTCAGCAATCAAACTCTTCTTCCATACTAGACATGGAAATATTTCTAAAATAAGTAGGGATCATGTTACATACATATAATATATATATATACATATAATATATATACACACACATATAATATATATATATATATATATATATATGACTCTTTCCTTTATTTCTATTATACTTTAAAACCTAACTCATTTTCAGCAATCAAACTCTTCTCCCATACTAGACATGGAAATATTTCTAAAATAAGTAGGGATCATGTTACATACATATAATATATATATATATATATATAAACCATAAATACACCCATCATCACTACAAACATACCCATACATATTTTTAGTGACTAAGTGATTTACCATTTATTATTTTATATTTCGAGTCTTATTTCCATTGGTACTCCCCCTATAAAGAGACAATAAACGCACCCGACATCATTACAGCATAACGTATATGCCTGTAACTACAAAGTGACTCAAGTTTATTGTATTATCTGAGTCTTATTTCCATTGGTACTCCCCCAATAAATAGTCAATAAATGCACCCGACATCATTACAACATAACGTATATGCTTGTAACTACAAATTGACTTACAATTATTGCTTTATTCCGAGTCTTATTTCCATTGGTACTCCCCCAATAAATAGTCAATAAATGCACCCGACATCATTACAACATAACGTATATGCTTGTAACTACAAAGTGACTTACAATTATTTCATGATTTCATTTTCGAGTCCTATTTCCATTGGTACTCCCCCAATAAGTAAACCGTAAATTCACCTCTAACCATTATCAACATACCCATATATGTTCATAATGATTAAGTGATTCACATTTTTATCCATCGTCCATAACAGAAAGTCCACGCATTTTCCAACATAATGCGTAAATTAAAGACTTATCCTTACCTCAGTGAGTGTTGGGTTTGGTTTTTGGTGACTTCGTAAGTTCAACCGGCACCACCTCCAAACTAAGGATTTTTCCTCATTCCCACCACATAACACAATGTTAGTCATTCATTCCAAATAACAAATAAATAACTTTTATTGCATCATTTAAACATACAAGATATTTATCATAGTCTCAATGGTTTCATACTACTTTCCTTAAGAGTTTTCAACCATCTAAAGCATACATATCATCTCATATTTTAACATTGTAAAGCAACTCATCTTCTACCTCTAGCATTTTAACCATCTTTCCTCTCTATCTTCATTTTCTCTCTCTAGGGTTTTGGGTTTCCATGAGTCAACCCACAAACCCCTTTACATTCTTGGAATACTAACTCAAAACCAAGAGTTTACAAGGTACAAACGACATAAAATGAACCATAACTCGAAAGAAGTATGGTTCCGAAAGTGACTTCGGTTCGCCAGTTCGAGAGTTTCCATGGTTTTACACACTTTGAGAAGAGATCCATAATACCAAAAATGGGTTTTCAAGAGAAGAAGAGAGTTATGTAACACCCCGAATTTTAGTCTTTAAAAATTAGAGTATCAGTCCTGGAAGTCTCGCTTGAGCGAGAGATTCTCGCCTGAGCGAGAAAGGATCACGTGAAACAGTCCTGGTAATCGATTACATGCTGATAAAAGCATCAGATATGTGTATTTTACATGATGTAATCGATTACACAGTCCTGGTAATCGATTACATGCTGATAAAAGCATCAAATATGTGCATTTTTAACTTATGTAATCGATTACACCATATGGTAATCGATTACATCTATTCGCTGAGCGAGAATTGCTCACTGTGAGATTCTCGCTTGAGCGATAATGGGCTCGCTTGAGCGAGAACCCAACGAATGCTCTTTAAAAATAGAAACCCCAAACACATTTTAGGGTTAGAACTTGAAGAGAAGAGAGAGAAGGGAGCTTTTCAAAAGCAAGGAGCCTTAGGACTCATCTTAGATCTTGAGAAGAGGTAAACCTCTTGCTTCTTACTCTTCTTCTTCCTCTCTAACTTGTTTTGGGTATGTTGGATCTAATTTCAAAACATGAGAAACCATGGAAACTCATCCTTTAGAGTTATGGTTCGTTTTATGTTGTTTTTATCTTGTAAACTCTTGGTTTAGAGTTGGTATTTGATGAATGGAAAGTTTTTATGGGTTATTCATGAAAAACCCCAAAAACCCCCAAAATAAGAATATGAGTATAAAGAGAAAGAGATGAAATGTTAGATGTGGATAATGAGTTGTGCTTTGATGTTGTTATATGAGATGAACATGTATGTTTTGATATTTAGGAACTTGTATTGAAGTAGTTTTGGAAATATTGAAAATATGTGAATCCCTGATATGTTTGATGATGAAATATGAGTCATTTATGTATTATTTTGAATAAATGACTGACATTGTTGTTATTGGTGGGAATGAGAAGAGATCCTAAGGTTGGAGGAGATCGTGGAGGAAACTGGTAAAGTTAATCGCAAATCGAACCCCAACACGCACCGAGGTAAGGATAAGTCTTTAATTTTGCATTTGAAATAGAAAATGTGTATTTTCTGGAAATGCAAAGACTAAGTTGTAAATTACGCATTTAGTATAAACATATTTGGGTATGTTTATATTAAAGAAGGCGTACATTTACGGAAAAGGAAAATGTGGGTATTTTCTGGTTATGAAATGATTGAGTTGTAAATTACGCATTTAGTATAAACATATATGGGTGTGTTTATATTAAAGTAGGCGTAAGGTTACGGAAATGAAAAATGTGTGTAATTACTGGTTATGCCATAATTATATTGTGAATTACGTATTTAGTATAAACATATATGGAGTGTTTATATTAAAGATGGCGTGGATTTACGGGAAATGATTGATGGCAAATCGATGAAAGGAAAAATATATTTTTAGCCGACCATAGAATGGTTAGCGACTCTGGCTTGAGTATAGAAGCGTACACTCTGGCTTGAGTATAGAAGCGTACACTCTGGCATGAGTATAGAAGCGTACACTCTGGCTTGAGTATAGAAGCGTACACTCTGGCTTGAGTATAGAAGCGTACACTCTGGCTTGAGTATAGAAGCATACACTCTGGCTTGAGTATAAAAGCGTACACTCTGACTTGGGTATAGAAGCATACACTCTGGCTTTAGTATAGAAGCATACACTCTGGCTTGAGTATAGAAGCATACACTCTGGCTTGAGTATAGAAGCATGAAAATGATTTATGAGGAGATCGATGAAAGGAAAATATGTTTTAGCCGACCATGAATGGTTAGCGACTCTGGCTTGAGTATAGAAGCGTAAACTCTGGCTTGAGTATATAACCGTGATTTGTTTTAAGAGAAATGAGATTCTGCTTTTAGCTAACCTTGAGGGGTGTAGCGACTTTGGCTCAAGTTATGCAGCAAGACAAGATGAATTTCGAAAATGGTATACTAACCCTTTTCTAATGTGGATTATCTTATAATGACGTTTATTGAATTAACGACTTACTCCTTTGTGTGTTTTGTACTTTTGTCATTGATAATCCCATTGTAGGTAAATAGATGAATGGAGTATGCTAGTTCGGGAGCTTTAGGAGCTTTAGATGTTGGATTCACTATTTGCGTTTTTGTACTTTAAATGACTACTTGTGGATTTGAATGATTGTAACTATGGCTAACATTTATTTGGGTATTCGTAACCATGGGTATTGTTATATTTGGAGTATTATAACTTTTGGTCTCTTAGTACCCATGGGGAATAATAATGAATGAATTATGTTTTTCCGCAATATAAGTCGTATGGTATATCTTATGTTAAAAAGTGTTTAAAGAGTGATAATTGAGAAACTAAAGTAGAATGGTGATTATGTATGTGGTTATTGATTCATGGATTGAGTGTGAGGAGGGGAAATAAGATTTTGAAGTAAGGATATTAAAATGGTAATGTGAGTTATGAGTGATTGAATGGAATTGAATTAAAATGAGAAAAAAATTTCAAGGGTAGAAATCGGGTCGTTACAAGTTAGGATAGAGAGTTTTACCTCTTCTCAAGCTCTTGGACAAGAATCAATGCTCAAAGACCTTGGAAATGCTCTCTTCTCTCACCTCTCTTCAATTCTTAACCTAAAAATGTATTTGGGGTTTCCCTCATTTAATGTTCTCGTCGGGTTCTCGCTTAAGCGATCTTTCTCTCGCTCAAGCGAGAAAATCCCGCTCATTTTAAAAACTCAACTCTGACCCTCTCGCTCAAGCGAGGGATTCTCGCTCAAGCGAGAATCTCACACTGTCAACAACCCCAAAATGTCATTTCTCGCCCAGGCGAGGCAACCCTCGCTCAGGCGAGAATCCTACAGTATACCCCAGGATTTCACCCTCCCAGGTGAACCTCTCTCGCTCAAGCGAGAATCTCTCGCTCAAACTAGGATCCGAGGACTGATACTATAATTTTCAAGACTTAAAATTTGGGGTGTTACACATGCATCTTCTAGCATTAAGCGGGTAGTGATACCCATACTTATGTTGCCAATGATGTTGTCAATAGGATGGTCTCGATGAGTTCTATGTTGGGGTACCGGTCAATCAGAGTATAACACCTAGAGGGGGGGGGGGAGGGTGAATAGGTGTGAGCTTTCAATATATCCACTTTTCGAATTTATGTGCAAAGAATCAATAATATCAAAAAAATATTCAGCAATAACCGATTAACAGAAAGCACAATCGATTATCAGAGACAAAATTAATCGATTAACATAATCAAATAATCGATTATCTGGAACAGAAAAACCAGAAACAACAACTTAGTGAAATGGTTTCTTGGTAAACAAGCTATCCAAGAATCATGCAATTTCTCACCAGGATATCACAAAAATCACACAGCAATTATACAGATATCAAAGACTCAATCTTTATGGATAAAGATTCAATCTTTCAAGTTAAAGAATGCAAGAAACTCAATATGCTTGAAATAGTTAAAGATAAGGGAAAGAGAAAGAAGATTAAGAAATTTTATCCTGGTTCGTTCGCCTATCCACTGGCAAACTACATTCAGACCTCCCCTTCTGATCTTCAGAGATTTGCTTCACTAATTTGAAAATGTTCTTTACACACACACTTTCAAATTGAGCCTTTCCTACTTGCTATGCGAATCCTATTTCGCCAAGCCTTGACATACCTCCGTTCGCAAACGGCTGCCAATTGTGCTACTCGATGTGCCAAACAAGATACTCAGTGAAGACTTTATCACACCAACCTCAGCTAGCTGATATTGCAACATTCTCTCTAAACCTTAGAGATTTACAACCAAAATTACAAGAAACAAGCTTTTTGAAAGAAACTCTCAAAGAATAATTCTTTGGCTTACACAAGCCGCTAACAACCCAAAAGATGATTGACTAACACTCACTCACAGGGGTATGAGGAATTAAAGGATTGAAAAATAAATTTGTGCACTCAAATTTGCACAAGTATAAAAAAGCTTTTGTTTTTGCAAGGTATAGACTGGCTGACTCCCTAGTTAAGAAATGCACATTTATTGAAACATACATGAAAAACAATACAGAATAAGAACATTTTCATTCAGAGCATTATAATCACATAAGCACATATTGAGATCATGCAAGGTGTAGATTTCTAAAAAGGCAACCAAAAAAATTAGTTTAGATAACTTTCATCAAGGATTCCTAACTCTCTTCGTAGAGTATAGAATGTATCCCTTGGCAGGGAGTTTGGTGAAAATATCGGCTAATTGTTTGGAAGTTTCGACAAATTCAATCACACAATCACCTTTTTGCACATGATCTCGAAGAAAGTGATGTCTAATTTCTATATGCTTTGTTCGTGAATGCAAGACGAGATTCTTTGATAGGTTGATGGAACTAGTATTATCACACTTGATGGGAATCCTATCAAGCTTTATACCGTAGTCTAGAAGTTGCTCCTTCATCCAGAGGATTTGAGCGCAACACCCCCCCCCCCCGCAACAATATATTCTGCTTCGGCGGTGGATAAAGCAACACATACTTGCTTTTTACTATGCCACGGCACAAGTGAATTACCAATCAAGTGGCATGTTCCACTTGTACTCTTACGATCCAACTTGCATCCAAAAAAGTCGGTATCGGAGTACCCTATCAGAGACATTGCGGCATCCCGAGAATACCACAACCCCGTACTTATAGTTCCTTTAGATATTTCATGATGCGTTTTACAGCAGAGAAATGCGATTCTTTAGGAACAGGTTGGTATCTAGCACACATACACACACTGAACATTATATCAGGGTGACTAGCAATTAAGTACAGTAAAGATCCTATAATGGCCCGGTACTTAGTTACCACAATTGCTTTTCCTTTCTCGTCATTGTCAAGATAGCTGGAGGATGCCATAGGAGTTGAAGCTTCTTTTTCTTTATCCATATCGAATCTCTTCAATAGCTCCTTACAATATTTGGCTTGGTGAATGAAAATCCCATTTGTCATTTGCTTAATTTGCAGCCCTAGGAAGAACATTAATTCTCCAATCATCGACATCTCGAACTCACCTTTCATAAGATCTAAAAATTCCATACATAGAGAGTCATTAGTAGCACCAAATATTATTTCGTCAACATAAATTTGTTCTAATAGAATGTTTTTTTTTCCAGATTTGGATATGAAAAGTGTCGTATCAACCTTTCCTCTTACAAATCCCTTCTCTAGTAAGAATGAACTCAACCTATCATACCAAGCTCTCGGAGCTTGTTTAAGGCCATACAATGCCTTTTTGAGTTTAAACATCCTTATATACTCAAGCATATAACACGCTGATGGCTTCAAGAATGTATCCATTCAAGAAGGCACTTTTCACATCCATTTGAAAAAGCTTAAAGTTCATTAAAGATGCAAAGGATAATAACACGCAGATGGCTTCCATCCTAGCAACAGGGGCGTAGGTTTCGTCACAATCAATACCTTATTCTTGATTATAACCTTGTGTAAGAACTGAAATTCTACCCTTGAAATTTTTTTCTCAAATTAGTTCAATTACATGCAATCTCTCCTATCCCACACTACCAAATTAATGTCTTTACTTCAAATCTTATTTCCCCTCTTCGCAATCTATCTCATTATTAACATACAAGATCGTTCAACAGAAAAACATAATTCGCATTAATTAAACCTTATAACCACCGCATATAACTAGCTTTGGGTTTCCAAAATACCCATAGCTACACATATCCAGAGTTACAGTCTCAAGTTTACAAATATATCTATATCGTTAGTTATATCATATTTCAAAATATCAACTACGCACTCATGTACATAATAGTGCATGTGAATAAATCTAAAATGTAAAGCTCCCTAAGACTCCCCAAAAATGAGTCCCCCTCATGTCACCTGTTTATCTGCAATAGGATTATCGATGACAAGTAAAAAACATACAAAGGAGTAAGTCGTTAATTCAAATAAACATCATCATAAGATAATCCACATTAGAAATTGGGTTAGTAAACCATTTTTGAAATTCATTTTACTTTGCTACATAACTTGAGCCAAAGTCGCTACACCCCTTGGGGTTAGCTAAAAGCAGATTCTCATTTCCATTTTAAATAAAACATGCTTATATACTCAAGCCAGAGTTTTGCTTATATACTCAAGCCAGAGTTTTGCTTATATACTCAAGCTAGAGTTTTGCTTATATACTCAAGCCAGAGTTTTGCTTATATACTCAAGCCAGAGTTTTGCTTATATACTCAAGCCAAAGTTTTGCTTATACACTCAAGCCAGATTTTTGCTTATATACTCTAGCCAGAGTTTTGCTTATATACTCAAGCCAGAGTTTTGCTTATATACTCAAGCCAGAGTCGCTAACCATTCATGGTCGGCTAAAAATGAATTTGCTTTTCATCAATTTCACCATAAAAAATTTCTGGTAAATCCACGCCCACATTAGTATAAACACACCCATATATGTTTATACTAAATACGTGATTCACAACTCAAATCATCACATAACCAGAAGTACAACATACTTTCCTTCCCGTAAATCTACGCCTACTTTAATATAAACACACCCATATATGTTTATACTAAATGCGTACTTTACATCTCGATCATCGCATAATCAGAAAATACACATCTTCTATTCCAAATGCACAATTAAAGACCTATCCTTACATCGGTGAGTGTTGGGTTTGGTTATTGGCAACTTCTCAAGTTCCACCGACACCGCCTCCAACCTTAGGATCTTTCCTCATCCCACCACATAACACAATCTTAGTCATTTATTCCATATATCGCATAAACAACTTATATTGCATCATTTAATCATACAAAATATTCATCATAAGTATTCAACCATCTAAACATGCATAATCATCTCATATGCCAATATTTGGAGGTAAACTCGTCTTCTACCTCTAGCATTTTACTCATTCTCTTCTTTTACCACATTTTCACTTTTAGGGTTTTTTTTGGGGTTTTCATGAATCAACCCACAACCCTTTCCATTCTTGAGATACTATCTCTAAACCAAGAGTTTACAAGGTAAGAATGACATAAAATGAATCATCACTCAAAAGGATGAGTTTCCATGGTTTCCTTCATCTTTGAGAAGAGATCCAACTTACCGAAAATAGGTTTTATAGAGAAAAAGAGAGTTAGAATCTAGAGTTTTACCACTTCTCAAGCTTTTAGATGAGTATCCCAACATTTTGTCCTTGAAAAGCTCTCTTCTCTCACTCTTCTTCTTTTCTAAACCCTAGATTTTGTTTAGGGGTTTCTCATTAAATGTTGTCTCGTCGGGTTCTCGCTTAAGCGAGAGATTCTTGCTCAAGCGAGAAAATCCTGCCAATTTTAAAAAACTCAAATCTGACCCTCTCGCTCAAGCGAGGGATTCTCGCTCAAGCGAGAATCTCATAGTGCCAACAGCCCATAATGATTTTCTCGCCCAGGCGGGACAACTCTCGCTCAGGCGAGAATCTTCCAGTATACTCCAGGATTTCACCCTCCCAGGTGAGCCTCTCTCGCCCAGGCGAGAATCTCTCACTCAAGCGAGGATCCTCCAGTATAGCCTATTATTTCTCCCTCCTAGGTGAGTCTCTCTCTCGCTCAAGCGAGAATCTCTCACTCAAGCGAGGGTCTCAGGACTGATATTAAAGTTTTAAAGGCTTAAAAATTTAGGGTGTTACACCTTGTGCCACCAAACGGGCTTTGTTTCTAATAATTAAGCCAGATTCATCCAATTTGTTACAGAAGACCCATCTTGTGCCTATGATCGAATGATCCTTAGGCGTTGGAACCAAGTCCCAGACATTATTGTATTCGAACTGGTTTAGCTCTTCCTACATAGCTAAACCCCAGTGTTCGTCTTCTAGGGATTCATTAACGTTCTTTGGCTCAATCTGAGAAACAAAAGCGACAAAATGACAGATATTATTTAGTGATCTCCGGGTTACCACTCCCGAAGATATGTCACCTATTACGTTGTCAATGGGATGATATTTCATTGTTTTCCAAGATCTTGGAAGATCAGAATTCTCTACATCCTCTTGATTTTCTTGAGTAGGACTTTCAGGTTCTGGTTCACTTGAAAATGGTTCCTCTTGTATACCTGAAACATTTTCAGCAAGATCCTTTCTCTTATATTTTGGAGAAGATTCATCAAATTGCACATGTACAGATTCTTTAACATGCATTGTACGTTTATTCTAAACTCTAAAAGCTTTGCTACTAGGTGAATAACCGAGAAATATGGCTTCATCTGCTTTTGAGTCGAACTTATCCAAAAGTTCCTTTCCATTTTTTAAAAATGAAACATTTGCATCCAAAACATGCAGATGTGAAATATTCGGCTTACGAACTTTTAAAAGTTCGTAAGGAGTTTTTGAAAGTGAAGGTCTTATCATTACACGATTAATCACATAGCAAGCTGTATGCACTGCGTCAGCCCAGAAATATTTGGGCACTTTTCTGTCATTCAACATGGTGTATGCCATGTTTATCGCAAAACTTGGCGAAGTAGTGATTCTCGAACTCACCACCATGATCACTTCGATTAAAACTATCTTATGATTAAATTAATTTTGCAATTTCCTGGCAAGCGATTTAAAAGTATCACTGTTCAAAGATAAGAACAAAGTCCATGTAAACTGGGAAAAGCTGTCAACTACCAATAGAACATAATGACTACCTCCAAAACTCATTATTTGTGAGGGTCAAAACAAGTCCATATGAAGTAATTCTAATGGCCTTGTAATGGATATCACATTTTTAGATGAAAAAGAATTTTTCGTTTGCTTACACTTTTGACAGGTGTGGCAAATATCTTTAGTTTTGAAATTTAGTTTTGGCAGTCCTACAACGAGCTCTTTTGATACTATCTTTTCTACATCTCGTAGATGGATATGTGCTAACCTTCTATGCCAGGTCCAGATATCATTCTCATTAGATATAAGACATTTTGAAAATAGAGACCTGATATTGTTCAGATTAACCATATAGATATTGTTAGTTCGGTGACTGACAAAATTAACATTATCGTCTACGCCATCACGGATAATACAAAAGTCAGAATCGTAAGATACCTTGTTACCTATATCGCATAGTAGACTGGTACTGAGTAGTAGTGCTCCAGGCCTTCAACATATAGCACGTTTTCTACAATTGCCTGAGAAGCATTTCCTACTCTTCTGATTCCAAGGATCTTTCCTTTATTGTTGTCTCCGTAAGTGACGTAGCCCTTGTCTCGGAGTGTAAGATCCAAGAATTTGGACTTATCACCCATCATATGTCTCGAACACCCACTATCGAGATACCAGTGTTGTCCGAGTGTTCGTAGACATACCTGCAAGGCACAAATTACTTACTTTTAGGTATCCAAGTTATATTGGGTCCTTTCTTGTTAGTAACAGAACCTGGTGCACATTTGGCTACCCACACATACTTGCCATTTGGCACTTCGTGCCGTATAATATAGCAAGAGCCAGATGTGTGACCATGAACACCACAATAGAAGCAAGTAGGCAGTTTATGATTAATAACATGAGATTTACTAGCTACATGCTTTCTAAAAGGTCTCTTTTTGCTTTTATGTTTGAACTCGAGACTAGTGCTATTTCCTATATTCTTTAATGAAGCAAGTAATCTGTTAAGATTCTGACTACTGTATGTGAACTTTGTTATCTTGTTTTTCAATTCGTCATTTTCCATTTTCAGTTCACAACAAGTTTCACATACAGGAGTCTCAATAACTTTAGTATAACACATGCATGAAGCACTAGAGTAAATGAGATCGATAGTTTAATTTTCAAGTTTAAGTTCATCTAATTCTTTTTGCATGCTAGCAATTTTCTTCTCATGCAATAGAATAATTCTCTTCCGATCCACGTTTATTTTAGCAACTTTATTAAGTTCTTCATGCATCTCAACAAAAGCATTATATGGTTCATCATATGTAGGTAAATTAGTAGAGCTAGTACATGAACTAGATTCATGAGAACTTACCTCATCGAGTTTGTCAACCATTGAGGAGGTGACAACTTCATTGTCTTTCACCATGAGACAAGTCTTTGCAGTTTCCTCTTCAACAGAGGTGCTTGTTGTTGAGTCATCTTCCGGAACATCCCATACAATATAGGCTTTCTTTGATTTGAAGTCCATAGAGGTGTTCTTTTCGCCTCCGACCTTCTTTAGATAAACTGGACATTGGTACTTCAAGTGTCCAACTTTTCCACATTCATGACACGAGAACTTTTCCTTTGAGTTCTTGTTTTTGAAAGTCAAATTGCGTATTTCCTTCTTTTGAAACCTATTTGAGCTTCCTCTCTTCTTTAGATATTTGTTGAATTTTCGTACTAGAAGCGTCATGGTTTTAGTGTCGATTTCTGAATCAGACTCATCATCATCTTTGTCTTCTTGGTCCTGAGAAGTAGTTGCTTTTAGTGATATTCCCTTTTTACTCTTGTCTGATTCTTCGTGCAAGGTCAGGCGACCAAGCTCCATTTCATGTTCTTGGAGCTTGCCGAAAAGCGTTGCTAACGCCATCGAATCAAGATCCTTTGACTCCATGATAGCAGCCACCTTCGGCTGCCAGTTCCTGTCAAGACATCTTAAGACTTTGTTAGTTAATTATCCTTTCAAAAAAGTCTTATATAAGGCAACTAGATGATTTACAATATGAGTAAAACGTTTTTGCATATCACCAATAGATTCATTTGGAAACATGCGAAACAATAAATATTTATGAGTTAAAGCATTCAATCTAGTGCACTTGTGTGAACACCCAATTTTGTCCGGCCTATTTTTACCAAATAAAAATTACAAAGAATTCGAAGCAACAAAAAGTCAATTAAACAATCCATTGGAAATTACAAAAAAAAGGGAGTAACCATCAAGGTGGAAAAGGGATTGATAACATGGCTGGTGCCACAATTGCTACCAAGTAATATACACCGTAAATCAAGTCCTATGGACGTCATTAGTTCTACTTCAATACTTTAAAAGGGTGATTTCATATGAAATTCACTAAATTACATGGATCCACTTTGTCTTTAGTATGGTCCATATGGGTTGCATTGGACAACAAAATGAATGCCCAAAACAGTATTAGTGTTTTCGTGCTTCCATTAAAAGTTGTTTCAAATAAAAATAATAAAGTATGAGTCCTTTGTACAATGGAATAAATGTGAGCTTTGTTACTACAAGTAATCCTAAGAGTCTTGGATTGGATGTTGAGAAATTGTCTTCCGTTGTGAGAGGCAAGATGACTACTCTAAGAGTAGACAGTGGCAGTAGCAAAGGAGATGGACAAAGGGCGCAAATCTTTGACCCAGGTGCAAACGAATGCAGTCTCTGAATGCCCTGCAGAGGAGTTAGACAAGTCAAAAAATCATATAAAAGAGTTGAGATCATCAAGGAGGTAGTCAAGACCATAGCAGGACCCTAATGCAATCTCTAACCCGTAAAATCAAATCACTAGAATTCAAGAAGTATGACGTAAGTATAAAGAAATACCGAGTTGAAAAGCCTTGATTGACCTCCTATTCTTAAAGACTGAGAACCCTGCATGCTGATGGTTGAGGCTGTACAAGGGTATCTACTATAGTCCTTCACATCCTAGGCCATTGACACCACCGCTGTGGAGAAGCGGAAAGCACCTTTCAGAGCATCTATCTATGTGTGAAAAGCCAAGAGACATTGCATGGGAGAGCCCAAAATTGTTGATAGAAGCCACAATGACAGGAGTAACCTTCAAGCTTATAGTGTCGGGGCAAGTGAATCTTTGAAGAACGAAGCAAATGAGACTTCTGAGACCACCTGGTTAGACATCACAAAATCTTCAAAAAAAAGTATACTACGAGGTTGGATCAATGACTCAAAGCTAAAAGACGGAGATTATTACCCTTAAGAGAAGAACAGAGCAGCCTCCTTCCTGCCCTATGGCATCAGAGGTTACCCCAGGAGTTGATGTTTGAAAGTAACTCACGTATGAAAGCCCTGCAATTGATAACAGCTGCAGGATATTAGTGACATTGAAAAGATTCAGTTGCTATGGAAAAGCAAAAGGCCCATAGTGATTAACCCATCAGCCTTAACTTCATAAGCTGTCACAATTGCACAATAATGGCCAAAAATACTATAAATGATTGGCAAGGAAATCAGAAACAGTAAACAATAAGATATCAAGAGCCATCATGGAATTAATCATAGGAAAGAAGATATTCAGCCTTAAGGCATCAATGAGTAGAAATGATGAAATGCAAATAAATTTCAGTTACAAAACCAATATAAATGTCAATATTGATGGGCAATTTTGAGAGAATAATCAGGGAAAGAAAGGTCCAATAACGTATCATTGAATTGGCAACTTGGAAGGTTTTCAAAAGGCTTTTCCATATGCCATAAGCATGTATATATAAGAAGAAAAGGAGGAGGCATATAGATAATCTTCACTACAGAACGCTCATTACAATAACATAACCCGCACCACAAGCCAATATCACACATACACATAAACCCCCAACCACATTCAAATCACCCACAATAATCAGAAAAGGCAATAAGCTTTAGTTTTCTCAGGTAAACGGCCGCATACACAACCTCTTCTAATTACGACTATCATCAGTCTAGCATCAAACAGGGAGTCATTGCCAAATACAAGGTACATATACAGGTTTGGCATTCACTATGTTCGCGTAATTACAGATATGGAATCACGTTTTAACCATCACATATCTGTATTCATAATAATCAATAAAAAAGCATTCAAATTTCAAATCATAAAAAGCATATGTTTCTGTTGGTTATTAATCACCGTCTAGTTTTTTCCTATTTAGTGTATGTAAATGCTTACCGAAATGCCGAAATATGAGTATCTATTTCAATGCTAAAATAGCACCTTGAACTTGACTATTCTTAGCGTAATACTATAAGAAATATCATAGCACAAAAACAGGTTGTCTAAGAGGGAATCTGAATCCTATGTATTAAGTAATAAGAGTGAAAGTGTTTGAAAAAGCAAGAGATTAGGGGAATAGAAAACGAAGAATATGGAAACAAAAGGAGGATTAGGAGTCTATCCTTACTCGCTGCCATCGAAGCTACTAGGTCATCGAAACCGAAGAGAAAGAGAAGTTCCATTCGATCCGGTCCTCCATGTGCACGAAATGGAGTCATCTTATTTGCCGCCGAGAAAAGCTCCGAAACCATACTCATGTCACTGCCGCCGTCGCCGGAGATAAAAACCAGCAAGCTCTTCCTTCTTCTCCCCTTCGTGTTCTCTCTTCTCTCATCTTCTCACTCTTTTTTTTCCCAAACCCTCCATCATGAAAATTAAGAGAATGGAACCTAACCCCTCCCCCCTTCACTCACGTTCTCTTTTCTGGGCTCAGCCCAAAGCATACCTCTTTATTTATTTTCGTTTTTGTTTGATTTCCTTTTATTTATTTGTCCTTTGGTCCTCATTTGTTTATATATACATGGCAACTAATGAGTTATTCATTTCTAGCGGCAATAGTACCATCAAATAACGTACACTATATCCATTTAATGTGCCTACAACGTTTTAAATAAAAACTATTATTTATTCAAATGAATTTTAATGGAATTTTTATAGTAAGGTTACGGTTCGAGTTGACTCTGACTTCTCTGAAAATGGGAAGAAGGTGAGCGACCAATACCGACTCTAAACTATTAATTCCATCTTAAAATGTTTTAAATAAAATTACTTATTACTTAAACGAATTTTAATGGAATTTTTATAGTAAGGTTATGGTTCGAGTTGACTCTGACTTCTCTGAAAATGGGAAGAAGGTGAGCGACCAATACCGACTCTAAACTATTAATTCCATGCCGAAATGTTTTAAATAAAATCATCTTATTATTTAACCGAATTTTAATGGAATTTTTATAGTAAGGTTACGGTTCGAGTTGACTCTGACTTCTCTGAAAATGGGAAGAAGGTGAGCGACCAATACCGACTCTAAACTATTAATTCCAAGCCGAAATGTTTTAAATAAAATCATCTTATTATTTAATCGAATTTTAATGGAATTTTTATAGTAAGGTTACGGTTCGAGTTGACTCTGACTTCCCTGAAAATGGGAAGAAGGTGAGCGACCAATACCGACTCTAAACTATTAATTCCATGCTAAAATGTTTTAAATAAAATCACCTTATTACTTAAACGAATTTTAATGGAATTTTTATAGTAAGGTTACGGTTCGAGTTGACTCTGACTTCTTTGAAAATGGGAAGAAGGTGAGCGACCAATACCGACTCAAAACTATTAATTCCTTATCAAAAGTATTTTAGAAAAAATCATATTATACGACTTAACTACTTCGACATATTTTAAACTACCCAAACCAAATTAATTCTTTTCCAAACCAGAACTACGTAGCCTTGATTTCCCTATTGCAGCTAGGGATACGTAGGAGCAAGTTGAATTCTTGTCAGGAACAACAATAAAAAATAAAACATTTTTTTTATTTAATGAATTTTAATAAATAATTTTAAGGGTATAAAAGTCCATGTAATTAGCGAGGGTACCGTTTGAATACGGGCGGACGGGGTGCTAATACCTTCCCCGATCCGTAATCGACTCCCGAGCTCAGAATCTCTGCTCAAAGACCAAGTTATCCTAATTGGGCTTATTAGAGAGTTTTCTATGTTTTATCCGCAAAAAACGTAGTGGCGACTCCAAACAATTGGAAGAGGTAGAAATCGAGTTCGCCTCTCCCTAAGTCGTAGGGCCGGTCTTCTAACCGAAAATCGGGTCGCGACAACTTGACCTCGCTAGTGCCTTCGTGAGTCACTTGTAAAGTGTCCCACTTATTTGGTACTATTACACTGTGAGACTAGAAAGAACTCATCATAAGATAGTGCGGACGTGATGTTTAGGTTTGTCTTTCGTCTCACCTTCCACTAAGTATAGTGGTGTGTAAGGACCATTCATAGCAGAATCTCAAATGTCTGTATCAATGGCATCTATGAAGATTCTCATCCTCACTTTCTAGTTGGCGTACCCTTTGCCACTGAAAATCGGTGGACGGTTAATGGATGCACCCTCACCGCCAAAAGGATTGGTAGATCCCATCGTTTGATTTCCGGAGGATCAACGATCGAAGCGATTATGCTAGCACTCATGTACTAGCTCTAATACCACTTGTTGGGGTACCTGTCAATCAGAATATAACACCTAGAGGGGGGGGGGGTGAATAGGTGTGAGTGGTCAATATGTCCGCTTTTCGAATTTATGCACAGAGAATCAATAATATCAAAAATATTCAGCAATAATCGATTAACAGAAAGCACAATCGATTATCAGAGACAAAATTAATCGATTAACAAAATCAAATAATCGATTATATAGAATAGAAAAACCAGAAACAATAACTTAGTGAAATGGTTTCTTGGTAAACAAGCTATCCAAGAATCATGCAATTTCTCACCAGGATATCACAAACATCACACATCAATTATACAGATATCAAAGACTCAATCTTTATGGATAAAGATTCAATCTTTCAAGTTAAAGAATGCAAGAAACTCAATATGCTTGAAAAAGTAAAAGATAAGGGAAAGAGAAAGAAGATCAAGAAATTTTATCATCCTTTTGAGTTATGGTTCGCTTTATGTTGTTTTTATCTCGTAAACTCTTGGTTTAGAGTTGGTATTCAAAGAATGGAGAGGGTTTGTGGGTTGTTTCATGAAAACCCCAAAAACCTAAAATGAAAATGTGGTTAAAGAAGAGAATGGGTAAAATGCTAAATGTAGAAGATGAGTATGTACTTTAATATTGAAATATGACGTGAATATATATGTTTTAGATGTTTGGAAACTTTTAATGAAAATAGTTTGGAAACATTGAAAATGTGTTAAATCTCTTGTATGGTTAAAAATGCAATATAAATTGTTTGTGTTATTTGGAATAAATGACTAACATCGTTGCCATATGGTGGGAATGAGGAAACATCCTAAGGTTGGAGGCGGTGTCGGTGGAACTTGCAAGGTTAACAAAGACAAAACCCAACGCTCACCAAGGTAAGGATAAGCATTTTATTTCAAGATATGCATTATGAGATATGCGGTTCTATGTAGTTGACTCGAAAGGAAAATGATGTGGAATGTATCAAAGAAAGTTGTATGTCTTGCCTTAGTGGTAATGGATTGAATGTCTTGCCTTAGTGGTAATGGATTGAATGTCTTGCCTTAGTGGTATTGAATTGAATGTCTTGCCTTAGTGGTAATGAATTGAATGCCTTGCCTTAGTGGTAATGGATTGAATATCTTGCCTTAGTGGTATTGAATTGAATGTCTTGACTTAGTGGTAATGAATTGAATGTCTTGCCTTAGTGGCAATGGATTGAATGTCTTGCCTTAGTGGTATTGAATTGAATGTCTTGCCTTAGTGGTGATGAATTGAATTTCTTGCCTTAGTGGTAATGAAATGAATGTCTTGCCTTAGTGGTATTGAATCGAATGTCTTGCCCAAGTGGTATTGAATTGAATGTCTTGCCCAAGTGGTATTGAATTGAATGTATTGCTTACGTGGTATTGAATCGAAGGTCTTGCCTAAGTGGTATTGTGGAAGTATGTGTAAGTGGGAAACGGCTATGTAACATGGGAATGAAGAAGAGGATTAACAAGGTTTGACATAGAAAAAAATGGGAAAGTAAGACGGTTGTATGATGTAGTAAGATATAATATGAAATGCAATTATTTACGTTGAAATGCTTAAATTGTTATCTAACTCTGTTTAAATGTGGATTAAATCAAATGATATTTATTGAATTAAATGACTTACTCCTTTGTATGTTAGCGAGTCGTCATTTGATAATCCCATTGCAGGTAATTGGATGAGTTAAGGACGCCAGATTTGGAGCCATTGGAGCTTTTCAATTTGGATTTGTCTATTGACACCGTTTTGTATCATGATTGAATATTTGCGGATTTAAGTATTTGTAATTATGATCTTTATAATTTTTGGATAATTGTAACTCTGGATATTTGTAGCTATAGGTATTTTGGATTCTCATAGCTAGTTGTATGCGGTAATTACCGGGATACATTAAAAAGAATTACGTTTTTCTGTCAAATGAAGATGTGTTGTGGTATGGCATGTTAAAAAAGTTTTAAGTAATTATTAATGAATAATCAAAGTGTAATGACGAATGTATGTATAAATGGATTAAAATAAGGAAACATTTTCAAGGGTAGAATTTCAGTCCTTAGAATATGGTATCAGAGCATAGTTAATCATGCAGCCTAGGGTATGGCCTTACGTTCTTGTTCATGACTTTTATGTGATTAAATTACATGATGTGTACAAACTGTTGTGTGACTTTGTGATTCTTGTTGGCTCAGATGGTGGCTTCCTCGCAACAGATTAATGAGAACTTGCATAATCTGAACCAAAATCCAGCACCGAGTCCGAGTTCGCAACCCTTAGTCCCACCCGGACCGGCAAAATATAGAGGTCTGCATGAGTTTTGCAGGAGGAACCCTAGTAAGTTCCAAGGTGGGTTTGCTCCTGATGCTGCCATTGAATGGGTCCAAGGATTGGAGAGGATCTTCAGGGCCATGAGCTGTTCTGATGCTCATAAAGTGGCATATGCCACCTATATGCTAGTAAAGGAGGTTGAAATCTGGTGGGAGATGGTTCAGAGGAAGATGGAGACGGAGGGGAAATCATTAATTGGGAGGCCTTCAAGGGCAAGTTCCTTCAGAAATACTTTCTTGCATACTTGAAGAGGAAAAAGGAGGTGGAATTTATGTAGCTAGATCAAGGGAGTTAGACCGTGGGGGAGTACGCGGCCAAGTTCGAGGAATTGGCCCGGTATTGCCCCTATGCCGAACTTGAGGTAGACGAGAGGTCCAAATGTGACAAGTTCGAGATGGGTCTGAAACCTGGTTTAAGGTGATGTTTTGCCACTAAGAGATTTTTGACTTCCCTACAATGGTGAACAAGTGTAGAATGTATATGGATGATGTGCGAGTAAGGGACGCTGCAACTGGCAAGGTGAACCTTCCCCGAAACTATGTACTTCAGCGCAACTTTGTGCAAGGAAGGGGTAAGGAGAAAGTGGCCGAAGACCGACGACCTTATGAGCCACCTAGCAACCATTGCACTCGTGGTCTTCATAGGCCAGCCACTACCACTGCTGCAGGGGGATCAAACTCCTATCCTATGTGCAACAAATATGGTCGAGGACACTATGGCAATATTTGTCCCGGATCGGTAAATGGATGCTTCCATTATGGAGGACAAGGGCATATCAAGAGATATTGTCCGAAGTTACGGCACAATGTGAATTTTGTAAGGGCTGAACGACCTCGATCCACCGACAGAGTATTTAGCATGAGCGGTACAGAGGCGTCAGATGTTGATGGTCTGATCCAAGGTAAATGTATAGTGGCAGGTATTCCTCTTTTAGTGTTGTTGGATTCGGGAGTGACACACTCCTTTGTATCTGTTGAATGCGTGGATAGACTGAAATTGCAAACTGAGTCGTTGCCTTTCGACTTGGTCGTATCCACCCCAACTAGTGTGTCTATGGTGGTGTCGACGTTTGTGTCTCGATGTCCGATTGTGGTAAATGGTAGGACATTTACCATGGATTTAATCTGCTTACCATTGTCCCAATTAGATTTAATTCTGGGAATGGACTAGTTATCAGCAAACCATGTGATGCTTAATTGTGATGATAAGACTGTCGTGTTTGGATATCTGGGTGAGATTTCTGATGATGCTTGTAACATGAAGACGTTGTCGCCTAAAGGAATCAAAACCTCCTTTAAGGTGGGAGGAGTCATGTTTGTTTTGATGGCATCCTTTGAGGGTATCGAGAAACTCAAAGTTGAGGATATTCCAATAGTTCGAGAGTTTCCTGATGTGTTCCCTAGTGATATTTCGGAACTACCTCCAATCAGAGAAGTTGAATTCTCCATTGACTTGGTGTTGGGAACGGGACCCATCTCTATAGCTCCTTATAGGATGGCACCGTTGGAGTTGGCTGAGTTGAAAAGCAGGTTGAGGACTTGTTGGCAAAGAAGTTTATTCGTCCTAGTGTCTCACCGTGGGGTGCGCCTATGTTGTTGGTTAAGAAGAAAGATGGGAGTATGAGGTTGTGCACCGATTATAGACAGTTGAACAAGGTCATCATCAAGAACAAGTATCCATTGCCTAAGATGGATGACTTGGGATCATTTGAGAGGAGTGGTGGTGTTTTCAAAGATTGACCTTCGGTCAAGTTACCACCAACTTCGAGTGATGTCTGAGGATATTTCTAAAACTACTTTTAGGACGAGGTATGGACATTTTGAGTATTTGGTGATGCCCTTTGGTGTAACGAATTCCCCAGCAATATTTACCGACTACATGAATCAGATTTTTCATCCGAATTTGGATTCATTCGTTGTGGTATTTATTGATGACATTCTAGTTTACTCCAAAAGCCGAGAGGAACATGCATAGCACCTGAGAGTTGTTATAGATCTTCTAAGTAAGAATCGGTTGTATGCCAAATTGTCCAAATGTGATTTCTGGTTGGAATCGGTAAACTTTCCTGGACATGTAATATCCAAGGAAGGGGTAGCAGTATACCCTTCTAAGGTAGAGGCAGTTATGGAATGGGAAGTACCCAAGTCAGTTATTGAGATCATGAGTTTTATGGGTTTAGCAGGTTACTACAGAAAGTTCATAGAGGGGTTTTCCAAGTTGGCATTACCCCTAACTAAGCTTACCAGAAAGGGGAAACCGTATGTATGGACAATTCGTTGTGAAGAAAGCTTTCAAGAGTTGAAGCGGAGGTTGACTACATCACCAGTGTTGGTTCTTCCTTGTTCTGATCGGGATTTCAGTGTTTATTGTGATGCTTCCAAGCAAGGTTTCGGTTGTGTGTTGATGTAGGAAGGGAAGGTTGTTGCCTATGCTTCTCGACAGTTGAGAACGCACGAGCAAAACTACCCTACACATGACTTGGAACTAGCCGTAGTGGTCTTTGCATTGAAAATCGGGAGACACCATCTTTATGGTGTAAGATTTGAAGTGTACAACGACCACAAGAGTTTGAAATATTTTTTTGATCAAAAGGAACTGAACATGACACAGAGAAGGTGGATGGAATTCCTTAAGGAATATGATTTTGGATTGCAGTACCATCCGGGAAAGACCAATGTGGTGGCCGACACTTTAAGTCGGAAGTCTTTGCACATGTCGGCTTTGATGATCCGAGAAGAAAAACTGATTGAGGAGTTCAGAGATATGAACTTGGAAGTTCAAATAAGACCTCATAGTATGATGTTAGGAATGCTTAAGGTCACAAATGAATTGTTTGACCAAATCCGATTAATGCAAGTTGAGGATAGTGAGCTAATGGTTAAGCGAGATTTGATGATGAGTGGGAAGGAGACCGATTTCGCATCGGATCCTAGTGGGATGTTGCGTTACAAAGGGAGAGTGTGTGCCTCGTGATGTAGAGTTGCGAAAGAGTATTCTAGAGGAGTCACACAAGAGTAAAATGAGTTTTCACCCGGGGACTACAAAGATGTACCAAGATTTGAAAAATCTGTTTTGGTGGACTGGGTTGAAAAAGGATGTGGCTTTGTATGTCTCGAGTTGTCTTGTCTGTTAGAAAGCCAATATTGAGCATCAGCGGCCAGCGGGAGAGTTGCAGTCACTAGAGATTCCTGTTTGGAAGAGGTATAGTATCTCCATGGATTTTGTATTGGGTTTTCCAAAGACTCAGAAAGGGTATGATTCGATATGGGTGATAGTGGATCGGTTGACTAAGTCTACACACTTTCTACCTATGAACATGAGATATTCTTTGCAACGATTGGCGGAACTGTATTTCCAAGAAATAGTTCGTTTGCATGGAATACCGTCGAATATTGTATCGGATAGGGATCCCCGTTTCACTTCAAAATTTTGGACTAGTTTGCAATCCGCTTTGGGAACTAAGTTGAAATTGAGTTCAGCTTATCATCCACAAACGGACGGTCAATCGGAAAGAACAATACAGTCATTGGAGGACCTTTTGAGGGCTTGTGTTTTGGAACATCCGGGGAGTTGGGATAACATTTTGCCTTTGATTGAATTTACCTACAACAATAACTTCCATTCGAGTATCAGGATGTCACCCTATGAGGCATTGTATGGTAGGAAGTGTAGGACTCCAGTGAGTTGGTTTGAAACTAGGGAGAACTTAGTATTAGGACGTGAGTTGGTTCAAGAGACGACGGAAAAGATCAAGAAAATCCGAAGAATATGAAAATAACGCAAAGTAGGCAGAAAAGCTATTATGATAAGAGGCGGAAACTTCTTGAGTTTAAGGAAGAGGATCACGTGTTTATGAGAGTAGTTCTGACTACTGGGATTGGTAGAGTGTTGAAATCCCGTAAGCTTACTCCAAGGTTTATTGGACCGTACCAGATATTGAAGAGGATTGGGCTGGTGGCTTATCGGATTTCTTTACCTCCATTGTTGTCGAATTTTCACAATGTGTTTCATATGTCTCAATTGCAGAAATATGTGCGGGACCCTTCTCATATGGTTGAGTCGGACCAAATAGAGTTGAAAGATAACTTAACCTTTGCGGCCCTACTTGTGAGAATATTGGACACTAGTATCAAGAGGTTGAGAGGCAAGGAGATTGCCTTGGTGAAGGTACTATGGAGTCAAGTCGATGAAGGAGAGGCTACGTGGCAAGTGGACCATGATATGAGGAAGGATTACCCTCATTTGTTTGAATCGAGGAATGTTTAATTTTCGGGGACGAAAATTCTTATAAGAGGAGGAGGATTGTGACACCCTGAATTTAAAGTCATTAAGTTATAGTGTCAGTCATGGGAGTCTCGCTTGAGCGAGAAAAGTGTCGTCTGGGCGAGAGAGGCTCACCTGGGTGAGTGAAATACTGGGCTATAGTGAAGGATTCTTGCTTGAGCGAGAGGATCCTCGCTTGAGTGAGAGCTGTCTTGCCTGAGCGAAAGTTTTATCGCCTGGGCGAGAAGTGGCATTCTGGGCTTGTCGAGGCTGTGAGATTGTCGCTTGAGCGAGAGGGTCAAATCTGAGTTTTTTAAATGAGTAGGATTTTCTCGTTTGAGCGGGAACTCGACACTGTTACATTAAATAAGGAACCCCAAACACATTTTGGGGTTAGAAATTGAAGAGAAGTGAGAGAAGAGAGCATTTTCAAGAAAAAGGACTCTAGAGAATCATCTAGAAGCTTGAGAAGAGGTAAAACTCTTGATTCTAACTCTCTTCTTCCCTTTGAAACTTGTTTTGGGTACGTTAGATCTCTTCTCAAAATGTTAGATGCCACGGAAACTCATCCTTTTGAGTTATGGTTCTTTTTATGTTGTTTTTCTCTTGTAAACTCTTGGTTTATAGTTGGTATTCAAAGAATGGAGAGGGTTTGTGGGTTGGTTCATGAAAACCCCAAGAACCTAAAATGAAAATGTGGTTAAGTAAGAGAATGGGTAAAGTGCTAAATGTAGAAGATGAGTATGTACTTTAATATTGAAATATGAGGTGAATATATATGTTTTAGATGTTTGGAAACTTTTAATGAAAATAGTTTGGAAACATTGAAAATGTGTTAAATCTCTTGTTTGGTTAAAAATGCAATATAAATTGTTTATGTGTTATTTGGAATAAATGACTAACATTGTTGCCATATGGGGGGAATGAGGAAACATCCTAAGGTTGGAGGCGGTGTCGGTGGAACTTGCAAGGTTAACAAAGACAAAACCCAACGCTCACCAAGGTAAGGATAAGCATTTTATTTCGAGATATGCATTATGAGATATGCGGTTCTATGTAGTTGACTCGAAAGGAAAATGATGTTGAATGTATCAAAGAAAATTGTATGTCTTGTCTTAATGGTAATGGATTGAATGTCTTGCCTTAGTGGTAATTGATTGAATGTCTTGCCTTAGTGGTATTGAATTGAATGTCTTGCCTTAGTGGTAATGAATTGAATGTCTTGCCTTAGTGGTAATGGATTGAATGTCTTGCCTTAGTTGTATTGAATTGAATGTCTTGCCTTAGTGGTAATGCATTGAATGTCTTGCCTTAGTGGTAATGGATTGAATGTCTTGCCTTAGTGGTATTAAATTGAATGTCTTGCCTTAGTGGTAATGAATTGAATGTCTTGCCTTAGTGGTAATGAATTGAATGTCTTGCCTGAGTGGTATTGAATCGAATGTCTTGCCCAAGTGGTATTGAATTGAATGTCTTGCCCAAGTGGTAATGAATTGAATGTCTTGCCTACATGGTATTGAATCGAAGGTCTTCCCTAAGTGGTATTGTGGAATTATGTGTAAGTGGGAAATGGCTATGTAGCATGGAAATGAAGAAGAGGATTAACAAGGTTTGACATGGAAAAAAATGGGAACGTAAGACGGTTGTATGATGTAGTAAGATATAATATGAAATGCAATGATTTGTGTTGAAATGCTTAAATTATTATCTAACTCTGTTTAAATGTGGATTATATCAAATGATATTTATTGAATTAAATGACTTACTCTTTTGTACGTTTGCGTGTTGTCATTTGATAATCCCATTCTAGGTAATTGGATGAGTTAAGGATGCTAGATTTGGAGCCATGGGAGCTTTTAAAATTGGATTTGTCTATTTGCACATTTTTGTATCATGATTGAATATTTGCGGATAAGTATTTGTAACTATGATCTTTATAATTTTTGGATAATCGTAACTCTGGATGTTTGTAGCTATGGGTATTTTGGAATCTCATAGTTAGTTGTATGCGGTAGTTACCGGGATACATTAAAAAGAATTATGTTTTTCTGTCATATGAAGATGTGTTGTGGTATGGCATGTTAAAAAGGTTTTAAGTAATTATTAATGAATAATCAAAGTGTAATGACGAATGTATGTATAAATGGATTAAAATAAGGAAAAAATTTCAAGGGTAGAATTTGGATCCTTACACACATTTCTGTTGAACATAATCGATTAACAGAATACATAATCGATTGTAACTGCCAAGAATCAAAAACCAGAGTTACTAGAACTCTAATTAATCGATTAAAATGACTCTTAATCGATTAATGGATCTGTGTAGTTAAATAATCGATTATATCACTGTTAGCATCAATTATAAGAAAGACTATTAGTTTTCTTGGTTAAGAGGTAACCCTGCAAAATAGATAGGTGCTTAGTGTGATGCATGATTTTCATAGAAAATATAATTTTGATGCATCCTACTAAAAGGAAGAATGATGACTCTCAAAAATGATTTTTAGGCAATCTTACGAGCGCGTGAGGCGATCATCATTTTGGGTTACCTAACCTAGACTCAGAGCTAAGCAAGCATCTTAGGGACTTCTAGAAATACTAAAACCTTCCTAGAGTCAGAGTCTTGGTCATGTTGGATGTTGATGCGTCCAGTCTTCAAGTTTTTCAGGTCGGCTTTGTCTTCATCGAAACATAGGCAAGAAACAAATGTTGCAATTTGACTAGTACTTGTAATCTCATTCTCCACTCTTTAAGTAAATTAGAGTGAATATGCTCTTCTTGTAAGGATAGACTATCATCCATTTCTACATGCTCAGTATTAGTTGTAGGGTCAATAATAGCTTTTTCATTTAAAGTGGAACTTGGCAAGTCCTCTTCATCAAGAGTTAACCTTTCCTTGATTAAGGGATTGGTTTCATGAAAAGAAACGTGAACGGATTCTTCAATGGCTAGAGTTCTTTTGTTAAAGACTCTATAAGCTTTACTCGTGAGAGAATACCCTAGGAATATTCCTTCATCAGCTTTTGCATCAAACTTTCCTAAGTTTTCTTTGCCATTATTTAAAACGAAACATTTACAACCAAATACCTGCTAATGAGAAATGTTTAGTTTTCTACCATTGAAGAGTTCTAGGAGCTGAAAAGTTGTGATTAATCCCAAGATCATCACAAAATTCCTCAAAAGAGGCGTTTTGAAATTCTCCCCCATGATCACTTCTTATAGCAGTGATTTTTAATGAATTTTCATTTCGGACTCTTTTAGCATAAGTTCTAAAAGCTTTGAATGCCTCATTCTTATGAGCTAAGAATAGAGTCCAAGTATATAGTGAAAATCATCTACTATAACAAGAGCATAGTAATTACCACCATAACTTTTTGTCCTTGAAGGGCCAAACAAGTCCATGTGTAGTAACTACAATGGTCTATCAGAGGAAACCATATGCTTTGGTTTAAAAGAACTTTTTGTTTGTTTACCCATTTGACAAGCACTACATAGTTTGTCTTTAACAAACTTCATTTTGAGTAATCCAACAACTAAATCTTTCTTAATTAGCTTAATCAAATGATCCATATGAATATGAGAAATTCTCCTATGCCGAAGCCATGCACCATGATTATAATTTACAACTAAACATGTTATTGGGAGAGATGAGTCTATGTCTATCATATAAATGTTATTATTCCTCTTACCAATGAGTTTAGAGTTTTTAGATTTCTTACTTTCAATGATGAGTTTATCCGGGTAGAACGATACATGGAAGCCTTTGTCACATAGTTGATAATGTTTAGAAGATTGTGCCTGAGTCCTTCCACATATAGCACATCTCCTATTGTTGTTTAGGGTGGCTTGCCGATTCTACCAACTCCAAGTATTCTTCCCTTGTTTTGTCACCATATGTGACATAGCCTTTGTCCCTTGGAGTAAGGATAGAGAACTTGTGAAGAATATTTTGCTCCTGACCTTGGCACGATTTTGATGAAGACACCAACATCACTAAAAATAAGAAAGGAAGAAGACCTATCAAGACTAAAGAAGACAAAGCTTCAAAGATTTAGAGTCTAAGTCTTTTAGGTACTTCTTTCCTAAAAACTCCTTTATTACCTTAGTTAATAATGCTCAAAATGTTTTCAAGAAAATCGGAAAATTCTAAGTGTGAATAAAAATAATTTTTCTAAATAACATGTAACGGGTTACGTTACTTGAGTAACAAGTTACACGAATGAGAAAAGAGTTATCTATCCTCCAACAGCTATAAGTAATCTATTATTGTCTTTTAAGTAACATATTACCATTTTGAGAAAACAGGGTAATCAATTACTCAAAGAATGGTAATCGATTACACTAAGGTAATTTCACAAACCTGCTGGACAGGAACTTTGAGTAATCGATTACACAAATATGGTAGTCGATTACACTGTGTGAAATTCGAAAAAGCTGTTAACAGGATGTTTGGGTAATCGATTACCCACTTGCTGTAATCAATTACTGAGAGTTGTTGCATCAGTTTTCGGATTTCAAAGTGAAAGGGTTTCACTTCAAACTGACTTGTTTCATTTCCAAAGAAACCTACACTTCCCTAGAGATGTTATGGTTGTTTGGAAAGCCTATATAAAGGCATTGGAACACATAACTCAGACACAACAACTCACAACAATTTTCATAACAAAATTCACACAAAGCTCTTACACTTTTCTGAATTTTCTGCACTTTTTAGCAACATACTCTTAAACTTTGTAAGTTATTTCAGACTTGCTTCTAGGTGCATTCCAAACATTTTCAAAGTAAAAGAGCATTATTATCTATCATATATAGAGTTGTTTTTGGATTGCAAGTTTATAATTGTCATATACACTTGTAAAGGCAATCCAGCCATATTGTATATTCTTCACTTTTGCTAAGTTCACTTTCTTTAACAAGGGTGTGAAGAGAAAAGGGTTGAGTGACTTGGAATAGTGTTTTCCAAGGGTGTTACTTGGAATAGGGTTTTCCAAGGGTTTTAAGTATAAGTGAGTGTGTAAGGTACGAGGAGATCTCCGGGTGAGATATTTGGAATTGCAACTCATTATATTTAATAAATGAATCTCATGTGCGTCAAGAGTACTGGTCTTAGCCTTCGATGGACAAGAAGGTGAACCAGTATAAAACACATGTGTACTCTCTTCTCCTTATCTTTCTATCTTTCAAAGTCATTATTTTTCTACATACTTTTTCCGTTGCACTTTAACTTTGATATTGCATAAAAATTGGCCATAGTTTTGCAACAACTAATTCACCCCCCTCTTAGATGCATTATCATTCTTAAAAAACTTACTTTGATCGTCCGTCATGTGTTTTGAGCAGCCACTATCCAAATACCGTAAGTTGCAGGCGGCTCTCAAATTTTCCTACAAAAAAGGTTAAGTTAAGGTACCCAACTTGTCTTGGGTCCTACATGGTTAGATCCTTTCTCAACCCATCTAAAATGTCCTATTTGAACACCATATTTTCTAATAGAACAAGTATTTTGTGTATGCCCATGGCTTTTACAATAAGAACATATGAGTTGATGCTTTTGTATCATAGTTTTATTTTTACTATGAATGGATGCATGGATACATGATTTTTTAAAGTCTATCATAGTAGACTTACTTTGTCTTTTAAGATCAGAGCCTTTTGAATAGCCAAGACCTCTTAGGTCTATAGAGTGTCTTTGATCATTAATGATCTTACTCAAACTCTTGCTACTCTTGTTCATCTTATTGAGTTCAAGACTCAATGTTACAACTTTTTCTTTAAGAGTAAAACAATTTTGACATGAGGATGATGAGGGTTTGTTTCTAAGAACATCTAATTCAGTCTTTTGTCTTAGAAATAATTTAGTTAATTTCATATACTCATCATGCAGATCATTAAAAGCAGATTGTAATTCAGAAGAAGAAAATAAGTTAGATTCGTTTTCCTTTTCATCATATGAGTGATGA
This sequence comes from Lupinus albus, assembly GCA_009771035.1. Lineage (NCBI taxonomy): Eukaryota > Viridiplantae > Streptophyta > Magnoliopsida > Fabales > Fabaceae > Lupinus > Lupinus albus. The sequence continues at coordinate 478,264 of WOCE01000029.1, forward strand.
GACGCCATTAAAGAGATATATGCCTACTCTTCACTTTCTGGTTCAGAGGCTGAACTTGTGTCATTATCTTCCCAAGCGATGTAGGCTCTTCGTCCATTCTTCATTTCGTTCTTTACTTTTAAAGAACCCTTTTTGATATTTGGATAGTCCATGTTCATGTGACCAAGCTTGCCAGACTCAAAGCATGTGAAGTTTTGGTTTGAAGTGGTGGCCTCATTATTCCAGGTGAACTTTTTCATTTGACCGGTTCTAGTGCCTTCGTTCCTTCTAAGGAACTTGCCGAACTTTTTCATGAAGAGGTTCATGTCATCTGTCTCTTCCTTTTCATCTTCATCCTCCGATGATTCATATTTCTCTATTTTTGCCTTGATAGAAATATTCTTCTTCATCTTCCCTTGTTCTTCATGTTGATCAACTTGGCTATGTTCAAGTTCGTGTTCCTGCAATTTTCCAAACAAAGCAGCCAAAGACATTTTGGATAAACTTTTCTTTTCAGAAATGGCTGTTACCTTTGGTTGCCATGTTCTTGTAAGTGATCTTAGAACTTTTAAGTTCAAGTCACTGTTTGACAGCACTTTGCCAAGTGCAATAAGATGGTTAGTGAGATGAGTGAATCTCTTTTGGAGATTCATAATTTTCTCTCCAGGCTTCATACGAAACATTTTGTATTCCTGGGAAAGAGTATTCAATCTCGACCTCTTTACCTCATCGGTTCCTTCACGTGTGGTCTCTAGAGTATCCCACATTTCTTTTGCAGATTTGCAGTTAGATACTCTAAAGAATTCATCGATGTCAAGTCCCGATGCGAGGATGTTCTTTGCCTTGAGTTCGTATTGCACTTTCTTCTTATCTTCATCGTTCCATGAAGATTTAGGCTTTATTTCCCTCGTGCCGTTGACTACCGTGAATGGCACATATGGTCCTTCCTCGATTGCATTCCATATTCCCAAGTCTTGTGACTCTATGAAAATCCTCATTCCGATTTTCCAGAAGTCATAGCACTCTCCAACAAAACTTGGAGGTTTATTTATGTTGGAGTCTTCTCCTAGGAATGATCTTGAGGCCATCTTGTTGTAGGATCAGATTATGAGAATATCTTACTCAAAAATAGTTGTGGTGCCAATTGTAATAATGAGAATGCAACTAAGAGGGGGGGGGGTGAATTAGTTGTTGCAAAACTATGGCCACTTTTTCTGCAAAATCAGAAGTTTAAGTGCAGCGAATGTAAGAACCCAAATTCTACCCCTGAAAATGTTTCGCTTATTTTAATCCTTTCTACATTGATTTTCCCATATTCCTTCATGCATACAAATTTTTAGTCTTTAAAACACCCATTACATTAATCGTCTCATAAAACTAAACATGCAATTTCAGTTCATACAGTTACTACTTCCATTTGCAGAAAAACATAATTCGCATGTATACAATAATGGAGTCATCATATGTCAAGTCGAGTGTTTACAAAATTTAATGTATCATTAGTTACAATCAAAGTCATCAAATATTCAGGTAATGCATGAGCATGTAGAATCATAAAGTCTAATCATCAAAGTCTCTAAAACTCCAAATCAAGCATCTCTAATCATCCTTGTACTTGCCATGGGGTTAACATTGACAATACACAAAGAAAACAAGAAGGAGTAAGTCGTTAACTCAATAAATGTCAATGTAAGTTAATCCACATTTGAATAAGGTTAAGTAAGCCGTTTAAAAGTCATAAATACTTAAAAATGATATAACCATTTATATCTTTGAAAAACATGCTACATAACTTGAGCCAAAGTTTGCTAGATCGCTTGAGCCAAAGCTTGCTACATCGCTTGAGCCAAAGCTTGCTACATCGCTTGAGCCAAAGCTTGCTACATCGCTTGAGAAAAACCTTGCTACATCGCTTGAGCCAAAGCTTGCTACATCGCTTGAGCCAAAGTCGCTAACCAATCATGGTTGGCTAAAAACGCGTTTTATTTTCATTGACACTCCATCAATTCAGAAATAGTAAATCCACGCCATTTTTAGTACAAACATACCCATATATGTTTATAATAAATAAGTGGTTAACAACTTGATTCATTATCCACAACCAGCAAATCGACGCATTTTCTAACACAATGCATAAGTTAAAGACTTATCCTTACCTTGGTGAGTGTTGGGGTCAATTTTCGAGTAACTTTACAAGTTTCCTCCGCGATTTCCTCCAACCTTAGGATCTATCCTCATCCCCACCAACAACAAAAGTCAGTACTTTATTCACAACAATATACATACAACTCATATTACATTCATAAACATACATAATATTCACATGTTTCCAAAACCATTTTCGTTACAAGTTTCCAATCATCAAAACATACATATTCACATTCTATTCAACATTCAACATTCATAAACCATATTCTAAATCTAACATTTCACCCATCTCCTCTTTTACCACATTCTCATTTGGGGGTTTTGGGGTTTTTTTGAATCAACCCACAAACCCTTTCCGTTCTTTGAATATTAACTCTAAACCAAGAGTTTACAAGAGAGAAACTAACTAAAACGAACCACAACTAAAAAGGAAGAGTTTCCATGGTTTCTCACATTTTGAGAAGAGATCCCATACACCCAAAAACGAGTTTGAAAGGGAGAAAGAGAGTTAGAATCAAGAGATTTACCTCTTCTCAAGCTTCTAGATGATTCCCACGAGTTATTGTTCTCAAAATCACCTTCTCCTCTCTTCTCTCTCAATTTCTAACCGTAAAATGTGTTTGGAGTTTCTATTATAAAGCAAACTCGTCGAGTTCTCACTCAAGCGAGAAAATCTCGCATTTTTAAATTTTCAGATTTGGCTCTCTCGCTCAAGTGAGGGAATCTCACTCAAGCGAGAATCTCACAGCCTCGACAGATTCCAAAAAGCCATTTCTCGCTCATGCGAGACCACTCTCGCTCAAGCGAGAATCCTTCAGTATAGCCTAGTATTTCACTCACCCAGGTGAGCCACTCTCTCCCAGGCGACACCTTTCTCGCTCAAGCGAGATTCCCAGGACTGATACTATAATTTAATGAATTTAAATTTGGGGCGTCACAATCCTTCCCCCCGAAAAGAAATTTCGTCCCAGAAATTTTATTAGGTTACTCTCAGGATGACTCTATCATCGCATCGACACTAGGTATAAGCTAAACTCAACCAAATTCATATTCGATCCTCTAATCCATTAAGATTACTTAAGCTACCACCAAGGGCACTCACCACTAAACCGTGATATCACAAAACCAATTCATGGACTAACTCATCAATGTCCAAATCTTAAGATCCCACTCTCGAACAACTCGAACAACTAAGAGAACGAAACCGTACCCAAAATAAAGATTTCCCGACATTCATCAAAAATAGTAGATCCCTCCGACCTATCAAGTTAACAATCGTTCAATACAATCATCATATATAGTGAGCATCACAATAACCAAGGGAATAACATCACAATACTCAAGGGAATAACATCAATTTATTCCACTCATGAAACATAACCACTATCTTCTCAAAATTTACCTTAGCATTCCAAACATTGTATCCCTATCATATAGCAACAAGGTGGTCATTCAACAAAAACATCAATATAAATACGACTTTTAGAGTCTCTCCCCTTATACACAATCCAGTAATTATCCAATTACATCAAACCTTTATACCACCCTCCAATACAGTAGAAGGGAATTACCAATCCTTAGCCTCAATTGGACACACAAAACTATTGATTCACCCAAAATTAGATATTTCTTTACCAATCGACAAGCGCATATTTACAAACGTTCAGCCCAATAAACTATGTTAGATTTGGATATCTCAATTACACTAGCAAATATACATTTAGTACTCCACTTTCAGTACGACACGAGTCACATGGTCGTAATCGTATCACCAAGTTTTTAACAACATCATATTTATCAAGATACGGTTGTTAAAGTCACTGGATTCTCCAACATGATACTAAATCAATGTCTAGCCACATGCTACGTCTTACATAAGAATGATTTTCACAATGGACTGAACATACGATTCATGACAACCATGTCGTGAAAACAAGGTTTACATAATCGCTTCAACATAAATTTTAAAACAAAACTTTTTCTCATGCGAATACTTTACAATCATATCTAGCAATTTATGACGCACATGAAACAGAAACAAGTTTTGTCAGTACAACATTCACGACCAATAATTGGTGTACATCACCACTATATCGTGCATCGCCAATGTTGTACTAAAAAAGGATCGATCATCATGGACCATAAGTTTCATGTACAAAAATCAAAACAATTGTGATATTCTCTGTACTATTCTCTTCAAGAGTGTAGAAACCAAATTTTTGTTGATCGATCATCCCTCTAAAACTTAAACAGCACAACATCTATGTTAATCTTCAAAGCTCAAATTTATGCACATATAAGAAATCACTGGCACAATTAAAAGTTATCACTATAACATTTGCATGCTTATTCTCTTTTCTTACTCGTTTTGATCATCCACCATGAGTTACTTCAAAATAACAACATATCTAAATGTTCACGTATATTCAAATACATTCATCACAATGACGTGGTAAGTAACTTGACTAACCTCTTTTCAAAACACACTAGGTATCTTGTATTTACCTTTCCTCTTTAACATAATATTTTTTTTAAAACCATTACTTCATGTCCAGCACCTTCCATACAACATATTCATCTACATGTTTACGTGAATCGTTTACATTACTATTCAAGTCATCACCGAAACAATTAACATATTGATTCAAGAATTCACTCATCACAGAACAACTTATCGGATATTAACAAATAATCTCAAAGGAACATTTCACTCTATAGTGTATATATCCTATAACATATATTCTATAGCATGCATATTCTTTCATTCCAAAACATTTTTATTTCCTCAATGACAATCAACATTAATTTCACTCTTGACCACATCCGGCCAGTGTACCTCGCAAAGATAGTCCACTATCACTTCGGGTAAGACCGCAACACATTTCTCACAAACATGTTAATTCATACATATGCCATATTCACTTCATCTCATATATATAATGGAGACACTTATCCCTTACTTCATTCAACTTTCTAGACCTTCATGTATTGTAAGCAAACTCATGCATAAATATTTCAAGATATGCATGTTCATTCCCAGAAGTATATCTAATCGGGACTATGGCAAGCATATTAAATTCATGGTAGATGTCCTACCATTACCACCACCAGACATTTGGGGCACAAACGTCGACACCACTACCAACACATTAGTTGGGGTGGATAGGACCTAGTCGAAAGACAACGACTCTATTTGCCACTCAAGTCGGTCTACACATTAAACAAATACCAAGGAGTGTGTCGCTCCTGAATCAACAACACTAAACGAGGAATACCCATCACCATGCATTTTCCTCGGGTCAAACCATCAACATCAGACGTCTTCGCGCCACTCATAGTGGGCACTCGGCCAGTAGTCCTATGCCCACCAGCCTTCACAACATTTTTAGTATTTTCAGTATTCACAGCATTCACCCTCCATTCCCACTTCGAACAATACCTCTTTATATGTCCCTTTTCCTTACAGTGAAAACAGCCATTCTCCGAACCAGAACAAATGGTTCCCATATGCTTCCTCTCACATTTCCTACACGTAGGAAAAGAGTTCATCGGTGACCCTCCTGTATTGACACAAGTCCTCAGTCCATGCAAAGTATATCTCCGACTACTAGTGGGGGAGGAGTATGGCTTCCGTCCCTCTTGACACATCTTTCCCTTGCCCTATCCATGTGCCAAGTTCCTTTGAGGCCCACAGTTCTTCGGAGGGATTGATTTAGGTGCCACTACCTCACTCGTCTGCAGGTCAGTCCTCTCCAGTCTTAGGACCCACTCAATGGCAGCATCAGGGGAGAACCCACCGTGGAACTGATTGGGGTTCCGCCTGCAACATCCTAACTTATTCGGACTGGATGGAACTAGGGGCTGCGAACTCGGACTTGGCATCGTGTTCCGATTCAGATTCTGCAAATTCTCGTTCACTTGTTGAAGTGCAGCTACCATATGAGTTAAAAGATTATTTGTAACATCCTGACTTATTCCTCTTCCTCTCCCAGCCATGTGTACCTGTACTCATGCACTTGTCAGTAACCGAATGTTAACTAGACAAGAATCACATATTCACATAGCAATTAGTACAAACCAAACAATTTAAGCACATAAAGGTCACAAAGAAGCATGTAAGGCCATACCCTAGGCCGCATGATTAACTATGCTCTGATACCATATTGTAAGAACCCAAATTCTACCCTTGAAATTTTTTTGCTTATTTTAATCCTTTCTAAATTGATTTTCCCACATTCCTTCAACATCAATCATGAGTGAACAAGGCTAAAAGCGTATGAAGACAACCGCCAGACGACCACACACTTTTGAAGTAGGGGGTTCTTCTTCGGCAGCTAGAGGCCGAACCACTCCTTGGAGGGATCCGTACTACTCTCCAAATCTGCAAGCTTCTAGATTGTTGAAGTTTCAGGGTTAGAAACTGGCTTATGTTATATATATTGATGTCTCATTGTTGGTGGGACAAGGTTTTCGGTTTCCACATCAGTTGGAAGTTCAAGGAATCAACACTTTAATCGAGCTGAATGGTAAACTCTATCCTTCACTTAATAGGGAGTGTTACACTAACTTCTAATTTAAGGATGGGGAATATATGACCATGGTTAAGGGAAAGGTCATAGTGTTGAATGATGATCTATTGTTGTTGGAGGATTAAGCTACTTCAGATCACCATTGGGTGAATGCAAGAATGAGCAATGTGAATCATTTAATGTTGTGGATATGTATAAGTCTTGCTTGTGTAGGCCACATTATTTTGTGCCAGGCGAACTGACCAAAGTTTGGTCACTTACTGTTGTAAGCTGCCTTTTGCACTATATCATTGCTTACATTTTTGGTCCAGTGCAGCACTAACCATGCTTAGCCTACAATCGATGATTTGAAACTGTTGTTTGCTATTAGAGAAGTTATCCTAGTTAAGTGGCCTATTGAAATACTTAAGGTTTTGTTTGGGATTGCCACTTCTTCATCTAGACTGCTTGCCTACAGGATTTTCATATCAAGGATTATTGATCATGTTGAGATTGATACCTCTGATGTTGATTTTCAACTTACTAATACTTGTGACCATCTGCTTGGTGAGCATCTGATCCACAAAATGGGCATCTATTGGCTTTCCGACGAGTGGATGTAGTAGGGAGACTACAGAACTACAATAGATCTTGATCTATTTGATGATGAAAATCGTACTGCAGAACCTGAACAACCTGCTAGTGAAGCTAGGGCATCACAAGCGCCTCCAACACCTCCATTTGGTTTAGCACACTTGGATGCTATGGAGCAATGACTCAACCAATAGATTGATATTGGATTTCAAGCTATGAATGACAAGATGGATTCTGGGTTGACGTCTCTTTATGAAAGGGTTTCTGTAGATATTCAGAGAGAGTCGGAAAAAACAAAGAGTGAAATTGATCGGATCGCCTTCATCATGCAAACCATGTCCAGTTTCTCACATCTTCCTCCTCCTAACAATAAACCTTGTTAGGACACATTGTCTAGGCTAGTCATCTCTTGGTGTAGGAGTTGCGTAGATCATCTGAGTTTGTGATTGTTTGTTTCAGCTTATATGTCTCTATGATTTTCTAGTTGCTTATGGTACATTTTATGTTATGGTTTGTAATAACTTTCCACTGCATGATTTTAACTGTCTTCGTTTAGAATTTGCATTACTAATTTTAATTATGTTTTTAAATTGATTTTTTTGCCATACTTAATATGTTGTTTGATTGCCTCTTTGGTAATGTGCTAAAATGATGCTTTAACATCAAAATTGAGAACTCTCCATGTTCTCTCTGTCTCTGCAATTAATCGATTATTGTTGTCCATAATCAATTAAATACATAACAACCATGTGCTAATGTTCAATTTTCTGATTCTCTAATCGATTAACCACTTCTTTAATCGATTATGAGTATGTTGAATTCCACTCTCTTTTCTACTTTTGGCCTCTCAAGTCCGGTTAATGTATTTTTGATCATGCCAAAAGCGGGAGAAAGGTTGTTTGTTTGCTTGATGTATATTGCAGGTTGTATATGCTTCCGCAACCCAACAAGGATGGGGGAGATTGAAAGCTCTTTTATCCAAAACTTCCTCATGCATCGAATGAGGGGGAGATTAAAGTGAAGGGGAGCCATGCAAAAATGTCTCTACAACCATTGCAATAAGTTAATCAGTCAGTCATAAAATGCATTTTGTTGCTCAACTCATTTCATGTTTGTCATCATCAAAAAGGGGGAGATTGAGATTACAAGAAAAGTCGACAAGCGAGATTGCAACATCTATCTTCCGATATTGTTTCGATGAAGATAAAGTCGATCTAAAAGCTTAAAGACCTGACTCTACAACAAACAACAGTACCAAGACTCATACTTTAGGGAAGGTTATTTTCACTTATCTAGAAGTTCTACTATGTGTGCTTAATTTGAGTCTATGTAGGATAACCCAAATGATGAGTATCTTACATATTCCTAAGATTGCATCAAAAGGTAGTTTTTATACAAAATCATGCATTGCATTAACCTACATATTTTGGAGGGGTTACCTCTTCAGCAAGAACCAAATAGTTTGTCTGATAATTGATTAAATAATGAAATAATCGATTAATTAACTGTGTCAAATGGTTAATCGATTAAGCATAAATTTAATCGATTAATGAGAGTTCTAGTAGCAACTATCTTGAGCTTCTTGATAGTTTTAGTCTATTATGAATCTTGTTAATCGATTAATTTCAACAGTGAACTGATATTTTAAAACACGTTAATCGATTATGTTTGTCCTTAATCGATTATATGCAGTTGAAATCAGCAAACTATAAATAAGCGTTTTTCTGCATTTGAGCTCATAAGATACAATACCCAAAAATCCCGAATTTTCATATTCTCCAAAGATTCTCTGTGGGAAAAACTTGCATTTTTGAAAGAAAAACCTATGTGAAAGGTCTTGATTTCATTGATATAAAAGTTTTCATATTTATGCATTTGAGTGTATACACTTTCTACCGAAACCTATTGCATTCTCTTACATCCCTTTGAGTGTGTTTGAGATGTTCATCATCTAGGTTTGTAGATAGCTTGTCTAAGCTAAAGGCTTCTGTTTTGAAGTTTCTTTTTCAAGAAAGTGTTTATTTGTTTCTTTTCGGAAGTCTCTAAAGTTTAGAGATTGAAGAGTGTATAATCGGCTAGGGCATATTGTTAGTGTGTTTATTTGTTTATTTTTCAAGAAAGTGTTTATCTGTTTATTTGCTTCTGTTACTTCGCTAGGGCATATTGTTAGCGTGTTGAGTAGCGAGGTTGGCAGCCGTTGTGAACGGGGGGAAATTGTTAAGGCTTGGCGAAATCAGACCGTGTATCAAGTAGGAAAAGCTCTAAATTGGAAGTGTGATTGTAAAGAACAATTATTTCAATTATAGTGAAGCAAATCTACCAAGATCAGAAGGGGAGGCCTGGATGTAGTTTGCAAGTGGACACGCAAACGAACCAGGATAAAATCGTTTATTTTCTTTCTCTTTCCCTAATCTTTTTACATTTCAAGCACATTTATATTTTAGCTAATTACATCACGAATATGTTAGAATTAACAAGATATTTGTTCTTTAATTGCTTTGATATTTCTTGATCAGTAACGACTTAAATCTTGAATTCCTTGTGAATCAAGAAACCCTTTGAACAATGTTGTTTTGTGTTTTTCTGTCTGGAATAATCGATTTTTTTCTGCTGTTAATTTATTAATTCTGATATAGTTAATCGATTGTATTTGTGTTCAATCGATAATTAATGCTCTGTATTGTTTTTCACCTATAATTTCGGAAAAGCGGGTATACTGAACTGCACTCACTTATTCACCCCCTCTAGGTGTTATACTCTAATTTACGATACCATAACACATCAACGTTAAGCACAAAATAAACAATCATCAACTACGACATGTGTATGGAGATGTTGATTTAGGAATAAAAATAGAGTGTGTTCATGAAAATGTCATAGTGAATGCCTAAACAATAAGGATTAGAAATCAACCGCTTCCAACCAAAGAGAATTATCCATAAGCTCTTGAATCTCACATTTGCTACTTTTATTCTCTCTGAACTTTAGTAAGAATGTTATGTACAATCATTTCTTGCTGATGGGGGTGTTGGGTATACCATAGAACAAATAACACCAAGAGGGGGTGAATAGGTGTGAGCGGAAGCAAATTAACACTTTTTACAGAAAATGAGATATTCTAAAAAATTCAATGTTTAATCGATTTAGTCTTCTGTGATTAATCGATTAACAACAAGTTTAATTGATTAGCCTGATTCTTGTGTTCTTTGAAAAACAGTTTTCTTACGAGAAAGGATAAAATGTTTTCAATCAACAACATTGCGATCAACTTAAAGAATTTATGCCAATGTGTTTAACAGAAATAGAACATGCACTAAACTAAGTAACTAAATCAAGTAAAACATGTAAATCCTAAAACGATTGAAAAGTAAAGAGATAAAAGATGAAGAAAACTGAGACGACGATTTTATCCTGATTCGTTTGCGGGTCCACTTGCAAACTATATCCAGGCGTCCCCTTCTGATCTTGGGAGACTTTCTTCACTATTTGAATACTTTTTTTTACAAAACAATCGTTCAAATAAACTTTACAAATGCTCCGTTCTCGGCCCTAGAGTCTCTCACTTCAATTTGACCTTCAACCTGTCTCTTTTTGATAATCCTCAACTACTCACGGTACAACCCCAACTAATGATCACTCCTTTCTAATACCATTGTAAAGGTGAAGACGAAAACTTAACCACAACTATGATTTCTTACAAAATTGTCTAACTATCCAAGTTATATTGCACTTAAAGTGTGCGGATATACAAACAGAAAAAGCGCTAAAAATCCAGCCAAAAAATTTCACAAAGACTCAAACAAACTATGTGTAATTAAAGCATGGTTTCCCAAAATGAATGTGAAAGTTTATGCGCAAAGGATAATCCTTAACTATCCTATCTCTCTCTTATGAAAAGAGAAAACTAAAAGGCTTTTTTCTCACAAGAAACTCTCTCTAAAGATATGAAAGTTAAGTTCGGAGAAATCTACAAACTTGTGAATTTTCAATATGACTAACTTGTGAACACTTGGGAAAAATCACCTTTTATACAAAACTGTTTTCAGTTGGACTTAATCGATTAATCTACATCTTAATCAATTAGGAACCTTAGAAATCTAAGATTTTAGCTATTGTAACTTCATTTAATCGATTAATCCAATACTTAATCAATTATATGGTTCCCATGTTCATTTAATCGATTAACACAAGTTGTAATCGACTAAATGCGTTAAAAAGTGTTTTCTTGATGCATGATGAACCTTCTACATGATACGTATATGCATGATACATGACTTTGAAGATATATGAGTTAAATTCAGTTTCATGCACTCAAATCATGTTAACATATGTAAAGGCATGAGCATGCGAATCATGTATGAATGTATGCAAGTCTCATTTTAGTTTGATCATATTTTAGACTCTATGAGACTTCCATTCTAGGCTCACCTATTCTAGACTCTACCCAGTCAAACACAGACTCTAGAAATATCAAACTCTTAACTTAAGTCTACTTGAATGATGTTGAGTCTTCGACCTTGTTGTTTGTTGAGTTGCACATGTCTTCAAGCTTTCTTTGTGTTATCCTTGTCTTCTCCTTGACTTCTATTTGTCTTCATCAAAACAATATAATGATGCATATTGCATTTCATCTCCCCAATATGATGATACATGCTTGCATTCTCAAGGGGAATGCCCCTTTACTCCACACTCTAACTAACATAGTCATACAACATAGGTCTGTAAGGTCATACCCCATGTCGAAAAGAAAGAACTTCTTTGGTACCAGTTTTGTAACACCACAAATCAATGAAATAAAATAAATAAACAAACGGAGGAAATAAAGCAATGTTTAAAATTATTCAATAAAATTTTCGAAAAATATTTTTCATACAAGACTGAACTTGAACTGCAAAACCAATAGGGATTGGCTTGATAAATCCATCAAAAGCAATACAAAAATCTCAACTTGTTAAGGATAAAATATAATATACTATCTCAGGTGTTACATCTTACAATAGAGTGACACACTACTTAGCCATAAGGATTGTCTTTCCTTTCCTTCAGACAATGGCACAATAATTCTCCATGAAATCATGTACTCCCTAAAATATTATGAGAGTATGTACTTCCACATATGATATATAAATAACACATATTCAGTTTCACAAAGCAGATGTCAATTAATAATTATCACATGCACGTAATCAAATGTGGAATGTCAATATCATGATGTATGAATATTTGTAGTGTCTATCTTGACATAACTATCAACTGTCTTAATAAGTGCATGGAGATATAACTCCTAATATGGCCCATAACACATCATTAATAGCAATGGTACTAGCATTGGACGATCATGACCAGGTCTATGCTGTTCTTAGGAAGCGAACAAAATGACTATAGTGTTGTGCCAACCATTGGTATCTCATAGGCGAACTACCGTGTACTTAGTAACGTTGGGCTACCCACCGGCCAGCAAAGATAAACGTTGTATATTCCAGAACATGATACCTTCAAGGGAGTATCAGAGGTCACTGAAGTTATTGTTAGGAGTTACGTCGGTGATAGGGAGCTATCCAATTCTTGATACATCAATCCCCACCCGCAGTGTCCCCTCAACCAAGTCATGCAGACAAGGCATTCCTCTGGGTTCTCGACTCAAAATCTGTAGTCTCATACCTTCCCATAGACTATGCTACCAATGGTAGACAATGATATAAATCTTCTTATCCACAGAAGACATGACTTCAGTTTCTTTAAGAAGAACGAAGGGTAACTTTTCAGGGTAATAATGACAACCTCATGTTGAGGTACCACCTGTTATAGTAACACCTAGAGGGGGTGAATACGTGTAAGCGGACAAGTATGACCAGAAACAAGATAATGGAATTAGATTTAATTAGGCTAAATAGTCCCAAATTAACTCATTTTAGGAATAATAGTCCAATAAAGCCCAAAACACTAAACCATACCAAATAAAGTCAATTAGACACCAAAAATCATTAACAATGGTAAATTAAGGTTATGAATAGTGTGTAATATATGACTCATCAAAAACATTGTTCAAATAATGAAGAAAAATCTCCCAAAATTAAAAGGGGAGGCCACGATGTAGTTTGCAAGTTGACCCACAAACGAACCAGGATAAAATATCGGCGTCTAGATTTTCTCTATTCGTTATTTCTTTACTTTCACTCAATTTTCAATTTTTATGGTTTGATAGATTTACTTATTAATTTTATTGCATGTTCTGTTTATGTTAAACACTTAGGCGTAAATTCTTTAGGTAAAGTGGTTATGAAATTGATTGATCTTGTGGTTTCTTGTTTTACAAGTTTTATGTTTTCAAGATTTTAAAGACTCGATTTAATAGATTAAGCCTGAAGATAATCGATTAAACACATCTTGAGTTAACCGATTATGTGCCCTGATAAACGATTAATCATTGAAATTTTGAGAATATCTCCTTAATCGGAAAAGTGGTAATTGAGGACCGCTACACCTATTCACCCACTCTAGGTGTCTTTTATCATGTGTTTTACCCAAGAAGTGGTATCAGAGTTAGTACGATAGTTCTAGATTAACATCTTAGATCGTTGATCCTAGGCATATATTACTAGGGGTTCCACAAATCCTTTTGGCGGTGATGGCGATTCCATCAACCACCCTCCTGTTTTAAGTGGCGAGGGGTAAGCCTACTAGAAAATCGGAATCAGGATATTCAATGAGTCTATTGATACAAATGTTTGGGATGTCGTTGAGTTTGGACATCATACTCCACTATTTTTTATGGATGGAGAAACCAAAAAATCTCATTGCCAATGAGGAAAAGAGAAAAGTGCAACTTGATTTGATATCAAAAAATATTACTAGTTATACACTCTCTGATGATAAGAGTTCGCCAAAGAGTTTTATCATGGTTCTTTTGTGGGTCTACTTGAAAACTACATCCAGACTTCCCCTTCTGATCTTGGGAGATTTTTCTTCACTATGGAATCAATGTAAGTTTATAAACACATTTCCAGTTACACTTTACAAACGCTCCTTCCTTGGCCCTAGAGACTCTCCAACTAGTTTGACCTCAATCCCCTCCTTTCGGATACTAAAAACCTACTCACAATATAGCCCCGACCACTGATTTCTGTCAACCAAGACCTTTGTAAAGGTGAAGAACTAAAACATAATTACATAACCTCAATTAGGACTTCTCAACTTCCCTACACTTAGAGAATTACGACTTCAATGGCTAAGCTCAAGATTGAGTGAAATGCACCTTTTATGTGTTAACATACCAGTGAACTCAACTACAAACCTAAGAGCAAAAATCTCACAGGAACCGAAAGTCTAAGTGAAGATTTATGAAAGTTTGTGTAAAAGGGAATCTATATGCACTCTAATGCAATGGCAGTAACAACTAATCCCTTTTTCACTCTTAATGGAACAAAGAAACTCCTATCACTTTTCCGACACAAGATTTTCATTAGTGAACTTTTTGAATGATATGAAAATTTTGAATGAGAATCTATGAGCTTATGGGTAGAAAACTAGCTCTTATAACAAACTAGTTCTAACAGGAATTAATCGATTTACCCTTAGTTAAATCGATTAACGGGTTTCAAAATCAACTACTTTCTGTTGAACTTGATTGATTATCCAAAAGCTTAATCAATTAAGAATACCAAGAATTTCTAGTCATTTAGCTACTGTAACTTCATTAATCGATGAACCCTATACCTAATCAATTAATGGGATCAAGAATTTCAAGCTGTTAGCTACTAGAACTCTATAATCGATTATTCACATTTTAATCGATTAATCACATTTTAATCTATTAATGAGTTTTCATGACTACATAATCAATTAATACATAATATAAGCGATTAACAATGTTGAAAATATGCTTCTTTGTATGAATTGTAAACCTTCTACGTGATATATGTGAATACAATGTATGAGTTTAAAATATTTATGCACATAACGATGTAATGGATGGATGATACATCTCATTTTAGATAAGATCAATTTTTAAGCCTTGTGAAATTTTCATCCTTGGTTTAGCTAACCTAGACTCAATCTAAGAAATCATCTTAGGACTTCTATAAAACATAAAATATTTCCCGAAGACGATGATGACCTTGAGTCTTGGTATGTTGTTAGTAGAGTTATTGTCACCTTCAAGCTCTCCTAAAATCCTTGTCTTCATCAAAACCATATGAGTTGATCAAGCTTGCAACCTTTGACTCCTCTTGCAATGTCAATCTCCCCCGTTTTGATGATGACAAACTTTGAGTAGTTAGTCCTTTAATAAGCTTGATGACACCTAGATTCATGTCTGCAAAGATTGTGAAAATTTGCAGTGTAGCTCCCCTTCACTTGTTCTCCCACTCAATCCATGAGGTAGTGGGTAAAGAAGGTAGCTAAATTCTTTCTCCCCATTTAGTTAGGTGGAAGCGAAAACATATGCAACATGCAAAACTCCAACATCACTTTCTCCCCCTTTTTGTAAAATCAAAAAGCAATGATAACATATGAAAGAAATAGCCAAAAGACGAAAAGATTTAACAGTTTATGACTCTCTTAATTGATTAAGGGAGTATATACTCGATTAAGGAGTTTTAGGGGATAAGAAAAGAGGAAAATAAGAGAAGAAACGACTCCTTTGCTCTAGAGCTCATAGAGGCGAAAAAGCAGCTTGAGAACAGGTAAATTGTTTAGGTAAGCCTCCATTGTTGTTGTGCACCATGTTCTTGTGAAAATGGGTCTCTTCTCTAAGGTTGTGTGAAACCTCATAACTTTTCTTTTCGGGGTTGTGGTTCGTTTTCAACTTGTAACCCTTTTGAAACTCTTGGTTTATGGGTTGTTTTTGAAAATGATGTTTAGATAGTGTGGTTTTCAAAACCCTTGATTTAATTGGAATGTTTTAAACCTCCCAATAGATAGTGGTGTTGAATGTGGTAATGTTAGACTTGTTCCATTGGTGAATGACAAGTACTAGCATGAAATTATTTATTTGATATGACTAAAAATAGTGATTGATTTTTTTTGTTTGGTTATGAATGAGGAAAGATCCTAAGGTTGGAGGAGACGAAGGAGAACCTAGCAAAACTAACGGATGCAAGCGCTAATGTATACCCAAGTGAGGGAGCAGCATTAGATCTAGTGGTAATAGAACATAACATTGGAGACTCCAACGACACTCACTAGTTGGAGGGTCTTCTCAGGCTAAAATGATTAAAGAGGAATTTATTAGGGATTTCCTTATTTAATCATGTTAGCCCTATTTATGTATATGATTGTCTCCTTGCGAGGTTAATGTAGGGACAAGAAGAATTATTTCCTTGTATAAATTGATATAGTTGTGGTTGATTTTGGTTAATAGTATATGTTGAATGAGGGTTTGTTGGACTATTGACTTGTCCTTCGTGGTATTAAATCACCTTAAGTGGTGTTGACTTTCCTTCGTTGTATTGAATCACCTTAAGTGGTGTTGACTTGCCTTCGTGGTATTGAATCACCTTAAGTGGTGTTGACATGCCCTTCGTGGTATTGAATTTCCTTAAGTGGTGTTGACTTGCCCTTCGTGATATTGTGTCGCCTTCAGTGGTGTTGATTTGACCTTCGTGGTATTGAATCGCCTTAAGTGGTGTATACTTGCCCTTCGTGGTATTTAATCGCCATAAGTGGTATTGACATGCCTTCGTGGTATTGAATCGCCTTAAGTGGTGTTCACTTGCCTTCGTGGTATTGAATCACCTTAAGTGGTGTTGACTTTACCTTCGTGGTATTGTGTCGCCTTAAGTGGTGTTGACTTGCCCTCCGTGATATTGAATCGCCTTAAGTGGTGTTGACTTGTCCTTCGTGGTACTGAATCACCTTAATTGGTGTTGACTTGCCTTCGTGGTATTGTATCGCCTTAAGTGGTGTTGACTTGCCCTTGTGGTATTCTATTGCCTTAAATGGATGTTGGATTTCCTTCCGGCATGGTATTACTCTTATGCATGGTGAGCTTTTGGATGACAATTGAGTTGAGTAAATGAGGTGATTGCTATATGAGTGGTAGTTTGACATAGATTATCATGGTAGATATGTTGTGTTGACAAATGAGGTAGTAGCAATAGTTTGTATTTATGTTATTCTTTTCTATACTTGTAACTCTAATGCTTATGATTCTAAGTAAATCCACATTGTCGATTATTGCATGAATTAATGTCTGACTCACGAAGTTTAAGAAGTTTAAGAAGTGATTTTGGGATGTAGAGATATTTTCTGGAATTATGTATGAAAATTTAATGACGAGTATTCTTATGTATTCTGAGATAACTGCTTTAAATTTAGCCATGTTGCTAAAGATTATGATGTATGGTAACTGAATATCGGGACGATTCCCTTTTATTATTTAGCCGTAGAGACATGGATTTGATGATTTTTTAAACTATTAGACTAATTGAGTATTTATTGGGGAATCATATGGTTATTCGGTAATTGATTTTAGAAGAGTTCATTTTATATGACGAGATACTACAACTCAATAAATTATTATAAAAAAAAAATTATATATCGAAATTTTATTGGATTATAAATTGGGTCGTTACAAGATGGAAAGGTGGTTTCTTATGCTTCAAGGCAATTACGGCCTCATGAGTAAAACTATGAGACTCACAATTTACAATTAGCCGCAGTGGTTTTTGCTTTGGAAATTTGGAGGCACCATCTTTATGGTGTATGGTTCGAAGTCTTCAGTGATCACAAGAGTTTGAAGTATTTGTTCGATTAGAAGGAGCTGAATATGAGGCAAAGAAGATGGATGAAATTCCTCAAGGATTATGATTTTGGTCTCTAGTACCACCCTGAGAAAGCCAATGTAGTTGCGGATGCATTGAGCGGAAAATCACTGCACGTGTCTGCATTAATGTTCCGAAAAATGAAATTGATAGAGGATTTGAGAGATAGGAATTTGGCAGTTCAAGTGAAGCCAAGTGATGAGATGTAAAGGAAGGGTATGCGTACCTTATGATGTGGAATTGAGGAAAGATATTTTAGACGAGGCCCATAAGAGTAACATGAGCATTCACCCTGGTACGACAAAGATGTATCAGGATTTAAAAAAGATGTTTTGGTAGTCAGGAATGAAAAGAGACTTAGCTTTGTACGTCTCAAGTTGTTTGGTTTGCCAGAAAGCCAAGATTGAACATTAGAGATCGGTGAGTGAACTACAATCATTGGAAATCCCCGTTTGGAAATGGGATAGTATTGCAATGGATTTGTGTTAGGTTTCCCAAACACGCAAAAGGGTTTTGACTCGATATGGGTAGTAGTGGATCGACTAACCAAATCTGCTCATTTTCTACCTATCAATATGAAATACTCCTTGGAAAGGTTAGCAGAATTGTACATAAGGGAGATAGTTAGACTGCATAGGATTCCTGTGAGCATCATATCAGATAGAGATCCCCTTTACTTCGAACTTCTGAAATAGCTTGCAATCTGCCTTGGGTACTAAATTGAAGTTGAACTGCACCTATCATCCACAAATGGACGATCATCTGGAAAGGACTATTCAATCGTTGGAAGATCTTTTGAGAGCCTGTGTACTTGATCAGTGATCGAGGCCGTACTCGATACAAATAATATAACAATAAAGTATAGTACTAGGAAGTGACTCCTAGGTCGTTTCCCAAGGATTATCTTTCAGGCAATAGTTCAAACACCTTGTACTCACACACACAAAGGGGGGTTTTGTTCTTTTTATGGTATGAATCTAAAACTAAAACAGAAACAGTAATTAACAGAAAAATGAAACGGCTAAACCCCTTTGGTTTCCTTAATCACAACTCAATCCTCGGTTTCACAGTATCAAAATCATATTCTAATCGTTGAATCCCAAATTTGTTCATAATCAAGTAACTAAGCGATAATCAACTCATAAACAAATTCACACGAACTAAGCATTCATGCACTAGAGAAATGATTCACTAAACAAAAATCAATTCACAAATCTATTTCTAAGGCATGGAATTAAGCAAACCACAACCAGAATTTGAATAGAAGAAATTGACAAATAAGAAACCGAAATTGCATTAATAACCAAACCTCAAGAGTTGTGATACATTACCAAAGGAGTTTAGTCCAGAAATTTAGCCTTCCATGGAAGGATTAAGCAAAACCGAAAATGGAGAAGAGCAAAAACGAAAATGCATAAACCCTAGGAGAGCAAAAGAGGGAAAACGGGAATAACTATGTTCTAAGGCAAAAAAAACTAATGTAATGTTAAAGTGTTCCTTCAAAACCGAAATCATGTGTTTAAATGGTGTAAAACGGAAATGGGCCCTAAACAATGGGCCCAAAACCCAAACGGAAATAAAGATCCTAATACAATATACAATCTTCACTTTTGCACACATCATCCACTTGTAATGTCCAAAATGTCCTTGGTGCCAAATATGACCTGAAAATGGAATTAGATTTAATTAGACTAAATAATCTCAAATTAACTCATTTTAGGAATAATAGTCCAATAAAGCCCAAAACACTAAACCATGCCAACAAAGTCAATTAGACACCAAGAATCATTAACAATGGTAAATTAAGGTTATGAATAGTGTGTAATATATGACTCATCAAATACCCCCACACTTAACCCTTTGCACTCCTGGGCAAAATCAAGAATTAATGATATGCTAACCAGTGCACCAAAGTGAGTCATGTAAGTAGATTATTAAAAACTAGAAAATGAAAAATCCTAAAGATGACATACTTCATATTGAATTCTATGAAATGCAAAGAGATGGGCAAAATCAAGCACACAAGAGTAACAAGATCAAAGAATCAAGATATCCATGAAGATCATCCAAACAATTCAAGCATGCAAAGAAACCAATCAAATTAAGAGGTGAGTCACAACAATGATAGATCCTCACAAGATATGCTCTCTAAAGTGTTTACACTCATGTGTTTTAGGTTGTAAGTATTTACACTCAAGGCACTTCATGAAAACAAACACAACCATATGCTTGACAAGTTTCTAACATCAACATCATAAACACATGCACAAAGTGATCAAAAGGACTTTTCAAGGTTGTAATGGGGCCAAGGAAAAGGTGGGATAAATTATGGATATGTAGCTTAAAACCAAGGGAATAGAGGAGCAATGGGGAATAAGTAAAAAGTAAGACAAAATCAACCCAAAATAAGTAAATCATCCTCTAATTCCAATCCTCTCAATCCTCTTTGCCACACTAAACTTTTATTCAATTTTTTTTTTCATCTCATTTTTTTTCGTTTTATTTTTATTTTTTATTCTTTTGTTTTGTTTCTCTATTTGTTGTTTTTTTTTTCAATGACACCACACTTATGTACACAATTACATCCACCAATGAGTCATAACCAAGAATTATAAACAATGAAGAACAATGCACCCTTACTTAATACCCATTCCCAAAACAATTCCAAAGCTCCAAAATTCCCTAAGGTTAGGATAATCATGGTTTTTCACTTATAGGGTTGTAATGAGCTATATGACAAAGAAATGGTAAAAATGCTCAAAATGGCTAGAAAAGGATAATTTCATTCAAGGTAGGCTATATGGCATGTGGCTTATTCAAAAGAAATGCCTAAATCACTTCAAATTGTGCAATATGTGAATCAAGTATCAACAAGAAACATGTCAAGTTCTAGAGTGCAAGTAATCAAGAGTGCAACAATCACACATGAAAGAATACTAGATGGCATACAACAATCCATCCAAAATTAAGGCTCAAAATCTCACAAGGGACAAGTCTATAACAATTGCTTCAACCTCTCAATTCTCAAAAGTAACTTAGCACACAGAAAATGCATGGATTCACAACACAATATATCAAGAATCAACTAAAAGAAAGCATGAGAGAAAATGCCCAAAATCTAAGCAAAATCTAAGAATCAAAGAAAAGCATGCATCATCAAAAACCTACATTAGTCTCCCCTCACACTTAAACGACACATTGTCCCAATGGAGCACAGTCAGAATATCCACGCAGTTATATCTGCAAATGTAATTGGACAAGTGCAATAAAAGTAAAGAAGGAGAGAAAGAAAAACTCCCTGATTCATGGAGGGAGGAAAACAGGTTCAACCAAAGAAACTTCCTCCACAATTTCATCCACAACGGAAGAGTTTGTGAGGAAAGGCTTGAGGCGATGCCCATTGACCTTGAAGATCTTATTTGTGGATTCACTTGAGATTTCTACTGCACAATAAGGAAACACATTAGTTACAACAAAAGGACCAATCCACCTAGAACGAAGCTTACCACTCATGAGACCAAGCCTAGAGTTATACAACAACACTTTTTGGCCAACCACAAATTCCTTTCTAGAAATCAAGCTATCATGGAATCTTTTGGTCTTCTCTTTATAGAACTTAGAGTTCTCATAAGCTTCTAAGCGGATCTCATCCAGTTCACTGAGT
Source organism: Lupinus albus (assembly GCA_009771035.1). NCBI lineage: Eukaryota > Viridiplantae > Streptophyta > Magnoliopsida > Fabales > Fabaceae > Lupinus > Lupinus albus. Next base: position 499,920 of record WOCE01000029.1, read on the forward strand.
TGGAGCTTTCTTTCTACACCAGCTTGATCAAGAGCCAAGTTGCAAGTCTTCACAGCCCAATAAGCACGATGCTCAATCTCCACGGGAAGATGACATGCTTTACCAAAGACAACCCGATAAGGAGACATCCCTATGGGTGCCTTGTAAGCAGTTCGATGTGCCCAAAGAGCATCATCAAGTTTGTTGCTCCAAACTTTCCTGTTAGGCTGCACCATCTTCTCCAAAATCTTCTTTATCTCTCTGTTTGAAATCTCAGCTTGCCCATTTGTTTGGGGGTGATATGGTGTGGAAACTCTATGAACAACCCCGTACTTCTTGAGCATAGCTTGCATGGATCTATTGCAGAAGTGCGTGCCTTGGTCGCTAACAATAGCTCTGGGTATGCCAAACCTGCAAAAAATGTGAGACCTAACAAAATCCATAACAACCCGAGCATCATTAGTCCTGGTGGCTTTAGCTTCCACCCATTTAGAAACATAATCAACAACAAGCAGAATATAAGTAAAACCAAAAGAAACAGGAAAGGGACCCATGAAATTAATACCCCAAACATCAAAAACCTCACAGAACAACATAGGTTGTTGAGGCATCTCTTGTCTCCAAGAAATGGTACCACCTGCTCTCTAACACTGCTCACAAGTACTACAGATCCTCCACGCATCTTTGAAGATGGTGGGCCAATACAATCCACAATCAAGTACCTTCCTTGCTGTTCTTTGTGTACCAAGATGTCCCCCAACTGCAGAGGCATGATAAAACTGAAGGACTGACTCAATCTCATGATCTGGAATGCATCTTCTAATCATCTGGTCATTCCAAAATCTCCACAAATAGGGGTCATCCCAAAAATAAAATTTAGCATCACTTTTAAGTTTATCATTTTGAGCTCTAGATGCTAGTGGAGGAAAAACAGATGCAACCAAATAATTAACAATATTAGCAAACCAAGGATTGGGGGAAGAAACAGAGATATGCAAAAGTTGTTCATCAGGAAAATCATCCCGAATGGGCATCATATCAACAGCTCTGTCTATTCTACTCAAGTGATCAGCAACCAAATTTTGTGCTCCGCTCCTATCACGAATCTCCAAATCAAACTCTTGGAGCAAGAGCATCCATCTAATCAACCTTGGCTTAGACTCAACTTTCTTCAACAAGAACTTTAGTGCTGCATGGTCAGTGAAAACAACAATTTTAGAACCAAGCAAATAAGATCTAAATTTATCCAGAGCAAATACAATAGCTAAGAGCTCTTTTTCAGTGGTGGTATAATTTGCTTGTGCAACATCTAATGTCCTAGAAGCATAATAAATCACCCTAGGCAATTTGTCTACTTTTTGTGCAAGGACAGCCCCCAATGCATAATTAGAAGCATCACACATTAGCTCAAAAGGGACTGTCCAATCAGGTGCCTGGATGATAGGAGTGGTGGTCAAAGCTTTCTTGAGGCAGTCGAAGGCCTCTTTACATATTTTATCAAAATCAAACACCACATCCTTTTGCAACAGATTGGATAGTGGAAGGGCCTTCTTGCTAAAATCTTGAATGAACCTGCGATAGAAATCTGCATGACCAAGAAAAGAACGAACCTCTCGCACGCAAGAGGGGTAAGGCAATAGTGAAATAACATCTATCTTGGTAGGATCTACCTCTATGCCCTTATTAGAGATCACATGGCCTAGAACTATACCTTGTTCTACCATGAAATGACACTTCTCATAATTTAGAACAAGGTTAGTTTCTATGCATTTATGCAAAACTCTATCCAGACAATCCAAGCATGCATCAAATGAAGATCCATATACAGTAAAATCATCCATAAACACCTCTATGCAACTTTCCAAAAAGTCGCTAAAAATGCTAACCATACACCGCTGGAATGTACCAGGGGCGTTGCATAGGCCAAAGGGCATCCTCCTATAGGCAAAAGTGCCAAAGGGGCAGGTGAATGTGGTCTTCTCCTGATCCTCAGGAGCAATATGGATTTGAAAGTATCCAGAAAAACCATCAAGAAAACAATAGTGAGATTTACCTGCTAACCGTTCAAGCATCTGGTCAATAAAGGGTAAAGGAAAATGATCCTTTCTTGTTGCTTGATTGAGCCTCCTATAGTCAATGCAAACTCTCCAACTGTTCTGCACTCTAGTAGGAATTAGCTCATCCCTCTCATTTCTCACCACTGTAATTCCTGTCTTTTTAGGAACTACCTGAACTGGACTCACCCAATGGCTATCAGAAATTGGATATATAATCCCAGCTTGTAGAAGCTTGGTGACCTCTTTCTTCACAACATCAAGAATCACTGGATTGAGTCTCCTTTGTGGTTGCCTAACTGGTTTAGCTCCATCCTCCAAGAGTATTCTATGCATGCACATGGATGGGCTAATACCAGGAATGTCAGCTAAGGTCCAACCAATGGCCTTTTTATGCTTTTTCAGCACTTGTAGCAATTTCTCCTCTTGCTCAGCATCAAGGGAGGTAGAAACAATGACAGGGAGCTTCTCATCATCCTCTAAGTAAGCATACTTGAGGTTATCAGGTAAAGGTTTCAGCTCCAATATAGGTGCTTGCAAAACAGATGGAACCAAAGTAGCAGGCATAGATTCTGCAGCCTACACTTGAACAATTGGGTTAGTGCAATATGACTCTATATCATGTGGATCAACAATAATATCCAAAAAGTCATCATTGCAAGAACTACACAGTTCATAATCAGTGCATGCATGACAAGTGTGTGAGGCTATCAATGATAAAGAATCAGAATCATGAATAAAATCAGAGATATGCTCATTAATCAACTCATCAAGAAAATCAACATGAAATACAGAATGGTCCTCAGATGGATGCTTCATAGCATCAAAAATATTAAACCGGACCACAATATCATCAAATTCCATGGAAAGTGTGCCAGCATGGACATCAATCTTGGTTCGGGCTGTTCTTAAAAATGGTCTCCCTAAAATAATAGGAACTGTGTTACGGGAGGATCCCTCTTCCATATCTAGTATGTAAAAATCAGCAGGGAATATAAGTTCACCAACCCGAACCAAGACATCTTCTACCAGGCCAGTAGGATAAGCAGTACTCCTATTTGCTAATTGAATTACCACACCAGTTGGCTTTAAAGGTCCAATCGACAAAGACATAAAAACAGACATAAGCATGACATTAATTGAAGCTCCTAAGTCTAGCATGGCATTCTCAAATTTATTGTTACTTATGATGCAAGGAACAGTAAATGTATCTGGGTCCTTACATTTTTCAGGAATGTGAGGAATAGGTTTACCTATGAGTGCAGAAACATTTCTGTCCATGCTTATCCTTTCATTACCCTTCAGCTTCCTTTTGTGAGTGCACAACTCCTTTAGGAACTTTGCATATCTTGGAATCTGCTTGATGGCATCAAGTAGAGGTATGTTCACCTCTACCTTTCTAAATGTTTCCAAGATCTCCTTGTCGACCTCTTCCATTTTCTTGCTTTGAATGATATTTGGGGGAAATGGAAGAGGGATGGGAGGTGGTTGTTGTGCTGCACTTGAGGAAGGTGTAGATGCATGAATGTGTCTGCCAATGTCATCAACCTTTTGTAGAGTAGAATCTGGTTTAGAGGTTGCCAATTCAGTCTGCTTTCCTGGCCTTAGGGTGATGGCACTCACATTTTTCGGGTTAATCACAGTTTGAGAAGGTAACTTGTCAGAATTCTGCGATTGCAATGTGTTCAACGAAGTAGCCATCTGTCCCATTTGTGTGGTCAGATTCTGAATAGAAGATTCTTGTCTCTGAATAGAAGCTCTGGTTTCTTGTTGGAACTGCATGTTCTGCATTGTCATTTGCCTCACCAACTCTTCCAATGACGGTTCACTAGGAACAGGTGGAGGATTATTAATCACTTGTTGCTGCCTTTGTTGTTGAATTGGTGGGGGAACATAAGGTCTATTATGTCCGGCATTGTTGTTCTGAAATGGTGCATGAGGAGGTTGTTGTTGTGTGTGATCAGACCACTTGAGATTTGGATGATTTCTCCAACCAGGGTTGTATCTGCTTGAAGATGGATCGTAATTTTGCTGTTGTTGATTTGGTCTGTTGTTGTAGATGTTTGCAGCATAAGCCTCAGGATGATTAGTAGTTCTTGGCTCAAGCAGAGAAGGACAAACATCACTGTAATGGTCAGGTGAGGTGCAAATGCCACATACTCTTGCCATTGGTTGTTTCTGTTGATTCATGGCTAATTGAGTGACCAATGTGGTGAGGGAATCAATTTTTCGCTCAAGCTTTTCTTGCCTCACCGAATCAGTCCCAACATCATGCACACCTCTCACAATTATGGCATCACTGCTCCTTGCATTGAACTGTTGAGAGTTAGAAGCCATCTTCTCAATCAAACCTCTAGCTTCAAACGGAGTCATGTCTCCAAGTGCACCTCCACTAGCTGCATCAATAATACTCTTGTCCATGTTGTTCAAACCTTCATAAAAATATTGGAGTAGGAGTTGCTCTGAAATATGATGATGGGGGCAGCTTGCACATAACCTCTTGAATCTCTCCCAATACTCATATAAACTTTCTCCATGTTGTTGCCTAATCCCAGAAATATCTTTTCTGATTGCAGTGGTCCTGGAGGCAGGGAAGAATTTACCAAGGAATGTCCTCTTCAGGTCACCCCAACTTGTGATGGATCCAGGAGCCAAGTAGTACAACCAGTCTTTTGCAAGGCCTTCAAGTGAATGAGGGAATGCCTTCAAACAGATGTGATCCTCTTGGACATCATGAGGTTTCATGGTTGAACAGACAATATGGAACTCCTTAAGATGCTTATGAGGATCCTCACCTGCAAGTCCATTAAACTTTGGCAACAAATGGATTAGTCCAGTTTTAAGCACATATGGCACATCCTCATTGGGATACTGGATGCACAAGCTATCATAAGTGAAATCAGGTGCAGCCAGCTCCCTTAATGTCCTCTCACGAGGACCAGGAGGAGTAGGTGGTTGAGCCATATTTTCAGAGTACACAGAATTTTTAGAATGCTCAGAATCAGACAATGCAACAGAATGCACAAAATCAGTATATTGCACAGAATGCACAGAAACATGAATAGAATTAGAAATAGAATCAGAATCAGAAACAGAATCAGGTACACTATGGAAAGGTAAATTTCTACTTTGTCTAACTAACCTATGATATGTTCTATCAATTTCAGGATTTATTGGATGCAAATGGCCTGTATTTCCCCTAGTCATGCATTACAGTCAACAGTAGGAAGAAAGTAATGCAGCAGTAATGGAAATTCATGCTATAATTGTAGAATCAACCAAGTATTTGCATCAATAACATCCTAAAATCATATAGAACATGTACAAAAAGTTTTTAGTAAAAAGGGTTTTTTTTTTTTATTTTTGGATTTGGACTGACAGACTACGTCCAATTCTGATATGTCCAATTCTGATATAAGGAGACAAAGTTATCCTAAAAACAAATTTTCAACAATTCACTATTCACCGTAAAGTTGTATCTCATAAACTATAGTTCGGAAAGTGGTTCTGCTTTCTCTGGTGTTCAATGTGGGATGAAAGAAGTGTGGAAACAAAATTTCATGCAAAAATTCCACCCACAGCTATATAAACCAGCAAAACAGAATCACATGAATCATGAAAATTGGCAAAATAGTGAACATTGAACAGTGAACAGTGCACATTAACAGCTTTTTGCACCAATATCAGAATTTTCACCAAAAATGCACTACAGAAATGACTAACTAAACTACACTACACTAAACTAAAATTTATGAAACAACAGAGAACCTTTGTATGAATCGATAATCCCCGGCAGCGGCGCCAAATTTGATCGAGGCCGTACTCGATACAAATAATATAACAATAAAGTATAGTACTAGGAAGTGACTCCTAGGTCGTTTCCCAAGGATTATCTTTCAGGCAATAGTTCAAACACCTTGTACTCACACACACAAAGGGGGGTTTTGTTCTTTTTATGGTATGAATCTAAAACTAAAACAGAAACAGTAATTAACAGAAAAATGAAACGGCTAAACCCCTTTGGTTTCCTTAATCACAACTCAATCCTCGGTTTCACAGTATCAAAATCATATTCTAATCGTTGAATCCCTAATTTGTTCATAATCAAGTAACTAAGCGATAATCAACTCATAAACAAATTCACACGAACTAAGCATTCATGCACTAGAGAAATGATTCACTAAGCAAAAATCAATTCACAAATCTATTTCTAAGGCATGGAATTAAGCAAACCACAACCAGAATTTGAATAGAAGAAATTGACAAATAAGAAACTGAAATTGCATTAATAACCAAACCTCAAGAGTTGTGATACATTACCAAAGGAGTTTAGTCCAGAAATTTAGCCTTCCATGGAAGGATTAAGCAAAACCGAAAATGGAGAAGATCAAAAACGAAAATGCATAAACCCTAGGAGAGCAAAAGAGGGAAAACGGGAATAACTATGTTCTAAGGCAAAAAAAACTAATGTAATGTTAAAGTGTTCCTTTAAAACCGAAATCATGTGTTTAAATGGTGTAAAACGGAAATGGGCCCTAAACAATGGGCCCAAAACCCAAACGAAAATAAAGGTCCTAATACAATATACAATCTTCACTTTTGCACACATCATCCACTTGTAATGTCCAAAATGTCCTTGGTGCCAAATATGACCTGAAAATGGAATTAGATTTAATTAGACTAAATAATCTAAAATTAACTCATTTTAGGAATAATAGTCCAATAAAGCCCAAAACACTAAACCATGCCAACAAAGTCAATTAGACACCAAGAATCATTAACAATGGTAAATTAAGGTTATGAATAGTGTGTAATATATGACTCAATGTCGACGAAAGAGTTACTATGATAAGAGGAGGATGCCTCTTTAGTTTAAATAAGGAGATCATGTCTTTATGAGGGTAGTCCCGACTATAGGAATTGACAGAGTATTGAAATCTCGTAAGCTTACTCCGAAGTTTATCGCACCATATCAGATTTTAAAGAGGATTGGCCCTATGGCTTTTCGAATAGCCTTACCTCCATTATTGTCAAACCTCCACAATGTATTCCATGTATCACAATTGAGAAAATATATTGGGGATCCATCGCACATTATAGAGCCTGATTGGATTGAGTTGAAAGAAAACTTGACTTTTAGAACTTTACAAGTCAGGATCATGGATAGGAGCGTTAAGAGATTGCGAGGGAAATAGATTCCTCTAGTGAAAGTGCTTTTGAGTCAACTAGAGGACAGGGATGCTACATGAGAGGTAGAAAGTGACATGATAAAAGACTATCCCCACTTGTTTGATCAAGATATGTTTAATTTTCGGGGACGAAAATTATTATTAGAGGGGGGTGATTGTAACACCTCAAATTTTCCTTTTTCAAAATATTTAGAAACTTAGGAATCATGCTGATTTTATGGGTGTTTCTTGTAACACCTCAAAATTTACTTTCAAAAATATTTAGGAAGCTTAGGATTTTTGAGTGATTTACTAGGTAATTCTCGCTTGAGCGAGAGCGTCTCGCCCAACAAAGCTCTTAAATGAGTGTTTCTAAATGAGTGTTTTTAAAGTTGATATTCAACAAAGCTCTTCTAACCAAGTGTTGTTGTTCTAAATATATTCAAAAGCGCTTCCTTTAATGAGTGTTGTTAAAGGTGACATATAAACGGTGCTCATTAAAATGAGCGCTCTTAAAAGTCACACATTTAACTACGCTTAAATGAGTGTTTTTAATGGTGACACTTAAAAACACTCATTTTCGAAACCCGTGTTGATATGTCTAATGGATTGAATAGCAAATTCTACCCCAGATGCATATATCTTAGGTCCAATTCTGAAATACGGATCCAAAGTTATACTAAACTAGAATTTCGCCTATTTACTTTTTAGTGCGTATGTGCATCTCACAAACTACAGCTTGGGAAGTGATTATGCTTTGTCTAGTGTTCAATGTGGGATGAAAGAAGTGTGGAAACAAAATTTCATTCAAAAACTCCATCCACAACTATATGAATCGACACTCACACAATCAACAAACTGTGCAAAATTGTGCTATTTAAAGTCACACATTTAACAACTCTTAAATGAGTGTTGTTAAAGTTGACATTCAAAAAATATCTTTCAACCAAGCATTGTTGTTCTGAATATATTCAAAACCGCTTTCTTTAATTAGTGTTGTTAAATGTGACATATCAACAACGCTCATTAAAATTAGCGTTTTGAAAAGTCACACATTTAACTAAGCTTAAATGAGTGTTGTTAAAGGTGACACTCAATAAAACTCTTTTCAGAAACCCGTCTTGATATGTCCAATGGATAGAACAGAAAATTCTATCTCAGATGCATATATCATATGTCTAATTCTGAAATACGAATCTAAAGTTATGCTAAAAATAGAATTTCGCCTATTTAGTTTTCATTGTGTATCTGCATCTCACAAACTACTGCTTGGAAAGTGATTGTGCTTTTTCTCGTGTTCATTGTGGGATGAAAGAAGTGTGGAAACAAAATTTCAAGCAAAAACTCGACCCACAACTATATGAATCAACACTCACACAATCGATAAACTGTGCAAAATTGCGCTATTTACAGTAACACATTTAACAACTCTTAAATGAGTGGTTCGAAAGTTAATATTCAACAAAGCTCTTTTAGCTAAGCGTTGTTGTTCTGAATATATTCAAAAGCTCCTTCTTTAATGAGTGTTGTTAAAGGTGACATATCAACAACGCTCATGACAATGAGTGTTGTTAAAAGTCACACATTTAACTACATATAAATGAGTGTTGTTGTAACACCTCAAATTTTCTATTTTTATAAGTGTTGTGAGAAACATAAAATTTAAGGGTTGAACTAAGTTATTTTCACTTGAGCGAGAGGGCCTCGCCCAAGCGAGGGACTCAGAGATTTTACCAGGATTTTCCTGAGCGAGGAGTTGTCGCTTGAGCGACAACATTAGAGTTTGAAAATTTAAATGCTGAGGAGTTTTCGCCCAAGCGAGCCCCTTGTCGCCCGAGCGAGAACCCAATAATCTAAAACTAAAATAGAAGTCCCAAATGAGATTTAGGACACTTTTTGATGAAAAAAAGAGAGATATGGCTCCCCACCCTCATTTCATGTAGAAGTCGAGGAGAAAACTTGAGAAGAGGTAAACCTCTTCATTTTATCACTCACTCTTGTTTTGAAAACCATTGTTATGTACAAGGATCTCTTCTCTTAGAGGGAAAATCGAATAACCCTTGTTTTTGGGTTGTAGTTCCTTTATAGTTGGTTTTTCCTCTTGAAATATGTGTTTTTGGGTTCATTTCAAAAAGGGTGTTGACATAGTGTTGAGTTAAAATGAAATATTTGAACGGGAAGGGGGAAAGAAGCTAGAAACAAGTTTATAGGTTTATGAGGTTTCTTAAAAAGGGAAATGTACCTTATTTGGATATTCTATGTTTACCGAAGTTATAGTTTATGATTCGTCGAAAATGTGAACTTACATCATGAATGAAGGTCATATATTTATGCAAAATTGTCTCTTTGTATGTCATGAATAATGATTGTAAGAATGAGAATGCAACTAAGAGGGGGTGGGGGGGGGGGGGTGAATTAGTTGTTGCACTAAGTATGGCCAATTTTTCTGCAATATCAAAGTTAAAGTGCAGCAGAAATAGTATGTTGAAAAATAATGACTCTGAAAGATAGAAAGATAAGGAGAAGAGAGTACACAGGTGTTTTATACTGGTTCACCTTCTTGTCCACTAAAGGCTACGTCCAATACTCTTGACGCGTAAGAGATTCCTTTATTAAATATAACGAGTTGCAATTACAAATATCTCACATCGAGATCTCCTTGTACCTTACACATTCACTTATACTTAAAACCCTTGGAAAATCCTATTCCAAGTAACACCCTTGGAAAACACTATTCCAAGTCACTCAACCCCTTTCTCTTCACACCCTTGTGAAAGAAAGTGTACTTAGCAAAAGTGAAGAATGTACAATATGGCTTGGGTTGCCTTTACAAGTGTATATGACAATTCCAGACTTGTAATCATAAAACAACTCTTTATGCGATAGATAATAATGTTTTTTTACTTTGAAAGATTTGAAATACACTTAGAAGCAACTATGAAATAACTTAGAAAGTTTGAGAGTATGTTGCTTACAAGTGCAGAAAATTCAGATAGTGTGAGAGCTTTATGAGAGTTTTAATGAGAGTTTGTAATCTAAGTTGTGTGAGTTAAGAGTGTTTCAATGCCTTTATATAGGCTTTCCAATCAACCATAACACCTCCAGGGAAGTGTAGGTTTCGTTTGGAATGAAACAAATCAGTTTTGAGTGTAACCTTTTCACTTTGAAATCTGAAATCTAATACAACAACTCTCAGTAATCGATTACAGCAAGTGGGTAATCGATTACCCAAACATCCTGTTAACAACTTTTTCGAATTTCACAAGTGTAATCGATTACTGTAATTGAGTAATCGATTACTCAAAGTTACTGTCCAATAGCTTTGTGAAATTGCCTTAGTGTAATCGATTACAACTCTTTGAGTAATGGATTACTTGTTTTACTTAAAATGGTAATCTTATACTTCAAACACAGTAATGGATTACTCTTAGTCGTTGGAGGATGGATAACTATTTTCTCACTCGTGTAACTTGTTACTCAAGTATGGTAACCCGTTACATGTTATTTTTGAAATTGTTTTTTATTCACACTTAGAATTTTTCGATTTTCTTGAAAACATTTTTTAGCGTTATTAACTAAGGTAATAAAGGAGTTTTAGGATAGAAGTACCTAAAAGACTTAGACTCTAAATCTTGAAGTTTCATCTTCTTTAGTCTTGATAGGTCTTCTTCCTTTCTTCTTTTTGTGACATTGGTGTCTTCTTCAAAACCGTGCCAAGGTCAGGAGCAAGATCTTCTTCACAATAATTTGTTATTGTTGTTGTGTCATGGAAATATGGTAAAAGATCCTAAGGTTGGAGGAGACAAGGGAAGATCTAATGAGGTTGAAGGACCAAAACGCTAACTCCTACTCAGGTAAGGGACAAGCTATCCTTTGTGGTTTAGCAAATCTTGACCCTTTGTGGTGTAGAATAAATCTTGGCTACCCTTTGTGGCTTAGCATATCTTGACCCTTTGTGGTGTAGAATAAATCTTTGTTACCCATTGTGGTTTATAAAATCTTGACCCTTTGTGGTGTAGAATAAATCTTCGCTACCCTTTGTGGTTTAGTAAATCTTGACCCTTTGTGGTGTAGAATAAATCTTGGCCCTCTAAGGGTGTAATGTAACTATTTGACCCAAGAAAGGGATATTTTGTATTGTGGCAAGTTTGAATAATGATAAAGGAATAACTTACGGTTTTATAACTAAGCATTGACATAAGTTCTAATGACCGAGGTGGTAAGAGCAAGTGGTAAATGTCTGTCCTTTAGATAGATATATTTATCTAACTTTATATTTCGCATAAATTATTTACTGATTATTATCATGAAGTTTAATGTCTTACCCCTTTGTATTTTCTATTTCCCATCTATGATTATTGTACTGTAGGTAAAATGAAGAATTAGCGGATGGCAGTGACTAGTTACTTTAAGTTTTTCATTTACAACTATTATGAAACATTCTAGAACAAGTAATGTGTAATATTGATGATGAATGTCAATTGTCATGAGAATATTTTAAATATGTAATCTTTAATTACCATAAGAGCAGATTGTATAATCCTATGGATGTGATTTTATGGTTTTCATCGATCACGTAGAGTATATGTATGAAATTCACGGAGGAATGAGACGTAGTGTTAATTGTAAGGGTGTAAGTTAATACCTTATGAGGTTGTGACTCCTCAAATGGTAGGAGATAATAATAAACTATAAGATAAATAATCGATATTTTGTTAGAGTATAAATTGGGACCTTACAATTATGGTATCAAAGCATAAGTTAATCATACGGCCTGGGCATGACCCAATATGCTTCCTGTATGATTTTGTGTGGTGTACTTTTTTGTAACTATGTGATTATGTGGTTATTGCGATATGAATTTGGACCTAATGTATAACGAGTGTAGGTTGAGAAAATGGTTGGATGAGGTAGATGGCAGCTGTGTTGCAGAACATGAATGAAAATCTGCAGAACCTGGACCAGATTATGGTTCCAAATCCAAATCAGCACCCCCCCACGCCACAAGGACCGGTAGAGTACTAGGGACTAGATGAGTTCTGCAGATGTAATCCAAGTCAATTCCAAGGTGGATTCGCTCCTGATGTGGCTAATGAGTGGATATAGGACTTGGAGAAGATATTCAGATCTATGGGTTGTAGCGACAGCCAAAAAGTGATCTATGCTTCCTACATGATGGTTAAGGAAGCAGAGAATTGGTGGGAATACACCCGTCGATAGATGGAAGTGGAGGGACAGGCTGAAGAAACAGATTGAATATTTGTTGGCCAATAAATTTATTCGCCCTAGTGTTTCACCGTGGGGTGCGCCCCAGTGTTGTTATTAAAGAAGAAGGATGGTAGAGTGAGACTATGCACTGATTATAGGCAGTTGAACAAGGTAACCATCAAGAACAAGTATTTGTTGCCTAGGATTGATGATTTCATGGATCAATTAAGAGGAGCAGTGGTGTTCTCTAAGATCGATCTTCGATCAGGTTATCACCAACTCAGAGTAAAGACAAAGGATATCCCTAAGACTGATTTCAGGACGAGATATGGACATTTTGAGTACTTGGTAATGCCATTCGGTGTACTAATGCCCCGACAATATTTACGGACTATATGAATAGAATTTTCCATCCGTACCTAGACTCTTTTGTAGTGGTGTTCATTGATGATATCTTGGTGTATTCTAAGAGTCGAGTAGAACATGTGGGACACTTGAGGGTGGTTTTGGGAATTCTTAAAGACAATCATCTCTACGCAAAATTATTAAAGTGCCATTTTTGGCTTGAGTCGGTGAAATTTCTCGGGCATATGATATCTAGAGAATGGGTGGCAGTAGACCCTTCTAAAGTTGAGGCGGTGATGGAATGGACGGTACCGAAGTCGGTAACTGTTATTACCGGAAGTTTATTGAAGGATTCTCAAAGTTAGCCTTGCCGCTAACTAAGCTGACTCGTAAGGGATAACCGTATGTTTCGACAAACAGATGTGAAGAAAGCTTCCAAGAGCTAAAACGGAGATTGACTCAGGCACCCATATTGATTTTTCCATGTACGGACCATGATTTCAATGTCTATTGTGATGCTTCGAAGTAAGGGTTGGGTTGTATGGTGATGCAAGAAGGAAAAGTTTTTCCTTACGCATCGAGGCAGTTAAGACCTCATGAGCAAAATTATCCGACCCATGATTTGGAATTGGCCGCTGTAGTTTTTGCTTTAAAGATTTGGAGACACCATCTCTATGGTGTAAGATTTGAAGTCTTCTGTGATCACAATAGTTTGAAGTATTTATTCGACCAGAAGGAGTTAAATATGTGGCAAAGAAGATGGATTGAATTCTTGAAAGATTATGATTTCGGCCTCCAGTATCACCTCGGAAAGGTCAATATGGTGGTAGATGCTTTGAGTCGAAATTCACTCCATGCATCCGCGCTAATGATTCGTGAAGAGAGACTGATAGAGGATTTCAGATATATGAACTTGGCAGTTCAAATTAAGCCCCGTATAATGCTACTGGGAATGCTTACGGTCACGAACATGCTATTTGATCGTATAAAGTCGATGCAGATGAATGATCGGGAACTGATGGCTAAGAAAGTCTCAATAGCTAATGGTAAAGATAAGGATTTTCTTGTAGATGCGGAGGGATTGTTGAGATGTAAAGGGATAGTATGCGTGCCTTACGATGTGGAATTAAGGAGGAGCAGACTGGGTGAGGGCCATAAGAGTAAGATGAGTTTTCGTCCTAGAACGACTAAAATGTATGAGGATTTGCAGAAAATATTTTGGTCGTCTGGAATCAAAAAGGATGTGACTTTGTATGTGTCCAGTTGTTTGGTTTGTCAGAAGGCAAAGATCGAACACTAGAGGCCGACAGGAGAGCTGCAATCATTAGAAATTCCTGTTTAGAAATGGCATATAATCTAAATGGATTTTGTGTTGGGTTTTACAAAGACTCAAAAAGGCTTTGATGCAATATGGGTAATAGTGGACCAATTAACTAAGTCTTCTCACTTTCTGCATATCAACATGAAATATTCTTTGGAACGTTTAGCAAAAATATATATCAGGGAGGTAGTTCAATTGCACGAGATTCCTTTGAATATCATATCGGACTGAGACCCCCATTTAACTTCTAACTTTTGGAATAGTTTGCAATCTGCTTTGGTGACCAAGTTGAAGTTGAGCTCATCCTATCATCCACAAATAGACGGTCAATCAGAGAGGACAAATCAATCGTTGGAGGATCTTTTGAGGGCTTGTGTGATAGAATAGCTTGGGAGTTGGGATAACATGTTTCCCTTGATTGATTTTACCTATAACAACAGTTTCCATTCGAGTATTGGGATGGCACCATATGAGGCGTTGTATGGAAGAAAGTGTAGGACTCCATTAAGCTGGTTTGAAAATGGAGAAAACTTAGTGTTGGGACTTGAAGTAGTGCGAGAAACGGCAGAGATGATTATAAAGATAAGGGAGAATATGAAAATAGCTCAAAGCCGACAGAAAAGTTATTACGATAAGAGGAGGAAGCCCCTTGAATTTAGATAGGGAGATCGCGTTTTCATGAGGGTGGTTCTGACTGTGAAGAAGATCTGGATCTTGACCTTGGCAGAGTTTTCATGAAGACACCAACATCACAAAAAGAAGAATAAGGAAGAATAATTATGAAGATAATGAAGATAAAACTTCAAGACATTTAGAGTCTAAGTCATATGTACTTCTATCCTTACACTCTTAAGTTATACTATTAGTTATAATGCTCAATAGGTATATTTTTTAACAAAAAAAAACAAGATTTCAAAAGTGTTAAAAACAATTTTCCAAAACGCTGAGTAATAGGTTACTGGATCAAAGTAACAAGTTACTATGATTGAGTAACAGATTACTAGAACCACATAACATGTTACATCAGTGAGAAGTAAGTTAACCAACACTATATGATACATAGTAATCGATTACTGCTATTAGTGTAATCGATTACTCAATTGATAATTAGTCACTCTGTAGGACAATAGGCTTAGGTAATCGATTACCTAAGTATAGTAATCGATTACTAAGAGTCGTAACAACTAGGGTAACCGATTACTCAACATGAAAATTGGTTTCCAAGTTGAACAGAACACTTGGGTAATTGGTTAGCCACATGTTGTAATCGATTACAGGGAGTTGTTGCACCAAATTTTCAGATTCCACTAGAACAACTTTCACCCCAAACGAAATGGTTCCATTCCAAACGAAATGGTTCCATTCCAAACGAATTCTACCGTTTCCTAAATGTGTTATGGCTGATTGGAAATTCTATGTAAAGGAATTGGAACACACTACTCATGACAACACTTTTACATAACTTTCTTATATCCAAATCACAACTCAGTTATGCAAATCTGAACTTTTGAAAACACATTTCTGCACTTTTTCTGCAACTAGCTTTTCACTTTCAAAGTAACTTTCTGAAGTTGTGTAACACCTCAATTTTTTTTTCCGGATTGATTAGAAAACTTAGGGTGTTGAGGTGCATGCTTGACCATTCTCTCTTGGACGAGAGTGTCTCGCCTAAGCGACGGACTCAACGTTTTAAGTTTGAGAAGTGTAGGAACCTCGCCCAAGCGAAGAAGAGGTCGTTTGAGCGAGAGTGAAATATGGAAAAGCTGTCAAATTCTAGCTCGAGCCAGGATTTTCGCCCAGGCTAGAGGGGGGGCCTTAGCATACTGCCCGAATCTCGCCCGAGCGAGAAATCCGCGCCACGGCTAGAGCTTTCCAGTGTGAAATGTGAAAAAGTCGCGAAAATCTCGCCCAAGCGAGCCGTTCTCGCCCGGGCGAGAGCGTCAGAGCTATAAAAGTGAAAAAGGGGATCTAGAACCCTAATCTTCATTTTCTTTCTCCCCCTTTCTCTCCCAACGGTGGCTCCACCCAAATGGACCATTTTTCCCTCCACTAAGCCTCAAAACTCATCAAAACCTTCCTCTTGCTTCATGGTGACACATTTGGAAAAGTTTGGAGGTGAAAAAGCAACAATGGAGGTTGGAGGAGATGAAGGGAGATGTGGCTATTTTGCGGAGCAACGGAGCTTACGCAACCTAAGGTGAGGGAGAAGACCATAATGGTCTTAGAGTATTTCATTATAGTCATCTTCTCCGATTTCCCTAAAGAATCGGAGCACGTTAACGGATAGAAACTCATTTGAGTGTTTGTGGTCCATGTGAGAGTCTTTATTTTACATGAGGTTGTATTAGCCATAAGAGTGGAGAAATATGTGTGGAAAACCGTTTATTTAATTAAAACGTCATATGCTCATTTATGGTAATACACCGTCATGAAAGATGGTTCTAACGTTAATGTGTATATGACGAAGAATATGTTATGCGTGGTTTGTTTATGAAAATGGATATTAGAATGTTTATCAAAATGAGTATGTTGTAAGTGGTTGATTGTTATAAACATGTATGGCTGTGTTGTAACAATGAATGTTTGATGAGTTGTGAATGTGTTAAAATGGATATGAGTATGTTTCTCAAAATGAGTATGTTGTAAGTGGTTGATTGTTATAAACATATATGGGTGTGTTGTAACAATGAATGTGTGATGAACTGTGAATGTGTTAAAATGGATAAAGGTATGTTTGTGACAATGAAGGTGTTGTATGTTAATTATGGTGATAAATTAATGAGATGCCTTGTGTTGATTGTGTATGACATGGATGTGAGTGTAATGTGGAAACTTGACCTGCCCGATGTGGTATGGGAATTATTTGTACGGTGCAAAATTGTTGAACGATGTGAAGGATGTGAAAAGTGTATACTAGGAATGAAAATTATATGCATGCCATAGGATATATATTATGGGATATATATCCTATAGGGTGAATATGAATGATGACAAATGAGTATATTTGGACGAATAAAATATGCATACTATAGCACATATATAGTATGGGATGTATGTGTACTATAGGGTGAATATGGATAATATGTGATAAATAAATATGCACACAATAGAACACATATAGTATGGGATGTATGTGTACTATAGGGTGAATATGGATAATATGTGATGAATAAGTATGCACACTATAGAACATGTATAGTATGGGATATATGTGTACTATAGGGTGAATATGGATAATATGTGTTGATTGATATATGCTTATCATGATTGATGTTAGATGTGTGTGGTTTTAATACTTTAATGTTATTACTCCATGTAAATCCACGCTACGGTCGCCGTAGTCGGTTCTTACTCCCTCTATCTTTCCTTGTATGTGTTGTATATTTGGGTTCAGTTTGTGGAGGTAGCGCATTGGACGCTTGCGGAGAAGAGTGTAACACCCTAAATTTTAAGTCTTTAAAATTATAGTATCATTCCTGGGATCCTCGCTTGAGCGAAAGATTCTCGCTTGGGAGAGAGAGGCTCACCTGGGAGGTTGAAATCCTGGGCTATACTGGAGGATTCTCGCCTTAGCGTGAGTTGTCTCGCCTGGGCGAGAAATGGCATTTTGGGACTATTGAGACTGTGAGATTCTCGCTTGAGTGAGAGGGTCAGATCTGAGTTTTTAAAAATGGGCGGGATTTTCTCGCTTCAGCGAGAATAAGCTCGCTTAAGCGAGAACCCGACGAGAGCATTAAATGAGAGAAACCCCAAATACATTTTTAGGTTAAGAATTGAAGAGAGGTGAGAGAAGAGAGCATTCCCAAGGTCTAGGAACTTTGATTCATGTTCAAGAGCTTGAGAAGAGGTAAAAATCTCTATTCTAACTCTCTTCTTCTCTTGAAAACCCATTTTTGGTATTATGGATCTCTTCTCAAAATGAGAGAAACCATGGAAACTCACCTTTTTGAGTTATGGTTCGTTTTATGTTATTTTTATCTTGTAAACTCTTGGTATAGAGTTAGTATTTCAAGAAAGGAGAGGGTTTGTGGGTTGATTCATGAAAACCCCAAAACCCTAAAGTGAGAATGTGGTTAAAGACGAAAATGGGTAAAATGCTAGAGGTAGAAGATGAATAAGTTTTCTAATGTTTAAATGTGAGATGAATATCTATGTTTTAGATGTTGTAAACTTATGATGAAAGTAGTTTAGAAACATTGAAAACGTGTTAAATATTTTATATGGTTAAATAATGCAATATAAGTTGTTTATATGATATTTGGAATAAATGACTAACATTGTGTTATTTGGTGGGATGAGGAAAGATCCTAAAGTTGGAGGCGGTATCGGTGGAACCTACGAAGTCGCCAAAAACCAAACCCAACACTTACCGAGGTAAGGATAAGTCTTTAACTTATGTACGGTGTTAGAAAATGCGTTGATTTTCTGATGTGGATAATGAAATGAAATGTGAATCACTTAGTCATTATGAGCATATATGGGTATGTTGATAATGATGAGGAGTGGATTTACGGTTTAGGTATTGGTGGAGTGCCAATGGAAATAAAACTCGAAATAAAATAATGAATTGTAAATCACTTTGTAGTTACAAGCATACGTGGATATGTTTGTAATGATGTCGGGTGTATTTACCGTTTAATATATTGGTGGAGTGCCAATGGAAATAAAACTCGGAATAAAATAATATATTGTAAGTCACTTTGTAATTACAAGCATACGTGGATATGTTGTAATGATGTCGGGTGCATTTATTGTCTATGTATTGGTGGAGTGCCAATGGAAATAAAACTCGAAATAAAACAATAAATTGTAAGTCACTTTGTAGTTACAAGCATATACGATATGTTGTAATAATGTCGGGTGCATTTATTGTCTATGTATTGGTGGAGTGCCAATGGAAATAAAACTCGGAGTAAAAGAATAAATTTTAAGTCACTTTGTAGTTACAAGCATATATGATATGTTGTAATGATGTCGGGTGTAGTTATTGTCTATGTATTGGTGGAGTGCCAATGGAAATAAAACTCGGAACAAGTAATGAATTGTAAATTACTTAGTCGCTACAAGCATATATGAGTATGTTTGTAGTGATGAGGAGTGGATTTACTGTTTATGTATTGGTGGAGTGCCAATGGAAATAAAACTCGTTTTAGCCGACCAGAATGGGTTAGCGAGTTTAGCTCGAGTTATGTAGCATGGTTTTTCAAAATTACCGATGACGAAAATGGTTTTAAGTGGATGTAATTTAGATCGTTGTTTAACCCTATTAAATGTGGATTAACTTATATTGATGTTTTATTGAGTTAATGACTTACTCCTTTGTGTTGTTGTGTATGGTCAATGTTAATCCCATTGCAGGTAGGTGGACGGAGAAAAGATGATTTTTGACTAGGAGATTAGAGACCTTTATTTTGATGTCTCTTTATCCATTCTTTTGTAACCTCACTTGGTTGTACTTGAAGTAACTAATTGTAACTATGAATACTATTTTTGTACATGATATTGATCATGGAGACTAGTAACTCGGGATATATGTAACTATGGGTGTTTTGGAAACCCATAGCTAATTGTATGCGGTAGTTACTAGGTCATATTAATATGAATTATGTTTTTCTGCATTAGGAATGTATGTATGGATATCGCATAATAACTAGTCCGGAATAATGAAGGTAAACTATGTAACGGATATTCAGTTAATATTCAGGGAACATAAACGAATTGAATATTTGTATGAGTTAAAATAAGAGAAAATTTCCAGGGTAGAATTTTGGGTCGTTACAAAGAGTACATGATAAAGTAGTGGATAATATGTAATTGATATGTTATATGATAAATATTTGTAATATGAAGAACATGTTAAAGTGGATTCATGTATAAACAACTTTCTTGTAAGTGTATAATGAAGTGGATCTAATGTTTGTATTTAAGGTACTTTTGAGAAAGGGTAATTGTATAAAGGATGTATTTGAACGAAAGTGTAATGACATGCTTTTGAAATGAATGGTGTTTGGAATATTTCCGCCATGTAAATTTATAAACATATTCACTCAAGTTTCCAAATTGTTCGATTAATGTCTTTCAAAAGTAATCACTGCACTTTCGTGAATAAGGATTTTAAAAGAGAATTTTTTGAGTTATGAAAATCGGATCTTTACAATATGGTATCAGAGCATATGTCAACTCTGCGGCCTAGGGTATGACCTTACATACTTCCTTGTGAAATTTGTGTGAGTTAACTACTTGACTTATGTGCATTGTTGTTGACTATGTGGTAACTGCTGATGTGAAAGATGATTGTTGGATTCCTTGCGATAAGTGTTTGGTTGTGAATTTATCGTTAGATGTCTTGTTGTGAGTTATTGATGAAGTGCTTGTTGAAAACTTCTTGCTGTAAAACTTTTGTTGAATTTATTGTGTGAGACCCTTGTTGGGGATTCTCTGGTGAAATTCTTGCTAAAAGTTTTTGGTTGTGAGCATCTTGTTGAAATTGTTTATGGAAAGTTTGTGATTGTGATTTTCCGGTTGGATTTCTTGGTGTGGAATTTCTTTTATCACTAAGATTAAGATAATTGAAAATGAATGATTGAAGTGTGAATTACGCATTTAGTATAAACATATATGGGTGTGTTTATACTAAAGTGAGCGTAGATTTACGGAAATGGAAAATGTGTGTATTTTCTGGTTATGTAAGGAAAAGTCTTTAACTTATGTATGGTGTTAGAAAATGCGTGGATTTTCTGATGTGGATAATGAAATGAAATGTGAATCACTTAGTCATTATGAGCATATATGGGTATGTTGATAATGATGAGGAGTGGATTTACGGTTTAGGTATTGGTGGAGTGCCAATGGAAATAAAACTCGAAATAAAATACTGAATTGTAAATCACTTTGTAGTTACAAGTATACGTGGATATGTTTGTAATGATGTTGGGTGTATTTACTGTTTCATATATTGGTGGAGTGCCAATGGAAATAAAATCGGAATAAAACAATAAATCGTAAGTCACTTTGTAGTTACAAGCATGTACGATATGTTGTAATGATGTCGGGTGCATTTATTATCTATGTATTGGTGGAGTGCCAATGGAAATAAAACTCGGAATAAAACAATAAATTGTAAGTCACTTTGTAGTTACAAGCATATACGATATGTTGTAATGATGTCAGATACATTTATTGTCTATTTATTGGTGGAGTGCCAATGAAAATAAAACTCGGAATAAAGCAATAAATTGTAAGTCACTTTGTAGTTACAAGCATATATGATATGTTGTAATGATGTCGGGTGCATTTATTATTTATGTATTGGTGGTGTGCCAATGGAAATAAAACTTGTTTTTAGCCGATCATGATTGGTTAGCGACTTTGGCTCAAGTAATATAGCAAGTTTTGGCTCAAGTAATGTAGCAAGCTTTGGCTCAAGCAATGTAGCAAACTTTGGCTCAAGTAATGTAGCAAGCTTTGGCTCAAGCAATGTAGCAAACTTTAGCTCAAGTAATGTAGCACGTTTTCAAAAGAAAAGGGAACCTGTTTTAACTAACCTTAAGTGGTGTAGCGATTTGGATCAAGTTATGCAGCAAAGAAAATGAATTTCAAAATAGTTAATAACGTTCCACCGTGGAGTTGCCTACCCGGAGCGGTAGTGGATCATTGTTGAGTTGCCTACCCGGAGCGATAGTGGATCATTACTGAATTGCCTACCCGAATAGGTAGTGGATTATCTTTTGTGCATGGAACTTTTGGTCTGTGATGATTGACCGTTTGTAATTGAATATTTGCAATGCACGATATAGTGGTAATGAACTCAAATTAATTGCTTTGATATTGTGCTTTCAAAACTTGTTTCTATTTCATATGCGTCAGTAATTGTTATACATGATTGCAGTGTTATGATGTAAGCATGTTTCTGTGAGTGTATTGTGGGGACTCTCATCTCCTGGATGAAATGTAACTTCATAAATAACTATCTTTTGAAAATTTTGATTTGGGAAGTCGGTGTCGCATGAGAAAAAGGATTTTAAGTTATTTTGAAATGATTAGGAAAACCCTTGCTTCCACAAGAGGACTTCCATGAAACTTACATCTAATCTATTTTCGAAAATCGTTTTTTCGAATGAAGTGTACTATTCGACTAAGCATTGATTAAGTTTCATGTTGAAATCCGAATTTTTAACAACCTCATCTTGGATGAATGTGATGTGTTAAAAATCTTGTGAGGTAATTATGAGCATGTGTTTCTCGATATGATGTAGACTTGAGCATGGGGTGCATGTCCATCATTGTATTTTGGGTATCCATATAAAACTCAAGTTTTTGGATTGGATATTCATAAATGGCAAAAATCAATGGTAACAACGTATGCGATTTGAGTGGGTCTACGACCTTGTATGCCTAGCTGAAATTTATGAACTAGCAAATCTTCTTAAACCGCATTCGTTGTAGTAGGAGTGTTTGGTTGAGTGGGATATTGACTTACTGATTTTGATTGGTATGTGAAAGACTCCAAGAATCTTGTTTGTCTAAATGCTACTTGGATGAATATCATGTTTCTGTGATTGTAGCAAGTATAAATTGAAATGCTAATCGAGATTTTTGAGTGAACCGTAGTTATTTGCACGTATGCAATGAAATGATGTTGTTTTCATCGAGTGAATGTCTATCTAGATATTGCATGTTGGATGCGATCTAGTGCATCTTGGTAAATGATGGGTATAGATCCCACTTCGAAGTGGTTTCAAAAGTGTTGTTGCGATTCGGACCATATAGGTTAATCGTTTTGAACGATTGTTGTAGTGATGGATCAGGGAGATATATTGTGATGGAGGAATACTGGGGAATCTTCATTTCGGTTGTGATAATTTCCTCTTAGTTGACCTGATGTTTGGATTGGGTTTTGGGCTCAAAAAGGGTAACCCATGATTTGGCTATGAAGTATCACTATTACGTGGTATGCACCCTTATTTGTCGTCTAAGTGATCTTAATTGTTTGGACGGTTAGATATAAGTGTGGTCGAGTATATATTATGCCTAAAGGGTAGGCAATGATAGTATCTTCCCGAGAGTAACCTAACAAAATTTCGGGGACGAAATTTCTTGTTAGGGGGGAAGGATTGTAACAACTCAATTTTTGTTTTCGGATTGATTGGAAAACTTAGGGTGTTGAGGTGCATGTTTGACCATTCTCTCTTGGACGAGAGGGTCTCGCCAAAGCGAGGGACTCAACGTTTTAAGTTTGAGAAGTGTAGGAATCTCGCCCAAGCGAAGAAGTGGTCGTTTGAGCGAAAGTGAAATATGGAAAAGTTGTCAAATTCTAGCTCGAGCTAAGATTTTCGCCCAGGCTAGAGGGGGGCCTTAGCATACTGCCCGATTCTCGCCCGAGCGAGAAATCCGCGCCCGGGCGAGAGCTTTCCAGTGTGAAATGAGAAAAAGTCGTGAAATTCTTGCCCAAGCGAGCCGTTCTCGCCCGAGCGAGAGCGTCAGAGCTATAAAAGTGAAAAAGGGATCTAGAAACCCTAATCTTTATTTTCTTTCTCCCCCTTTCTCTCCCAACGGTGGCTCCACCCAAATGGACCATTTTTTCCTCCACTAAGCCTCAAAACCTTCCTCTTGCGTCATGGTGACACATTTGGAAAAGCTTGGAGGTGAAAAAGCAACAATGGAGGTTGGAGGAGATGAAGGGAGATGTGGTTCTTTTGTGGAGCAACGGAGCTTATGCAACCTAAGGTGAGGGAGAAGACCATTGTGGTCTTAGAGTATTTCATTAGAGTCATCTTTTCCGATTTCCCTCAAGAATCGGAGCACGTTAACGGATAGAAACTCATTTGAGTGTTTGTGGTCCATGTGAGAGTCTTTATTTTACATGAGGTTGTATTAGCCATAAAAGTGGAGATATATGTGTGGGAAAACCGTTTATTTAATTAAAACGCCATATGCTCATTTATGGTAATACACCGTCATGGAAGATGGTTCTAACGTTAATGTGTATATGACGAAGAATATGTTATGCATGGTTTGTTTATGAAAATGGATATGAGAATGTTTATCAAAATGAGTATGTTTTAAGTGGTTGATTGTTATAAACATGTATGGGTGTGTTGTAACAATGAATGTTTGAGGAGTTGTGAATGTGTTAAAATGGATATGAGTATGTTTCTCAAAATGAGTAAGTTGTAAGTGGTTGATTGTTATAAACATGTATGGGTGTGTTGTAACAATGAATGTTTGATGAGTTGTGAATGTGTTAAAATGGATATGAGTATGTTTCTCAAAATGAGTAAGTTGTAAGTGGTTGATTGTTATAAACATGTATGGGTGTGTTGTAACAATGAATGTTTGATGAGTTGTGAATGTGTTAAAATGGATATGAGTATGTTTCTCAAAATGAGTATGTTGTAAGTGGTTGATTGTTATAAACATATATGGGTGTGGTGTAACAATGAATGTGTGATGAGTTGTGAATGTGTTAAAATGGATAAAGGTATGTTTGTGACAATGAAGGTGTTGTATGTTATTTATGGTGATAAAATAATGAGATGTCTTTTGTTGATTGTGTATGACATGGATGTGAGTGTAATGTGGAAACTTGACCTGCCCGATGTGGTATGGGGATTACTCGACCTGCCCGATGTGGTATGGGAATTATTTGTACGGTGCAAAATTGTTGAATGAGATCAAGGGTAAATTACTACAGAATGTGAAGGATGTGAAAAGTGTATACTTGGAATGAAAATCATATGCATGCCATAGGATATATATTATGGGATATATATCCTATAGGGTGAATATGAATGATGAGAAATGAGTATATTTGGACTTATGTGTACTATAGGGTGAATATGGATAATATGTGATAAATAAATATGTACACAATAGAACACATATAGTATGGGATGTATGTGTACTATAGGGTGAATATGGATAATATGTGATGAATAAGTATGTACACTATAGAACACATATAGTATGGGATATATGTGTACTATAGGGTGAATATGGATAATATGTGTTGAATGATATATGCTTATCATTATTGATGTTTGATGTGTGTGGTTTTAATACTTTAATGTTATTACTCCATGTAAATCCACGCTACGGTCGCCGTAGTCGGTTCTTACTCCCTCTCTCTTTCCTTGTATGTGTTGTATATTTGGGTTCAGGTTGTGGAGGTAGCGCATTGGACGCTTGCGGAGAAGAGTACATGATAGAGTAGTGAATAATATGTAATTGATATGTTATATGATAAATATTTGTAATATGAAGAACATGTTAAAGTGGATTCATATATAAACAATTTTCTTGTAAGTGTATAATGAAGTAGATCTAATATTTGTATTTAAGGTACTTTTGAGAAAGGGTAATTGTATAAAGGATGTATTTGAACGGAAGTGTAATGACATGCTTTTGAAATGAATGGAGTTTGGAATATTTTCGCCTTGTAAATTTATAAACATATTCACTCAAGTTTCCAAACTGTTCGAGTAATGTCTTTCAAAAGTAATCACTGCACTTTTATGAATAAGGATTTTAAAAGAGAATTTTCGAGTTATGAAAATCGGGTCGTTACATTGTGAAGTGCAATATTTTATCTCTTTCAAAACCTATGAGCATTAGAAACTATGTATACAAAAGAGTTGTCGGATTGCAAGAGAGTTTCTTATATTATCTTGTATAAAGCAATCATTGCCTTTGGTAACTATTTTCTTCAAAGTTTGTAAAAGTTTTTCTATCACAAGGGTGTGATTAGAAAAGGTTAGAGTCACTGGGAATGGTTGTTTCCAAGAGAATGGCATAGGTATTGGAGAGTGAGTAAGGTACAAGAAGAGTCTCGGGGTGAGCATATGTAATTACTACTCTTAATATCTAGTGGAGAAATCTCTTGTGCTGCAAGAGTACTGGACGTAGCTTTCGATGGACAAGAAGGTGAACCAGTATAAAAATCTTTGTGTACGATTCTTGCCCTTATCTTTTTAACTTCGGTTTAATATTTTTCTGCGTTACATTTTCCGCTGCTACTAACTCTCAAACTGTAGAAAATCAATCATTATCTCAAGTCAACTAATTCACCCCCCTTAGTTTCTATCTTAGTCTTACAATTGTACCAGAGCTATTTTGAGTAATTTACTCTAAAACTGATCCTGTTTCAAAGATGGCAGCAAGATCATTTCTAGGAGAAGTTTCCAACATCAATCGCCTTCCTAGCTTTGTTGGAGAATGTTATGATTTCTGGAAAATCAGAATGAGAATCATCATAGAATCTCAAGATGTGGATATCTAGAATGCGATTGAAGAAGGACCCTATGAGCCATTTAAGGTTATCAATAGTGTGAGGGAAATAGAGCCCAAATCTTCATGGAATGATAAAGACAAGAAGAAAGTGCAATATAATCTCAAGGAGAAAAGCATCCTTACTTCAGCACTTGGTATAGATGAATTCTTCAGAGTATCAAATTGCAAATCTGGCAAAGAAATGTGGGATACTCTAGAGACTACACATGAAGGAACTGAGGAAGTTAAAAGGTCAAGACTTAATACTCTCTCCCAGGAATACGAAATGTTTCGTATGATACCTGAAGAGAAATTACTAGATCTCCAAAAGATATTTACTCAACTTACAAATCATCTCATTGCACTTGGTAAAGTTTTGTAAAGTAGTGACTTGAACTTGAAATTTCTTAGATCACTCTCTGGACAATGGCAACCAAAAGTAATAGCCATTTCGGAAAATAAAAGTTTATCCAAAATGTCATTGGCTACTTTATTTGGTAAAATGTAGGAACATGAGTTGGAACTCAGCCAGCTTGATCAACATGAAGAACAAGAGAAGAAGAAGAAGAAGAACATCTCTCTCAGAGAAAAGGTAGACAAATATGATTCATCAGGAGACGAAACAGAAAAGGAAGAGATGGAAGACGTGAGCCTTTTGGTAAGGAAATTCAGCAAATTCCTTAAAAGGAACAAAGGCGCAAAAATTGGTCAAACGAAAAGGTTCACCAAGAACAATGAAGCCTCCACTTCAAATCAAAACTTCACGTGTTTTGAATGTGGAAAGCCTGGTGACATGAAAATAGTATGCCCTAACCTGAAGAAGAATCCCTTCAAAGGGAAAAAAGAAATAAACACCAGATGAAGAGCTTACATTGCTTGGGAAGACAACGACACTAGCTCTGCATCTGGGCCATAAAATGAAGAACAAACACATCTCTCTAATGGCATCTCATCATTCTGATGATGAAGGGGTAAGTGAAACTAAACCTTTTTTATTCTTATGAATTACAAATAACATTTAATGAATTGCATGATGAGTATGTCAAACTCACAATTATTTCTAAAACATAAAACAAAATTAGATACATTTAGAAATAAGTCATCATCATCCTCTTCTTGTCAAAATTTTATCAGTCTTGAAAATAAAATCTCATCAATAAGTTTTGAACTTAATGACTCAAACAAGAGTAGAAAACATCTAGATAAGATAATAAAAAATCAAAGACATGCTAA
This sequence comes from Lupinus albus, assembly GCA_009771035.1. Lineage (NCBI taxonomy): Eukaryota > Viridiplantae > Streptophyta > Magnoliopsida > Fabales > Fabaceae > Lupinus > Lupinus albus. The sequence goes on from WOCE01000029.1 coordinate 527,495, forward strand.
AGACCCAAAGGTCTAGGCTATTCTAAAAGCCAAGCTTCTAAAAAGAAAAATGTCTCAACAAAAATAATCTTTCAAAAGCAAAGTGTTCATGCATCAAACTGTGATAAAAATAAATCTAGAACACATAAACATCTTCCCATATGTACTTATTGTAAGAATCATGGGCATACACCAAATATTTGCATGATTAGAAAGTATGGTGTACCCTTAGGTAATTTTAAATGGGTAGAGAAAGGTGCTAACCATGTAGGATCCAAAGGAAATTGGGTACCTAATATTACTTAACTTGTTTCGTAGGAAAACTTGAGAGTCGCATGCAACGTATGGTACTTGGATAGCGGCTGCTCAAAACACATGATGGGCAATAAAGAAAAATTCTTTCCTCCCCACTCCAAGGGACAAAGGATACGTCACATATGGTGACAACAAGTTCTTTCCTCTTCATATTCTCTCTAATTTTCTTAATCTTTTCAGTCGTTTCCCGAACCACCTCGGGTCCCAACACCAAGTTCTCTCCAGTCTCAAACCAACTGACCGGAGTCCTACATTTCCTTCCATATAAGGCTTCACAGGGTGCCATTCCGATACTCGAATGAAAACCAGTGTTATAGGTAAATTCAATTAAGGGTAGCATACTATCCCAACTTCCAGGTTGTTCCAACACATATGCCCTAAAGAGATCTTCCAACGATTGTATGGTCCTTTCCGACTGACCATCCATTTGCGGGTGATAAGCGGAACTCAATTTTAACTTGGTTCCCAAAGCAAATTGCAAACTAGTCCAAAAGTTTGAAGTGAAACGAGGATCTCTATCCGATATTATACTTGCAGGAATACCATGCAATCGAATTATCTCCCGGATATACAACTCTGTCAGGCGTTCTAAGGAATACCTCATGTTGATTGGAAAAAAGTGAGCAGACTTGGTCAACCGGTCCACTATAACCCATATCGAATCATACCCTTCTTGAGTCTTAGGAAAACCCGACACAAAGTCCATGGAGATGCTATCCCACTTCCACACAGGAATTTCCAATGATTGTAGCTCGCCTTCCGGTCTCTGGTGTTCAATCTTAGCTTTCTAACAAATTAAACAACTTGATACATATAATGCCACATCCTTTTTCATTCCAGACCACCAGAATATCTTCTTTAAATCTTGATACATTTTCGTACTTCTAGGGTAGAAGCTCATCCTACTCTTATGAGATTCCTCAAGAATACTCTTTCTTAATTCCTCATCACGAGGTACACACACTCTCCCTTTTACCTCAACAACCCATTAGCATCTAACTCAAAATCCTTCTCATTCCCATTAATCATCGAAACTTGTTTAGCCATTAACTCCTGATGCACCACTTGCATTACCCTGATTTGATCAAACAATATTCGTAACCTTTAGCATTCTCAAAATCATACTATGGGGTTTGACTTGAACCTCCAAGTTCATAACTCTGAACTCCTCAATTAACTTTTCCTCATGGATCATCAATGTAGACACATGTAGTGACTTTCGACTTATAGCATCTGCCACCACGTTGGACTTTCCAGGATGGTATTGAAGATTAAAATCATAGTCCTTTAGAAACTCCATCCACCTTCCATGTCTCATGTTCAGTTCTTTCTGGTCGAACATATATTTAAAGCTTTTGTGTAAGCAAATCGTAAAACTCAAACCTTACTCCATAGAGATGGTGTAAGCAAATCTTTAAGGCAAAGACAACCACAACTAACTCCAAATCGTGAGTAGGGTAGTTTTTCTCATGCGATCTTAATTGCCGCGAAGCATAAGCAACAACTTTACCATCATACATTGACACGCAACCCAAACCTTGATTGGAAGCATCATAATATACACTGAAATCACGATCCGTACAAGGAAGAACTAACACTAGTGCTGTAGTCAATCTCCACTTTAGTTCCAGGAAACTTTCCTCACGACGGGCCATCTGTAAGGACCCGATTTTCATAGCTCGAAAATTCTCTTTTAAAAAAAATCCTTATTCGTGAAAGTGAAGTGATTACTTTTGAAGGACATTACTCGAACAGTTTGGAAACTTGAGGGAATACGTTTATAAATTTACAAGGCGGAAATATTCCAAACACCTTTCATTTCAAAAGCATGTCATTACACTTCCGTTCAAATACATCCTTTATACAATTACACTTTCTCAAAATTACCTTGAATACAAACATTAGATTCACTTCAATATACACTTACAAGAAAGTTGTTTATACATGAATTCACTTTAACATGTTCTTCATATTACAAATATTTATCATATAACATATCAATTACATATTATCGACTACTCTATCATGTAATCTTCTCCGCAAGCGTCAGTTGCGCTACCTCCACAACCTGAACCCAAATATACAATACATACAAGGGAAGACAGAGGGAGTAAGAACCAACTACGGCGACCGTAGCGTGGATTTACATGGAGTAATAACATTAAAGTATTAAAACCACACACATTTAACATCAATCATGATAAGCTTACATCAATCAACACATAATATCCATATTCACCCTATAGTACACATATATCCTTTCTATTTGTGTTCTATAGTGTGCATACTTATACCTCACATATTATCCATATTCACCCTATAGTACACATACATCCCATACTATATGTGTTCTATAGTGTGCATATTTATTTATCATATATTATCCATATTCACCCTATAGTACACATACATCCCATACTATATGTGTTCTATAGTGTGCATATCTTATCCGTCCAAATATACTCATTTCTCATCGTTCATATTCACCCTATAGGATATATATCCTATGACATGCATATGATTTTTCATTCCGAGTATACACTTTTCACATCCTTCACATTCCGTAGTAATTTACCCTTGATCTCGTTCCACAATTCTACACTGCACAAATAATCCCCATACCACATCGGGCAGGTCGAGTAAATCACCATACCCTATCGGGCAGGTCGAGTTTCCACATTACACTCACATCCATGTCATACAACATCAACACAAGGCATCTCATTATCTTATCACCATAGATAACATACAACATCTTCATTGTCACAAACATACTTTTATCCATTTTAACACATTCACAGCTCATCACACATTCATTGTTACAACACACCCATACATGTTTATAACAATCAACTACTCAAAACATACTCATTTATGCTTATGACCATAAATATCTCACATATCATCATTATCACACCATATAACCATTATCATAAACAACCATGCATAACATACTCTTCATCATATACACATTAACGTTAGAACCATCTTTAATGACGATGTATTACCATAAATGAGCATATAGAGTTTTATTCAAATAAACGGTTTTCCCCACACATATATCTCAACTTTTATGGCTAATACATCCTCATGTAAGATAAAGACTCTCACATGGATCACAAACTCCAAAGAGAGTTTCTATCCGTTAATATGCTCCGATTCTTGAGGGAAATCAGAGATGACGACTCTAATGAAATACTCTAAGACCACAATGGTCTTCTCCCTCACCTTAGGTTGCGTAAGCTCCGTTGCTCCGCAAAAGAGCCACATCTTCCTTCATCTCCTCCAACCTCCATTGTTGCTTTTTCACCTCCAAGCTTTTCCAAATGTGTCACCATGAAGCGAGAGGAAGGTTTTGATGAGTTTTGAGGCTTAATGGAGGGAAAAATGGTCCATTTGGGTGGAGCCACCGTTGGGAGAGAAAGGGGTAGAAAGAAAATGAAGATTAGGGTTTCTAGATCCCCTTTTTCACTTTTATAGCTCTGACGCTCTGGCCCAAGCGAGGGATTCTCGCTCAAGCGAGAATCTCACAGTCCCAACAGGCTTCCTCTAGCTCAAGCGAATAAGTGTAATCGATTACCATATGGTGTAATCGATTACATCAGTTAAAAATTGATATAATCGATTACAAAACATGTTGTAATCGATTATAATGTGAAAAATTCACATATCTGATGCTTTTAATATGTTGTAATCGATTACGAGTATAGTGTAATGGATTACATCATGTAAAATAAACAGGTCTGATTAGTTTATCAGCATGTAATCGATTACCAGGATTGTGTAATCGATTACACTGTTTAAAAAAACAGAATCACACAGTGTCAACAGCCTAAAATTGTCATTTCTCGCCAAGGCGAGACAACTCTCTCTCAGGCGAGAATCCTCCTGTATAGCCCATGATTTCACCCTCCTAGGTGATCCTTTCTCGCTCAGGCGAGAATCTCTCGCTGAAGTGAGGCTTCCAGAACTAATACTATAATTTTGAAGACTCAAATTTAGGGTGTTAAACCGTCGAGACATAAGACTCTCCTTTTCTAGTCAACTTAATTAGCGGTAATGCTAACTTCGAGATCCCCTCAATAAATTTCCCGTAGTAACCCGCCAATCCCAGAAAACTTCTGATCTCAGTAACTGAATTTGGCACCGCCCAATCCATCACTGCCTCAGCCTTAGAATGATCCACTGCCACCCCTTCCCTGGATATTACATGCCCAAGGAAGTTCACTGATTCCAACCAAAAGTCACATTTTGACAGTTCTACATACAATTAGTTATCCCTTAGAATTCCGAGACCAACTCTCAAATGCTCCTCATGCTCTCCTCGACTCTTAGAATATACTAGAATCTCATCAATAAATACCACTACAAATGCATCCAAGTACGAATGGAAAATCTGGTTCATGTAGTCGGTAAATAATGTTGGAGCGTTCGTCACGCCGAATGGCATTACCAGATATTCGAAATGTCTATATCTCGCCCTGAAGGCAGTCTTAGGAATATCACCTACTTTCACTTTGAGTTGATTATAACCCGATCAGAGGTCAATCTTAGAGAACACCACGGCTCCTCTTAATTGATCCATCAAGTCATCGATTCTTGGCAATGGATACTTGTTCTTAATTGTGACCTTGTTCAGTTGTCTATAGTCGATGCACAGTCTCATGTTGTCGTCTTTCTTCTTCACTAATAACATCGGTGCACCCCATGGTGACACACTAGGACGAATGAACTTCTTAGCCAACAAGTCCTCGATCTGCCTTTTCAGCTCAGTCAATTCTAAAGGTGCCATTTTATAAGGGGCTATAGAAATAGGTCCTGTTCCCAACACTAAATCAATGGAAAATTTAAATTCTCTCACAGGAGGCAAAAGCCGGAATATAACCAGGCAATATCTCAAGGAATTCACAAGTTAACAGTATATCTTCAACTCTAGGTTTCTCAACACCCTCAAGTGAAGATAAAAACATATACACTGATTCTCCTTCGTTAAGGGAAGTCCTGAATCCCTTAGCCGATACTGGTTTCAAATATTCCGATGGATCAGAAATTTCATACAGACCTCCAAACACTACTGTCTTATCAGAACAATTCAACATCACATGATTTGCTGATAACCAGTCCATTCCTATAATTAAGTCTAGTTAGGACATCGGCAAGCATATTAAGTCTACAGTAAATGTCCTACCATTTAATACTACCAGATACTGAGGAACAAACATCGATACCACTACAGGTGCACTAGTAGGGGTTGATACGACTAAGTCGAAGGGTAGCGACTCGGTTTGCAACCTCAGTCGTTTTACATGTAAAAGAATGTGTTCCTCCCTAATCAAACAATACAATAAATGGAATACCTTCCATCATACAATTACCTTTGATTAGACTCTCAACATCTGATGCCTCTACACCACTCATGGTAAACACCCTGCCAGTGTTTCTAGGTCTCCCGACATTCACGTTATTCACACGCTGGTCCAGCTTGGGGCAAACCTTCTTTATATTGTTAGGGTACCGGTCAGTCAGAGAATAACACCTAGGGGGGTGAATAGGTGTGAGCGATCAATATGTCCGCTTTTCGAAATTGCACGATGAGAATCAGAAATATACAGAAACAATCGATTAACAACAAATATAAAATCGATTAACACAGATAGAGTTAATCGTTTAACACAGAAAAACAATCGATTATTTAGTGCACAAAACCCAAAAACAGAATTTTGATAAAACGGTTTCTTGGCAAAGAAGCTATGCAAGAATCATGCAAATACTTATCAAGATATCACAGACAGCACACAACAATTATCAGGATATCAAAGACTCAAGTTTTTGTGAATAAATATTCAATCTTTCTAAGTAGAAAGGCAGGAAATTCAATATGCTTGAAACGTAAAAGTTAAGGGAAAGAGAAAGAAGATCAAGAAATTTTATCCTGGTTCGTTCGCTTGTCCATCGGAAAACTACATCCAGGCCACCCCTTCTGATCTTGTGAGATTTGCTTCACTATAATTGAAAGATATGTTCTTTACACACAAACTTCCAACTTGAGTCTTTCCTACTTACCACACGAATCCTATTTCGTCAAGATTTGACACTTTTCCTGCGCTCACAACGGTTGCCAACCTTGCTATTCGACGCGCTAACAAAATGCCCAACGAAGACTATATCAGACTAACCGCAACCAGCCGATATTACAACCTTTTATCTCTAAACGTTAAAGATGTTTATAACACTTTTACAAAGAAACATGCTTTTCGGCAAGAACTTCTTCAAGAAGAGTTCTTTGGATTTTACAAGCCACCTACAACCCAATTGATGATTGACTCACACACACTCACATGGGTATGAGAAATCAAGAAGGATTGGAAAAAGGTTTATGCACTCAAACATGCACTAGTTTGAAAAATCTTTTCTTTTGGAAAACAAGAAGCCAAGAAAACTCTTCACCAATGGGTTTTTCTCACAAGGGATTTGACACTTAAAGCTCAAGGAGAATACTTCACAGAGATTTGGGATTTCGAATTGAAAGTTTGAAAAATGTGAAAATCAAAGTTATGTTCAAAGTGCAGAAAAACTGGTCATTTATAGTTTTTTGTTTTCAACAAGGTTAAACGATTAAATGACCTCTTAATCGATTAATGTATTTGAAAATTAACATGTTTCTGTTGAACATAATTGATTAACATTTTACATAATCGATTAAAACTGCTTAGAAACAAAAATCAATAGTTAGTGGAACTCTCATTAATCGATTAAAAAGACTCTTAATCGATTAACGTATGTATGCAGTCAGATAATCGATTATTTCACTGTTAGGATCAATTATCAGAAATGTTGTAGATTTTCGTTGATAAGAGGTAACCCTCCAAAATAAGTAGGTACTAAAATAATGCATGAATTTTATAGAAAATATACTTTTTAATGCAACCTACTAAAAGGAAGAATGATGATTCTAAAAAAAAGGATTTTGGAAATCTTACGAGCGGATGAGACGATCATCATTTAAGTTACCCTACCTAGACTCAATACTAAGCAATCACCTTAGGACTTCTAAAAAGGAAAAATAAAATACCTTCCTAGAGTCTTGAGTCTTGGTCATGTTGTTTGTTGAGGAGTCAGGTCTTCAAGCTTTTCAGATCGACTTTGTCTTCATCGAAACACAAGCAGGAAAAAGATGTTGCAATTACATTAGCTGACTTCACTTGCAATGTCATATATGTCCCAGCTCCTTGCAATTGAAACATTTGTTCCCGAATCTGGGGCATACATTCCCAAAATGACGCCTACCACATTTGTTACACAAGGGCGAATAGTTTTCTCCCCAGATACCGTAGAGGGTTTCTATACTTGCGAAAAGTGTCCATGGTAACCGGTGGGTGGAGCGTAGGGTTTCCGGTTATTGTCAAACATTCTCCCCTTACCTCTTCTCGTTGCAGGGCTCCATTGAGGTCTCACATTCCGAGGAGGGTTGGTTTTGTTTGTCGCCACCTCTTTGGCCTTCATATCGTCCTCACACATCCTACACTTGTTGACCAAGGTAGGGAAGTCAGAAATTTCCTGATGTCCAAATATCATTTTCAGTTTGGGCTTCAGTCCAAATTCGAACTTGGCAGACTTAGACCGCCCATCCACCTCTAGTTCGTAGTAAGGGCAATATCTGGGTAATTCTTCAAACTTGGCCGCATAATCTCTCACTGACATGTCCCTTTGTTCTAATCGCAAGAACTCCATCTCCCTTTTCCTCTTCAAGTCAACAAGGAAGTATTTTTGGAGGAACTTTCCTTTGAAATCTTCCAAAGTTATAGTGTGTCCTTCCGATTCCATCTGCCTCTGAGTAAACTCCCACTAGTTCTCGTCTTCTTTCACCAACATATAAGAAGCATAAGTCACTTTTTGAGCGTCGGAACAACCCATCGATCTGAAAATCCTCATTTGTCGCATCGGTAGCGAATCCGCCTTAGAATTGGTTGGGATTACGCCTACAAAATTCATCTAAGCCTTGGTACTCCACCAGTCCTTGAGGTGCCAGAGGGTGTGGGTTTGGACTCGGCATTGCATTCTGATTCAGGTGTTGCAGGTTCTCATTCATGTTTTGCAGCACGATTGCTATATGAGCCAATAATTCATTATGACTTGATCATCTTCCTCGTCCAACCATCTTCTCAACATGCACTCATTCATTTATCCGTACATAGAGCCTCACACTAGATAAGTTATCACCTATTTCACACAAATAGTTCACATAAATTGCACAATTAATTCACATAAGCCACAAAATTAATTCATATATGTCATACAAAGAAGCCTGTAAGGCCATACCATAGACCGCATGATTAACTTACGCTCTGATACCATATTATAAAGACCCAAATTATACCCTAGAAATTTTGTTCGTTTAATTTTTAAAACATGCAATTATTAGGAACTATTTCTTCACCACTTCCTTTAACCTTAGCATTTACAAGATGATTACGCTTCAAGCTCGATAAAAACTAATTTACCTACCTAAATATTTTGGGGTTCATAACCCATAATTTCGCATTGTGATTTCAAAAGAGGACTTTGGCTTTACATACGTGTAAATAATACATCAGTTCAATAGTAACTGAAAATACATGTCAATAAGTTAAGTTATTAGATATAAAAGGGTGCATATCGTAAAACAGCACATCAGTTTCGCTATTACATCAGCAATCAAAAGTCTAAACTACGAGGTCGCCTGGATCTACTAGTCCCTTGCTTTACCTGCACACCGATTATCACAAATACAACCAACAAGAAATACAAGGGAGTAAGACATCAAGTTTATGATAATTAGTGTTTATAAATCAGTATAGAATAATATTACAAACATATATAAATCTAAGTTTAACATAAATCAATAATCACATCAAATAAAACATCATACCACAATTACTCAACCACATTTAATAACTGTTAATTCAATACCATGTAGGGAAAGTCTATGCCACAAGGGCGAATCAATACCACGTAAGGCAAGTCTATGCCACAAAGGCGAATCAATAGCACATAGGGCAAGTCTATGCCAAAAAGCCGAATCAATACCACGTAGGGCAAGTCTATGCCACAAAGGTGAATCAATACCATGTAGGGCAAGTCTATCACACAAAGGCGAATCAATACCACGTGGGGCAAGTTTATGCAACAAAGGCGAATCAATACCACATAGGGTAAGTCAATGCCACAAAGGCGAAACAATGCAACTTTCATCCAATGATATCAATAACTCTATTCTCATAATAACATGCTCAATAAGCTTACCTTTCACATTATATCATTAATAATGGAAATGCTTCTCCCTTACCTTGGTGTGCGTTGGCATTGGTATTTGGTAACTTGTTAGTCCCTCCTCCACCCTTAGGGTCCTTCCTCATTCACACTACACACGATAACCATAAACAATAATATATTCATAATATCACATAAATAACTTCATAATACATATTCATTTATAAGAGTAGTTCATATTTCGATGTTTTCCAAAACCATCCCCTTTAGGAATTCTAAACATGTAACTCATAAACATTCTAACCCCTGATTCCACATTGCAACTAAGAGGGGGGTGAATTAGTTGTTGCAAATAAATGGCCAATTTTTCTGCAATATCAAAGTTAAAGTGCAGTAGAAATATTATGCAGAAAAATATTGACTTGGAAGGATAGGAATGAAACAAAGATAAAGGAGAAGAGAGTACACAGGTGTTTTATACTGGTTCACCTTCTTGTCCACCGAAGGCTACGTCCAGTACTATTCACTCGCAAGAGATTCCTTTATTAAATATAATGAGTTGCAATTACAATTATCTCACCCCGATATCTCCTTGTACCTTACACACTCACTTATATCTAATCCCCTTGGAAAACTCAATTCCAAGTCACACCCTTGTTAAACACTATACCAAGTCACACCCTTGGAAAACACTATACCAAGTCACTCAACCCCTTTCTCTTCACACCCTAGTGAAAGAAAGTAAACTTTGAAAAAGTGAAGAATGTACAATTTGGCTTGGATTGCCTTACAAGTGTATATGATAATTTCTAGAACTTGCAATCCAACAACAACTCTTATACTTGAGATAATAATGCTCTTTTTTGAAAGTATAAAATAACTTAGAAGCAACTTCAAAATAACTTTGAAAGTTTGAGAGTACGTTGCTTGAAGTGCAAGAAAAATCAGAAAGTGTGAGAGTTTCAAAATAATGTGGTCTCTTTGAAGAAGAAGTCGTTGTTGGTTTTTGAAGTTTTGGGGTTTTTGGAAATTTGAGGGTTTTTGATTGAGGCCACAAATCACGAAATAGAAGGTGTATAAGTGTTTAGAATAAAAAACGTGATGTGATTTGCATCAAAAATCAATCAAAACGGAGTAGAAATGAGGTTTTTAGAGAGGGAAGATATAGAGAGGGAAGAACTCTTGTTACAGGAGAGAGAAAATGGAGGATTTCTGAAAAATACAGCAGTTCATATATATAACTGCACAGAGTAATCGATTACACTGAGTGAGTAATCGATTACTCACTTTCAAAAATTCAAAATTTTCAAACAGTGTCTCTCTATAATCGATTGCTCACTTTCAAAAATTCAAAATTTTCAAACAGTGTCTCTCTGTAATCGATTACACCATTACAGTAATCGAATACTGTAACATACTATCTCCCCACTGATGCTAAAAATGATTTTTGGCTCTAAAAACTTGAAAATTAAAGCATAAAACACACAATTTAAGATCAAGTAGGCATTGGATATAAACAATGAAACATACATATAAACATTTAAACATGTTAGGACAAGTAAGCTTCATCGAGAATGCCTAATTCTCGTCTAATTTTATAGAAAGATTCTTTTGCTAACGATTTCGTGAATATGTCCACTAGTTGGTTATGAGTATCAATGAACTCTACCTACACATCCTTCTTTTGGACATGGTCCCTAAGGAAATGATGCCTTATTTCAATGTGTTTGGTTCTTGAGTGCATAATCGGATTTTTGGTAAGATTAATAGAACTAGTATTGTCACACTTTAAGGGTGTGCAGCCTAAGTTTAAGCCATAATCTTGTAATTGTTTTTTAAGCCACAACACTTGTGCACAACAACTACCGGCAACAATATATTCTGCTTCAGCGGTGCTTAAGGCAACACAAGCTTGTTTCTTGCAAGACCAAGAAACAAAAGCATTCCCTAGAATGTGGCAAGTACCACTTGTACTTTTTATCTCAGACTTGCATCCCGCAAAGTCTGAATCAGAGAAGCCAACCAATTCGCATACGCTTCCCTTGGGATACCATAGTCCAACATCGATTGTGCCGTTGAGATACTTCATGATTCTCTTAATGGCAACTAGATGTGACTCTTTGGGTTTAGATTGATATCGCTCACATAGACATACACTAAACATAATATCAGGTCTACTGGCAGTAAGATATAAAAGGGAACCGATCATACCTCGATACTTAGATATTTCGATACATTTCCCAACGTTGTCAGCATCGATATATAATTGATCCCATAGGAGTAACAATCAGCTTGCAGTCATCCATCTCAAATCTTTTAAACAAGTCTTTGCAATATTTGGACTGACTTACAAAGATTCCATCGCTAAGTTGCTTAATTTGGAGTCCAAGAAAGTAGTTTAACTTTCCCATCATAGACATCTCAAATTCTCCTTGCATCATATTGCCAAATTCACTACACAAACTTTCGTTAGTAGAACCGAAAATAATATCATCAACATAGACTTGAACAAGTAAAGTATGATGATTTATTTTCTTAATAAAGAGTGTAGTATCGACCTTGCCTTTTGTAAAACCTTTTTCTATTTGGAAAGTTAGTTAGACGACCATACCAGGAATGTGGAGCTTGCTTTAAGCCATAGAGGGCTTTCTTTAACTTGTAAACGTGAGAGAGATGTTTGTAGTCCTCAAAATCAGGAGGTTATTCTACAAATACTTCCTCTTGTATATACCTGTTAATGAATGCACTCATTACGTCCATTTGGTAAAGTTGAAAGTTCAAAGAACATGCATATGCAAGCAGTAATCTAATAGCTTCAAGTCAAGAAACCGGAGGAAGGTTTCATCAAAGTCTATACCTTCCTCTTGGTTCTATCATTGGGCTACCAGTCTAGCCTTGTTTCTAAGGATTATTCCATTTTCATCTGATTTATTACGGAATACCCAACGAGTTCCTATTACATACCCATTTTTAGGTGTAGGAACAAGTTCCCAAACTTCGTTTATCTCAAACTGGTTAAGTTCTTATTTCATAGCAAGAATCCAATGTTCATCCTCGATTGCTTCATCAATCTTAGACGGTTCTATTAGTGAGACGAAGGCCATGTTTAGACATGCATTTTCTAGCATTAAGCGGGTGGTAACACCGTTGCTAATATCGCTAATAATGTTGTCTAAAGGATGATCTCGATGAGTTCTCCAATCTTTAGGTAAATCAGAGTGAATATGCTCTGTTTGAATGGAAAAATTATCACCCACTTCCACATGCTCTATATTAGGTGCATCTTCAATAATAGCATTTTCATTAAAAGTAGGATTTGGAAAATCTTCTTCATCAATGGTCAACCTTTCCTTGATTAGAGGATTGGTTTCATCAAAGGATACATGGACATATTCTTCCATGGCTAGAGTTCTTTTGTTAAAGAGTCTACAAGCTTTACTCATGAGAGAATAGCCTAGGAAGATTCCTTCATCTGCCTTTGCATCAAACTTGCCTAAGTTTTCTCTGCCATTATTCAAGATGAAATATTTACAACCAAATACATGCAAGTGTGAAATGTTTGGTTTTCTTCTTTTGAAGAGTTCATAGGGGGTTTTCTTTAGAATGGATCTTATTAGAACTATATTTGAAACATAACAAGCGGTGCTTATCTCATCAGCCCAAAAGTACTTTGGGAGGTTAGTTTCATTCAACATTGTTCTAGCGAGTTCTTCCAAAGACCGATTCTTTCTCTCTACAACACCATTTTGTTGTGGTGTTCTAGGAGCATAAAAGTTGTGATTACTCCCAAGATCATAACAAAATTCCACAAAAGAAGCATTTTGAAACTCTCCCCCATGTTCACTTCTTATAGCAGCGATTTTAAGTGACTTTTCATTTTGGATTCTTTTAGCATAAGTGCTAAAGGCTTTGAATACCTCATTCTTATGTACTAAAAATAGAGTTCAAGTGTAGCGTGAAAAATCCTCTACTATAACAAGAGCATAGTAGTTACCACCAAGACATTTTGTCCTTGAGGGGCCAAATAAGTCCATGTGTAGTAACTGCAATGGTGTATCCGAAGAAACCATATGCTTTGGCTTGAAAGAGGTTTTTGTTTGTTTACCCATTTGACATGCACCACATAGTTTGTCTTTAACAATCTTCATCTTGGGTAAACAAACAACCAAATCTTTCTTGATTAGCTTACTCAAATGGTCCATATGTATGTGATCGAGGCCGTACTCGATACAAATAATATAACAATAAAGTATAGTACTAGGAAGTGACTCCTAGGTCGTTTCCCAAAGATTATCTTTCACACAATGGTTCAAACACCTTACACGCACACACACAATGGGGGGTTTTAGTGGTTGTTATGCTATGAAATTAAGCTAAAACAGAACACAAACAGAAAACAGAATAGTAAAGAGGCTAAATCCCATTGGTTTCCTTGTTCACAACTCAATCCTCGGTTTCAATATATCAAAATCAAATTCTCAGTGTTCCTTTGTTGAGAGTCGATTAACTAAGCGATGATCAACTCATAGTTAAATTGCTAAACCTCTAACTAAGCGAAATTGACATAAGCAACAAACAGTTAACAATGTCACACGAATCAAAGCATCAATTTCAGATTCTACACATTGAATTCCTAATCTGTTCATAACTCTAATGTTTAAGCTTCAAACTAAGCGAATTCAACATAAACATAGAGCATTTACAGATTCATATAAACTAAGCGATTATGTGCTAGAGAACTAATTAACTAAGCGAAAATTAGTTCACAAACCTAAAACAACACCATGGAATTAAGCAAACCATAACATGAAATAGGATAGAAGCTTCAACAACATAAAACCGAAATTGCATTAACAACAACATAGAAACCGAAAATGCATTAAGCACTAAACCTCAAGAGTGTGATACATTACCAAAGGAATTTAGCACTAAACTTCTAGCCTTCCATGGAGGAAGAAGCAAAACCGAATTTGGAGGAGGAAGAAGAAGGAAAACGAAAACCTAAAAGTACCCCAAAAGGGAGAAAATGAAAATGTAATGTCAAAGTTGTTTTTGAAAACGAAATTCTAAGCTTATTAAAGGGTAAAACCGAAATGGGCCCTAAACAATGGGCCCAAAACCTAAAACGGAATTAAAAATCCTATAACTAAATACAATCTTCACTTTAGCACACATCTTCCACTTGTAATGCCCAAAATGTCCTTGGTGCCAAATATGTCCTGAAAATGGAATTAGATTTAATTAGGCTAAATAATCGCAAATTAACTCATTTTAGGAATAATAGTCCAATAAAGCCTAAAACACTAAACAATGCCAAATAAAGTCAATTAGACACCAAGAATCATTAACAATGGTAAAATAAGGTTATTAATAGTGTGTAATATTTGACTCATCAAATACCCCCACACTTAACCTTTTGCACTCCTGGGCAAAATCAAGAAATAATGTTATGCTAACTAGTGCAACAAAGTGAGTCATGTAAGAAGATTATTAAAAACTAGGAAATCAAAAATCCTAAAGATGGCATACTTCACAATGAATTCTAAGAGGTGAGTCACAACAATGATAGATCCTCACAAGATATGCTCTCTAAAGTGTTTACACTCATGTGGCTTAGGTTGTAAGTATTTACACTCAAGGCACTTCATGAAAACAAACAAAACCATAAGCTTGACAAGTTTCTAACATCAACATGACCAACACATGCACATAGTGATCAAAAGGACTTTTCAAGGTTGTAATGGGGCCAAGGACAAGGTAGGATAAAGTATGGAATATGTAGCTTAAAACCAAGGGAATATAGGAGCAATGAGAAATAAGTAAAAGTAAGACAAAATCAACCCCATATTCAAACTCAAATTCCAATCCTCTTTGCCACACTCAACTTTTATTCACTTTTTTTTTCATTTTTGTTTGTTTTTCTTTTATTTTGTTTCTCTTTTTGTTGCTTTTCTTTTTGGTATTTTTTTTTTGTTTTTCAATACACCACACTTATGTACAAAAATGTATTAACCAACCCATGAGTCATACCCAAAACTTATAAGAAATGAAGAACAATGCACCCTTACTTTAATACCCATTCCCAAAACAATTCCAAAGCTCCAAAATTCCCTAAAGTTAGGATAATCATGGTTTTTCACTTATAGGCTTGTAATGAGCTATATAACAAATAAAGTGGTAAAAAGGCTCAAAGGGGCTAGCAAAAGGATAATTTCATTCAAGGTAGGCTATATGGCATGTGGCTTATTCAAAAGAAATGCCTAAATCACTTTAAAATGTGCAATATGAAAATCAAGTATCAACAAGAAACATGTCAAGTTCTAGAGTGCAAGTAATCAAGAGTGCAACAATCACACATGAAAGAATACTAGATGGCATACATCAATCCATCCTCAATTAAGGCTCAAAATCTCACAAGGGACAAGACTATCACAATTGCCTCAACCTCTCAATTCTCAAAAGTAACATAGCACACAGAAAATATATGGATTCACAACACAATATCAAGAATCAACTAAAACAAAGCATTAGAGAAAATGCCCAAAATCTAAGCAAAATCTAAGAATAAAAGAAAAACATGCATCAACATAAACCTACATTAGTCTCCCCCCACACTTAAACTACACATTGTCCCAATGGAACACAGCCAGAATATTCACGCAGTTATATTAGAAATTGTAATTGGACAAGTGCAATAAAAAGTAAGGAAGGAGAGAAAGAAAGAAAAACTCCCTTAATCATGGAGGGAGGAAATCAAACTCATAACTAGCAAGGACAATCCCCAAAGCATAAACAGCAATGTCGCACTCAAGGTCAAATGGGGGTCTCCAATCAGGTGCCTGCAAAACAGATGGAAAGAAAGTAGCAAATCTAGGCTTTGTTGTAGCCTGCACCTGAACAAATAAATCAGATTGTTGTCTGATTCCTGCATCATTTGGGTTAGTGCAATGTGAATGTGTAACAGGAGAATCAACAACAATATTAAGAAACTCATCAATACAAGAGTCAAACATCTGAGAATCAATGCATGCATGGCAAGTGTACAATGAAGTGCAAGGAACATCAATGTCAATATCAATGTTCAAAAACTCATCAATGCAAAAACTACATGTTTCAGAATTAGTGCATGCATGACAAGTGTACCATTTAATTAATGACGAAGCATGAAAATCATGAAGAAAATTAGAAAGGTGTGTATCATTGAACTCATGAAGCAAATCAAGGTGCAATACAGAGTGGCCCTCGAATGGATGCTTTAAAGCATAAAAAATGTTAAACCGATCCACTTTATCATCGAATTCCATAGAAAGTGTCCCAACATGGACATCGATCTTGATTCGGGTTGTTCTCAAGAATGGTCTCCCCAAAATAATTGGAACTAT
This sequence comes from Lupinus albus, assembly GCA_009771035.1. Lineage (NCBI taxonomy): Eukaryota > Viridiplantae > Streptophyta > Magnoliopsida > Fabales > Fabaceae > Lupinus > Lupinus albus. The sequence continues at coordinate 544,420 of WOCE01000029.1, forward strand.
GTTACTGGGGGATCCCTCTTCCATATCAAGAATGTAAAAATCAGCAGGAAAGATCAGTTGATCAACCTGAACCAAGACATCCTCTACCAAACCGGCAGAGTATGCAGTACTCCTATTTGCTAATTGGATTACCACAACCGTAGGTTGCAAGGGTCCAAGTGAAAGGAATTTAAAAACATTCATAGGCATAACATTAATGGATGCTCCTAAATCAAGCATGGCATTTTCAAATTTTCTATTACCTATGATGCAAGGTACAGTAAATGTACCTGGGTCCTTACACTTTTCAGGGATGTGAGGAACGGACATACCTATCATGTCAGAAACATTCCTTCCCATGTTGATCCTTTCATTACCTTTCAACTTTCTCTTGTGAGTGCACAATTCCTTTAGAAACTTGGCATATCTCGGAATCTGCTTGATGGCATCAAGGAGAGGTATATTCACCTCAACCTTTCTAAATGTATCCAAGAGGTCCGTGACCAGCTCTTCCATATTCCCCATCTTCTTGGTTGAAATGATTTTTGGAGGAAATGGAAGAAGAATGGAAAATGGTTGTTGCGCAACACTTGAGGAAGGTTGATTTGCATGAGTTTCTCTAGTTGTGTTCTCATTTTCTACTAAAACATATTTATTCCTTTTTGATGGATCATGTTCTTTTTGAAGAAAAAAATCTGTTCTAGGTGTAGGCACTTCAGTCTGTTTGCCTGATCTAAGGGTGATGGCACTCACATTCCTTGGGTTAAGCACAGTTTGAGAAGGTAACTTGTCAGAATTCTGTGACTGCAATGTGTTCAGTGAAGTAGCCATCTGCCCCATCTGGGTGGTTAGATTCTGAATTGAAGACTCTTGTCTTTGAATTGAAGCTCTGGTTTCTTGCTGGAATTGCATGTTCTGCATTGTCATCTGCCTCACCAATTCTTCCAAAGAGGGTTCAGTAGGTGCAGGAGTGTTAATCATTTGATGCCTCTGTTGTTGGATTGGTGGGGGCACATATGATGATCTATTCTGCCCAACATTATTGTTCTGAAATGGTGCCTGATTTCTCCAACCAGGATTGTATGTGCTTGATGAGGGTGGATCATAATGTTGTTCCTGATGTGGAGGTCTTTTGTTGTATATGTTTGCAGCATACGCCTCAGGATGATCACCAGTTCTTGGCAGAGAAGGACACATATCACTATAATGATCACTTGAGGTGCAAATGCCACATACTCTTGCCATTGAAGATTTTTGCTGATTTATGGATAACTGCGTGATCAAGGTGGTGAGAGAATCAATTTTAGTCTCAAGCTTGTCTTGCCTTGCTGCATTTGTCCCAACGTCATGGACTCCTCTTACAACTATTGCATCACCACTCCTTGCATTGAATTGTTGAGAATTGGAAGCCATCTTCTCTATCAAACATCTCGCCTCAAAAGGAGTCATGTCCTCAAGTGCACCACCACTAACAACATCAATTATACTCCTATCCATATTGTTCAGACCCTCATAAAAATACTGCAGGAGGAGTTGCTCAGAGATCTGATGATGAGGGCAAGTAACACACAATCTCTTAAACCTCTCCCAGTACTCATACAAGCTCTCACCAGGTTGTTTCCTAATTCCAGATATGTCCTTTCTGATTGCAGTGGTCCTGGATACAGGGAAGAATTTACCCAAGAATGACCTCTTCAAGTCACCCCAACTTGTGATGGAACCAGGAGCCAGATAGTACAACCAGTCCTTTGCAAGGCCTTCAAGTGAATGAGGAAAGGCCTTTAGGCAAATGTGATCCTCCATAACATCATGTGGTTTCATGGTTGAGCAGACAATGTGGAACTCCTTAAGATGTTTATGAGGATCCTGACCTGCAAGTCCATTAAACTTAGGCAACAAATGGATTAGTCCAGTTTTAAGCACATATGGTACATCATCATATTGGATACACAAACTGTCATAAGTAAAATCAGGGGCAGCCAGCTCCCTTAATGTCCTCTCACGGGGACCAGGAGGAGTAGGTGGCTGAGCCATATTTTCAGAATGGACAGAATGGTCAAAATTAGGAAATGCAATAGAATGCATAGAATCACTATATTCAGCAACAGGATGTTCAGAAACAGAAACAAAATTAGTATCTAAAGTCCTATTTTGTCTAACTAACCAATGATATGTTCTATCAATTTCGGGATTTATTGAATGCAAAATGCATGTGTTCTTCCTAGTCATGCATTACAGTCAACAGTAGGAAAAAAGTAATGCAACAGTAATGGAAATTCATGTTATAATTGTAGAATCAACCAAGTATTTTCATCAATAACATCCTAAAATCATATAGAACATGAACGAAAAGTTTCAAGAAAAAATTCAAACCTAACTATGTTAAAAATGCAAAACAGTTTCACTATAAACCTTGAAAAATAAAAAATAAACCTCAAAAAATAAAAAAGAAATAGTAAAAAGGGTTATTTCGGATTTTTGGTTCGGAGCTGACAGACTGTGTGTGTGACAATGGGTATAACTTATTTTTCTACCCCAAATGCATACGTCATATGTCCAATTCTGATATACGGAGACAAAGTTATCCTAAAAACAAATTTCCAACAATTCACTATTCACCATAATGTTGTATCTCACAAACTACAGCTCGGAAAGTGATTCTGCTTTCTCTGGTGTTCAATGTGGGATGAAAGAAGTGTGGAAACAAAATTTCATGCAAAAATTCCACCAACAGCTATATAAACCTGCAAAACAGAATCACTTAAACCATGAAAAATGGCAAAATAGAGAACAGTGAACAGTGCGCATTAACAACTTTTTGCACCAATATCAGAATTTTCACAAAAAATGCACTATAGAAATGAGTCAAATGACTAACTAAACTACACTACACTAAACTAAGCTTTATGAAACTACAGAGAACCTTTGTATGAATCAATAATCCCCGACAACGGCGCCAAATTTGATCCAGGCCGTACTTGATACAAATAATATAACAATAAAGTATAGTACTAGGAAGTGACTCCTAGGTCGTTTCCCAAAGATTATCTTTCACACAATGGTTCAAACACCTTACACGCACACACACAATGGGGGGATTTAGTAGTTGTTATGCTATGAAATTAAGCTAAAACAGAACACAAACAGAAAACAGAATAGTAAAGAGGCTAAATCCCTTTGGTTTCCTTGTTCACAACTCAATCCTCGGTTTCAATATATCAAAATCAGATTCTCAGTATTCCTTTGTTGAGAGTCGATTAACTAAGCGATGATCAACTCACAGTTAAATTGCTAAACCTCTAACTAAGCGAAATTGGCATAAGCAACAAACAGTTAACAATGTCACACGAATCAAAGCATCAATTTCAGATTCTACACATTGAATTCCTAATCTGTTCATAACTCTAATGTTTAAGCTTCAAACTAAGCGAATTCAACATAAACATAGAGCATTTACAGATTCACATAAACTAAGCGATTATGTGCTAGAGAACTAATTAACTAAGCGAAAATCAGTTCACAAACCTAAAACAACACCATGGAATTAAGCAAACCATAACATGAAATAGGATAGAAGCTTCAACAACATAAAACCGAAATTGCATTAACAACAACATAGAAACCGAAAATGCATTAAGCACTAAACCTCAAGAGTGTGATACATTACCAAAGGAATTTAGCACTAAACTTCAAGCCTTCCATGGAGGAAGAAGCAAAACCGAATTTGGAGGAGGAAGAAGATGGAAAACGAAAACCTAAAAGAACCCCGAAAGGGAGAAAACGAAAATGTAATGTAAAGTTGTTTGTGAAAACGAAATTCTAAGCTTATTAAAGGGTAAAACCGAAATGGGCCCTAAACAATGGGCCCAAAACCCAAAACGGAATTAAAAATCCTATAACTAAATACAATCTTCATTTTAGCACACATCTTCCACTTGTAATACCCAAAATGTCCTTGGTGCCAAATATGTCCTGAAAATGGAATTAGATTTAATTCGGCTAAATAATCCCAAATTAACTCATTTTAGGAATAATAGTCCAATAAAGCCTAAAACACTAAACAATGCCAAATAAAGTCAATTAGACACCAAGAATCATTAACAATGGTAAAATAAGGTTATTAATAGTGTGTAATATTTGACTCATCAGTATGTGAGCAATTCTCTTATGCCAAAGCCATGCATCATGAATGTCATTTACAACTAAACATTTTTTGAGTGTGGCAAACCTGGCCACATGAAGATGGATTGTCCAATCATCAAGAAGAGTTCTTTCAAAGGAAAGAATGAATTAAAGAATGGACGAAGAGCCTACATCGCTTGGGAAGACAACGACACAAGTTCTGCCTCTCAACCAGAAAGCGAAGAGCAGGTGCATCTCTCCCTAATGGCATAAATCCATGCATCAAAGGAAAAAATGGATTAAAGAATGAACGAAGAGCCTACATCGCTTCCAAACTGCTTTTAATGACCTACATGATGAATACATGAAATTGTCAAAAATGTTTCTAAAACAAAAATCTGAACTAGATTCTCTTAGAAACATACCTTCATCATCCTCATGTTTATATTGCATTACTCTTGGCAACAAAGTTTCTACTTTGAGTCTTGAACTCAACAAAATGAACAAGAACAAAAAGAGCTTGAGTAAGATCATCAATGATCAAAGACACTCTACGGACCGAAGAGATCTTGGCTATGGAAAAGGCCCTGCTCTTAAAAAACAAAGTAAGTCTATCATAACAGACTTTCGGAAAACATGTATCCATGCATCTACACATAGCATTCATGATGCATGGCTTTGGCATAAGAGAATTGCTAACATACATATGGACCATTTGAGTAAACTAATCAAGAAAGATTTGGTTGTTTGTTTACCCAAGATGAAGATTATTAAAGACAAACTATGTGGTGCATGTCAAATGGGTAAACAAACAAAAACCTCTTTCAAGCCAAAGCATATGGTTTCTTCGGATAGACCAATGCAGTTACTACACATGGACTTATTTGGCCCCTCAAGGACAAAATGTCTTGGTGGTAACTACTGTGCTCTTGTTATAGTAGACGATTTTTCACGCTACACTTGGACTCTATTATTAGTACATAAGAATGAGGTATTCAAAGCCTTTAGCACTTATGCTAAAAGAATCCAAAATGAAAAGTCACTTAAAATCGCTGCTATAAGAAGTGATCATGGGGGAGAGTTTCAAAATGCTTCTTTTGTGGAATTTTGTTATGATCTTGGGAGTAATCACAACTTTTCTACTCCTAGAACACCACAACAAAATGGTGTTGTAGAGAGAAATAATCGGTCTTTCAAACAACTCGTTAGAACAATGTTGAATGAAGTTACCTCCCAAAGTATTTTTGCGCTGATGCGGTTAGCACCGCTTGTTATGTTACAAATAGAGTTCTAATAAGACCCATTATGAAGAAAACCCCCTATGAACTCTTCAAAGGAAGAAAACCAAATATTTCACACTTGCATGTATTTGGTTGTAAATGTTTCATCTTAAATAATGGCAAAGAAAATTTAGGCAAGTTTGATGCAAAGACAGATGAAGGAATTTTCCAAGGCTATTCTCTCACGAGTAAAGCTTATAGAGTTTTTAACAAATGAACTCTAGCCATGGAAGAATCTGTCCATGTCTCATTTGATGAAACCAATCCTCTAATCAAGGAAAGGTTGACCATTGAGGAAGAAGATTTACCTGACTCTACTTTTAATAAAAATTCTATTATTGAAACTACACCTAATATAGAGCATGTGGAAGTGGATGATAATCCTTCCATACAAGAAGAGTATATTCACTCTGATTTACCCAAAGAGTGGAGAACTCATCGAGATCATCCTATAGACAACAATATTAGCGATATTAACAAAGGTGTTACCACTCACTTAATGCTAGAAAATGCTTATCTAAACATGGCCTTTGTTTCTCAAATAGAACCATCTAAGATTGATGAAGCAATCAAGGATGAACACTAGATTCTTGCTTTGCAAGAAGAACTTAACCAGTTTGAGAGAAACGAAGTTTGGGAACTTGTTCCTAGACCTAAGAATAGGCATGTAATTGGAACTCGTTGGGTATTTCGCAATAAATCAGATGAAAATGGTATAATCATTAGAAACAAGACTATACTAGGAGCCCAAGGATATAACCAATAGGAAGGTATAGAATGAAACCTTCGCTCCGGTTGCTAGACTTGAAGAGATTAGACTGCTACTTGCATATGCATGCTGATTAAATTTTCAGCTTTACGAAATGGACGTAAAGAGTGTGTTCCTTAACGGGTATATACAAGAGGAAATATTTGTAGAACAACCTCCTAGTTTTGAGTATTACAAACATCCCTCTCATGTATGCAAGTTAAATCAAGCCCTCTATGGCTTAAAGCAAGCTCCACGTGCTTGGTATGACCGTTTAACCAACTTTCTAACAGAAAAAGGCTTTACAAAAGGCAAGGTCGATACTACACTATTCATTAAGAAGATAAATCATCATACTTTACTTGTTCAAATTTATATTGATGAAATTATTTTCGGTTCTACTAACGAAAGTTTGTGTAGTGTATTTGGCAATATGATGCAAGGAGAATTTGAGATGTCTATGATGAGAAAGTTAAATTATTTTCTTGGACTCCAAATTAAGCAACTTAGCAATGGAATCTTTGTAAGTCAGTCCAAGTATTGTAAAGACTTGTTGAAAAGATTTGAGATGGATGAATGCAAGCCGATTGCTACTCCTATGGGATTAAGTACCTATATCGATGTTGATGACGCTGGAAAATGTATTGAAATATCTAAGTATCGAGGTATGATCGGATCTCTTTTATATCTTAATGCTAGTAGACCTGATATTATGTTTAGTGTATGTCTATGTGTGCGATATCAATCTAAACCCAAAGACTCACATTAAGTTGCCATTAAGAGAATCATGAAGTATCTCAAAGGCACAATCTAAACCCTCTTCATATCTAAAAACCTCATTTCAACTCCGTTTTGATTGATTTTTGTTGCAAATCACATCACATTTTCGATTCTAAACACTTTTACACCTTCTATTTCGTGATTCGTGGCCTCAATCAAAACCCCCAAATTTCCAAAAACCCTAAACCTTCAAAAACCAACAATGGCTTCTTCTTCCAAGAGACCACGTTCTTCAAAGTCAAAGCAAGGAGAATCAACTTCCAAGTCCAACCCGTTGAACTTGACGAGGCTTCTTTCAAATGACGCTCAAAGGAATGTCTTCGAAGAAAACTTCCATGGACGCGCCATCTTCACTCCTAAATACGGTAACATTGGGAAGTTTGAGTTTGAAGATTTCAATTTTCCTTATCTTTTGCGACAACAAAAAATTTTCGACTTTTGCTGTGAAGCGAACGATATCTATCATGAGCTTGTTCACGTATTTTACTGCAATATCAACTTTAGGAAAAATCTTTTGACTTCCCATGTTAAGGGAAGGGACATTGTTTTGGATATCAAAACCTTTAGTCATATTTGCTGTGATATACCTATGACTGGCGACATCACTGGATTAGGCCTGGTATGTGAATGGGATGATTACGATCGCAAGAAATTCTATCTTTCCATTTGTAGAATTTCTAAAGAGAAAATAGAACGGTGAAAGCAACAAAGCCTTGGTGAGATTGTTAAGAACAGGGATATCCTCTCTGCTGGATATCTCACGCTGGAAGATCGTTTGATACATTATTTTCTTTCCTATGTCATTTTGCCGAAATTTTCCAACCGTTCGCAAATAAGTGACATAGAGCTCCAATTGATATATGGTATCAAGTTTAACATCAAGATTAATTGGGCTAAGATGATAATGAGTCAAATGTGGCATGTTCGCGGCTCCCAAAGTCTGTTGCCCTACGCCATCTTCATTACCAAAATCCTTGAGCATTTCGGCGTATCCTTAGATGGTGAGACCAAAGTGGACCTCAATCTTCGCGAAAGCAAGGTTGAAATTGAGGTTGTCCACAAGATGGGATTCGTTATAGATCTTGTCACTCGTTGAACCTACAAGCATCGTACCGACCGCCAACCTAGTCCTACCGATGAACCAAAACCTACTACTGTGCCAAACTAGCCTGAGTCTCATGCTCAATCTTCTTCGTCTACTGCAATGCCCACTAATCAGATGATTATGGATGAATTGGTTTCTCTTCGAGGCTACATCACCACAAGGATGGATGCTTTCGATACTCAGAGCCAACAAATCCATTATGAACTTCATTGTCTTTCATCGAGGCTAAGCAACATGGATGTTGATGAAGATAGTTTCGAGCCCGAGTCTTAGATTATTTGTCTAGGTTTCTGACTTTGTAATGACTGGCTGTGTATTTTCCATGTGGTTATAAACATTGTTTGGATTTTATTTTATTTTCTGCTATTTTGGACTTTATGTATGAACATCGTTATTTTCGCTGTTATGCAATGTGTTAATTTGTGTTTCATACATGGTGTTATTATATTACTTGAACTTTCATATACTATGAAATATTGTATGATATGCTCTACAAATGTCTATTGTGCTAGACTCTTGGCTTTTCTTCTTTTTGATGAAGTCAAAAGGGGGAGAAAAGTTGGGAGGTGTGTATTTTCTATCAATATTATTTCAGGAACATAACTCCAAAAAAGGGGGAGCATACATGCATACATATAGGGGGAGCATACTCAAGACAAGTCAAGATATATCATCAAGTATTATGCTCTCAGAAAATTACACTTTCAAGAAGACATTGGTTTGTCATCATCAAAAAGGGGGACATTGTGAAGAAGATCTTGCTCCTGACCTTGGCATGGTTTTGATGAAGACACCAATATCACAAAAAGAACAAATGAAGAAGACCCACAAAGACTATCGAAGACAAAACTTCAAGATTTAAAGTCTAATTCTTTAGGTACTTCTATCCTTAGAACTCATTTACTTACTTAGTTAATAATGCACAAAATTGTTTTCATGAAAATCAGAAAAATCTATGTTTGAATAAAAAGGATTTTAAAAAACAACATGTAACGGGTTACCATACTTGAGTAACAAGTTACGTGAGTGAGAAAATAGTTTTCAAACCTCTAATAGCTATGAGTAATCCATTACTGACTTTGGAGTAATAGATTACTACTTTTAGAAAACAGGGTAATCGATTACTCAAAGTAGTGTAATCGATTACACTAAGGAAAATTCACAAGCTGTCAAACAGTGTTGTTGAGTAATCGATTACTCAAATCCAGTAATCGATTACACTGTGTGAATTTTCAAAAAGCTGTTAACAAGATTGTTGGATCGATTCCCACTTGCAGTAATCGATTATTGAGAGTTGTTGCATCAGTTTTTCATATTTCAAGTGAAAGGGTTTCACTCCAAACTAATTGCTTTTCATTCCAAATGAAACCTACTCATGCCAAAGGGTATTATGGTTGATTGGAAGCCTATATAAAGTCATTGAAACACTCTCACAACATACATACATACAAACAACTCGGATTTCAAACTCTCTTTAAAAGCTCTCACACTTTCTGATTTTACACACACTTTTCAGGCAACCTACTCTTAAACTTTGAAAGTTATTTTGAAGTTGTTTCTAAGTGTTTTTCATATTGTTAAAGGGCATTATTATCTCAAGTATAAGAGTTGTTATTGGATTGCAAGTTCTAGAAATTGTCATATATACTTGTAAGGCAATCCAAGCCAAATTGTACATTCTTCACTTTTGCAAAGTTTACTTTCTTTCACAAGGGTGTGAAGAGAATGGGTGAGTGACTTGGTATAGTGTTTACCAAGGGTGTAACTTGTTATAGTGTTTACCAAGGGTGTTACTTGGTATAGATTTTTCCAAGGGGATTAGATATAAGTGAGTGTGTAAGGTACAAGGAGATCTCGGGGTGAGATATTTGTAATTGCAACTCATTATATTTAATAAAGGAATATCTTGCGCGTCAAGAGTACTTGACGTAGCCTTCGGTGGACAAGAAGGTGAACTAGTATAAAACACTTGTGTACTCTCTTTCCCTTCTCTTTGTTAATTATTTATCCTTCCTAAAGTCAATATTTTTCTGCATATTATTTCCGCTGCACGTTAACTTTCATATTGGTGAAAAATTGGCCATACTTATTGCAACAACTAATTCACCCCCCCCCCCCCCCCCCCCCCCCCCCCCCCCCCCCCCCCCCCCCCCCTCTTAGTTGCAATCTCAGTCTTACATAAAAGAAGTCTTTGTTTGTTTACCCATTTGACATGCACTACATATTTTGTCTTTAACAAACTTCATTTTAGGTAAACCAACAACTAAATCATTATTTATGAGTTTGTTCAAATGGTCCATATGAATATGAGAAATTCTCCTATGCTAAAGCCATGAATCATGATTATCAGTAGAAACTAAACATGTTATTGGTAAAGAAGAATCTATTTTAATCATATATATGTTATTTATCCTCTTACCAATATGTTTAGAGTTTTGAGAATCATTATTTTCGATGATGCATTTGTCCGGGTAGAACACCACATGGAAGCCTTTGTCACATAATTGACTTATGCTTAGTAGGTTGTGCTTTAGTCCTTCAACATATAGTACACCTTCTATAGTTGTTGAGGGTGGCTTGCCGATTCTACCAACTCCAAGTTTTTTCCCTTGTAATTGTTACCATATGTGACATAGCCTTTGTCCCTTGGAGTAAAGATAAAGAACTTATTTTTATCGTCTGTCATGTGTTTTGAGAAGCAGCTATACAAATACCATAAGTTGTAGGCGAATCTCAAGTTTCCCTGCAAAACAGGTTAAGTTATATTAGATACCCAATTTTTCTTGGGCCCTACATGGTTAGTCCCTTTATCAACACATCTATAATGACCTAGGGATACACCATATTTTCTAATCAAGCAAGTATTTGGTGTATGCTCATGATTTTTACAATATGAACATTTTGATTGATGCTTATGTATCCTAGTCTTATCATTACAATGTTTAAATGCATGGATACTCTGTTTTTGAAAGTTTATTTTTGTTGAGACGCTTTGTTTATTAGGAACACGGCCTTTTGAATAGCCAAGACCTCTTCGGTCTGTTGAGTGTCCTTGATCATCAATGATCTTACTTAGACTTTTATGACTCTTGTTCAACTTGATAAGTTCAAGACTTAACGTTGAAACTTTATCTTCAATAGTGATACATTTTTTACATGAAGATGATGAGGGTTTGTTTCTAAAAGTATCTAACTCAGATTTTTGTTTTGGAAACATTTTTGTTAATTTCACATATTCATCATGCAAATCATTGAAAGCAGTTTGTAGTTCAAAGGAAGAAAATTGGTTATATTCATTTACCGCTTCATCATCAGAGTGATGAGATGCCATTAATGAGAGATGTGCTTGTTCTTCACTTTCTGGTTCAAAGGCTGAACTAGTGTCATTGTCTTCCCAAGCAATGTAGGCTCTTCGTCCAGTCTTTATTTCATTCTTCCATTTGAAAGAATTTTTCTTAAGATTTGGACAGTCCATCTTCATATGGTCAGGCTTGCCACATTCAAAGCATGTGAAGTTTTGGCTTGAAGTGGATGCATCATTTTTCTTGGTGAATTTCCTCATTTGTCTGGTCCTAACGCATTTTTTACGTTTAAGGAACTTGCTGAACTTTTTCACAAGAAGACTCATGTCTTCCATCTCTTCTTTTTCACATTGGTCTTCTGATGATTCATATTTGTCTACTTTTTCCTTGAGAGATATATTCTTCCTTTTCTTCTCTTATTCTTTATGCAGGTCAAGTTGGCTAAGTTCTGTAAGAATGAGAATGCAACTAAGAGGGCGGGGGTGAATTAGTTGTTGTAATAACTATGGCCAATATTTCTGTAAAATCAAAGTTTAAGTACAACGGAAAAAGTATGAAGAAAAATAATGACTTTGAAAGTAGAAAGATAACGAGAAGAGAGTACACATGTGTTTTATACTGGTTCACCTTCTTGTCCACCGAATGATATGTCCAGTACTCTTAACGCGCAATAGATTCCTTTATTAAATAAAATGAGTTGCAATTACAAATATCAAAACCCCAAGATCTCCTTGTACCTTACACACTCACTTATACTTAAAACCCTTGGAAAACCCTATTCTAAGTAACACCCTTGGAAAACACTATTCCAAGTCATTCAGTCCCTTTCTCTTCACACCCTTGTGAAAGAAAGTGTACTTAGCAAAAGTGAAGAATTTACAATATGGCTTGATTGCCTTTACAAGTGTATATGACAATTCTAAACTTGCAATCCAAAAACAACTCTTTATATGATAGATAATAATGCTCTTTTACTTTGAAAAAGTTTGATATAAACTTAGAAGCAACTCTGAAATAACTTAGAAAGATTAAGAATATATAGCTAAAAAGTGCAGAAAATTCAGAAAAGTGTAAAAGCTTTGTGTGAATTCTGTTATGAGAATTATTGTGAGTTGTATTCAGTTATGTTTTCCAATGCCTTTATATAGGATTTCCAATCAACCATAAAACCTCTAGGGAAGTGTAGGTTTCGTTGTGAATGAAACAAGTCAATTTGGAGTGAAAACCTTTCACTTTGAAATCTGAAAACTTATGCAACAACTCTCAATAATCGATTACATCAAGTGGGTGATCGATTACCCAAACATCCTGTTAACAACTTTTTCGAATTTCACATAGTGTAATAGATTACCATATTTGAGTAATCGATTACTTAAAGCTCCTGTCCAGCAGGTTTGTGAAATTTCGTTAGTGTAATCGATTACCATTGTTTGAGTAATCGATTACCCTAACATCTTTTCCAACAGCATTTTCGAAATTTACACAGTGTAATCGATTACTGTATTTGAGTAATCGATTACTCATGTATTTTGTCCAACATAATTGAAAAATTCTTTAGTGTAATCGATTACAACTCTTTGAGTAATCGATTACCTTGTTTACTTAAAATGGTAATTTGTTACTTCAAAGACAATAATGGATTACTTATAGTTGTTGGAGGATAGATAACTCTTTTCTCACTCATGTAACTTGTTATCAAGTATGGTAACCCGTTACATGTTATTTTGGAAAAATTATTTTTATTCACACATAGAATTTTCCGATTTTCTTGAAAACATTTTGAGCATTATTAACTAAGATAATCAAGGTGTATTTAGGATAGAAGTACCTAAAAGACTTAGACTCTAAATCTTTGAAGCTTTGTCTTCTTTGGTATTGGCAAGTCTTCTCCCTTTCTTCTTTTTGGTGATGTTGGTGTCTTCATCAAAACCGTGCCAAGGTCAGGAGCAAGATCTTCTTCACAATCTCCCCCTTTTGATGATGTCAAACCAATATCTTCTTAAAGGTGTGGTTTTCTGAGAGTAGCATACTTGATGATTTTTCTTGACTTGTCTTGAGTATGCTCCCCCAATCTTGTATGCTCCTCTTTATTTTGGAGTTATGTGCCTGAAAGATTTATACAAAAATTACACTTCTCCCAACTTCCCCCCCCCCCCCCCCCCCCTTTGACCTCACCAAAAAGAAGAAAAGCCAAGAGTCTAGCACAATAGACAATGTATAGCATACAATACAATTTATTCATAGTATATGACATTGCATAATATATAAGCGGAATTATAGTATATAACCATAATTATAACATGTATGAAACAAAACAGAAATCATTGCATAAAACCGCAATAAACTAGATGTTCATACATAATATCCAAAACAAGAAATAAAGAAAGTAACCAAACAATGTTCAAATCCAAATAGAAATATCACAGCCATAATCATTACAAACAGAAACCTAGACAAAGATTCTAAGATTCAGGCTCGGAACTACATTCATCGATATCCATGTTGTTTAGCCTTGACGAAAGACGATGAAGTTCATAATGGCTTTGTTGGTTCGGAGTGTCGATAGCATCCATCCTTGTAGTGATGTAGCCTCGAAGGGAAACCAATTCATCCATGACCATCTGATTAGAAGGCATGGCAGCAGATGAGGAAGATGGAGCTTGAGACTCAGGCTGGTTAGGTATGGTAGGTTCTGGTTGTTCGGTAGGAGTAATCGGTCGGTCGGTGCGATGCTTATAGGTTCGACGAGTAACAAGATCTAAAGTAAATCCCATCTTGTGGACAACCTCTATATCAATCTTCCTTTCGCGAAGATTGAGCGCCACTTTTGTCTCACCATCAAATGATATGCCGAAGTTCTCAAGAATCTTTGTAATGAAGATAATGTAAGGCAACAGACTTTGTTAACCGCGAATATGCCACATTTGCTAGACATGGTCCCTAAGGAAGTGATGCCTTATATCGATATGCTTGGTTCTTGAGTGCATAATCGAATTCTTAGTAAGATTTATAGCACTTGTGTTGTCGCACTTCAAGGGTGTGCAACCTAAGTTCAAGCAATAATCCCGTAATTGTTGTTTAAGCCACAACACTTGGGCACAACAACTACCGGCTGCTATGTATTCCGCTTCAGCGATGCTTAAGGCAACACAAGCTTTTTTCTTGCAAGACCAAGAAACTAAAACATTCCCTACAATGTGACAAGTACCACTTGTACTTTTTCTCTCAGACTTGCATCCCGCAAAATCTGAATCCGAGAAGCCAACCAAATCGCATACGCTTCCTTTTGGATACCACAATCCAAGATCGGTTGTACCTTTGAGATACTTCATTATACTCTTAACGGCAACTAGGTGTGATTCTTTAGGTGTAGACTAATAACGCTCACACAAGCATAGGCTAAATAGAATATATGGTCTATTGGCAGTAAGATAAAGAAGGGATCCGATCATACGTCAATACTTAGATATTTCAATACATTTTCCTTCTTCATCTGCATCGATATAGGTACTTGATCCCATTGGAGTAGAAATCGGCTTGCAGTCATCCATCTCGAATCTTTTCTACTAGTCTTTGCAATATTTGGACTTACTTACAAAGATGCCATCGCTAAGTTTCTTAATTTGGCATCCATGAAAGTAGTTTAACTTTCCATCATAGACATCTCAAATTCTCCTTGCATCATATTGCCAAATTCACTACACAAACTTTCATTTGTAGAACCGAAAATAATATCATCTACATAGATTTGAACAAGGAAAGTGTGTTGATTTATTTTCTTAATAAAAAGTGTAGTGTCGACCTTTCCTTTAGAAAATCCTTTTTCAGTTAAAAAGTTTGTTAAACATTCATACCAGGCACGTGGAGCTTTGTTTACGCCATAGAGGGATTTCTTTAACTTGTATACATGAGAGGTATGCTTGTAGTCCTCGAAACCAGGATGTTTTTCTACAAATACTTCCTCTTGTATATATCCATTAAGAAATTCACTCTTTACGTCCATTTGGTGAAGTTGAAAGTTCAAAGAACATGCATATGCAAGTAATAATCTAATAGCTTCAAGTATAGCAACAGGAGCGAAGGTTTCATCAAAATCTATGCCTTCCTCCTTGTTGTATCCTTGGGCTGCTAGTCTAGCCTTATTTCTAATGATGATGCCATTTTCATTTGATTTATTTCGGAACACCCAACGATTTCCTATTACATGCCTATTCTTAGGTCTAGGAACAAGTTCCCAAACTTCGTTTCTTTCGAATTGGTTAAGTTTTTCTTGCATAACGAGAATCTAGTGCTCATCCTCGAATGCTTCATCAATCCTGGAGGGTTCTATTTGAGAGACGGAGGTCATGCTTAGACATGCATCTTCCAGCATTAAGCGGGTAGTGATACCCTTACTTATGTCGCCGATGATGTTGTCGATAGGGTGATCTCGATGAGTTCTCCACTCTTTAGGTAAATCAGAGTGAATATGCTCTTCTTAAAAGGATGGATTATCATCCATTTCTACATGCTCTGCATTAGGTGTAGTTTCAATAATAGCATTTTTATTTAAAGTAGAACTTGGCAAGTCTTCTTCATCAAGTGTTAACATTTCCATGATTTAGGGATTGGTTTCATCAAAAGAGACGTGTACGTATTCTTCCATGGCTAAAGTTCTTTTGTTAAAGACTCTATAAGCTTTACTCATGAGAGAGTAGCCTAGGAAGATTCCTTCGTCGACTTTTGCATCAAACTTGCCTAAGTTTTATTTGCCATTATTTAAAACGAAACATTTACAGCCAAATACATGCAGGTGAGAAATGTTTGGTTTTCTACGTTTGAAGAGTTCATAGGGGGTTTTCTTTAGAATAGGTCTTATGAGAACTCGATTTGAAACATAACACGCAATACTCACCGCATCAGCCCAAAAGTACTTTGGGAGGTTAGTTTCATTTAACATCGTTTGAGCAAGTTCTTCTAAAGACCGATTCTTTCTCTCTAAAATACCATTTTGTTGTGGTGTTCTAGGAGCAGAAAAGTTGTGATTAATCCCAAGATCATCCCAAAATTCCTCAAAAGAAGCATTTTGAAATTCTCCCCCGTGATCACTTCTTATAGCATCTATTTTTAAAGATTTTTCATTTTGGACTCTTTTAGCATAAGTGCGGAAGGCTTTGAATGCCTCATTCTTATGAACTAAGAATAGAGTCCAAGTGTATCGTGAGAAATCATCTACTATAACAAGAGCATAGTAGTTACCACCATAACTTTTTGTCCTTGAAGGGCCAAACAAGTCCATGTGTAGTAACTGCAATGGTCTATATGAAGAAACCATATGCTTTGGTTTGAAATAAATTTTTGTTTGTTTACCCATTTGACATATCTTTCTTAATTAGCTTATTTAAATGATCCATATGAATGTGAAAAATTCTCCTATCCCAAAGCCATGCATCATGATTTTCATTTACTACTAAACATGTTATTGAAAGAGATGAATCTGTCTATCATATAAATGTTATTAATTCTCTTACCAATGAGTTTAGAGTTTAGAGATTCCTTACTTTCAATGATGCATTTATCAGGGTAGAATGATACATGGAAGCCCTTGTCACATAGTTGTCATATAGCACTCCTTCTATGATTGTTGAAGGTGGCTTGCTGATTCTACCGACTCCAAGTATTCGTCCCTTGTTGTTGTCACCATAAGTGACATAGCCTTTTCCCTTGGAGTGACGACTTAGAACTTGCGGCGGACAAATACCATAAATTGCGGCGGCTCTCATTCTTTCTTGCTAAACAGGTTAAGTTATATTAGGTACCCACTTGTCTTGGGTCCTACATGGTTAGATCCTTTCTCAACCCATATAAAATGTCCTAGGGGAACACCATATTTTCTAATAGAACAAGTATTTGGTGTGTGCCCATGGTTTTTACAATATGAACATATGAGTTGATGCTTATATATCCTAGTTTTATCTTTACTATGAATGGGTGCATGGACACTGTTTTTGAAATATTATTTTCATTGAGACATTTTGCTTCTTACAAACTTGGCTTTTAGAATAGCCTAGACCTCTTCGGTCTTTTACATGTCTCTGATCTTTTATTATCTTGTGTCGATGTTTGCTACTCTTGTTTGATTCATTAAGTTCAAAACTTAATGATGAAATTTTCTTTTCAAGAGTGATGCAACTTTGACATGAAGATGATGAGAATGATTTATTTCTAAATATGTCTAATTCAGTTTTTTGTTTTTGAAATAATTTTGTGAGTTTGACATACTCATCATGCAATTCATTAAATACCATTTTTAATTCAAAAGAAGAAAAAGGTTTTGTTTCACTTATCTCTTTATCACCAGAATGATGAGATACCAATAGCGAGAGATGAGCTTGTTCTTCATTTTCTGGTTCCAATGTAGAACAAGTATTATTGAGCATTGACCTTTTATCTACCTCCGTTTCTTCATGCATAATCTCTAGAATATCCCACATTTCTTTGGCTGATTTAAAGTTTGATACTCTAGAAAATTCATTATTGCCAAGTGCTGAAATGATGATATTCTTTGCCTTGAGATCGTATTGCATCTTCTTCTTATCTTCATTATTCCATGAAGATTTGGGCTTTATTTCCCTTGTGCTATTGACTAGCGTGAATGGCACATATGGTCCTTCCTCGATCACATTCCATATGTCTAAGTCTTGTGAATCTATGAAAATTCTCATTATGATTTTCCAGAAGTCGTAGCACTCTCCAAAAAAACTTGGAGGTCTGTTTATGTTGGAGTCTTCTCCTAAGAATGATCTTGATGCCATCTTCTTGTAGGATCAGATTTTGAGAATAACTTACTCAAAAATAGCTCTGGCGCCAATTGTAAGAATGGGAATGCAACTAAGAGGGGGTTAATTAGTTGTTGCAATAACTATGGCCAATTTTTCTGCAAAATCAAAGTTTAAGTGCAGCGAAAAAAGTATGCAGAAAAATAATGACTTTGAAAGTAGAAAGATAAGGAGAAGAGATTACACATGTGTTTTATACTGGTTCACCTTCTTGTTCACCGAAGGCTACATCTAGTACTCTTGACGCGCAAGAGATTCCTTTATTAAATATAATAAGTTGCAATTACAAATATCTAACCCCAAGATCTCCTTGTACCTTACACACTCACTTATACTTAAAATCCTTGGAAGACCGTATTCCAAGTAACACCTTTGGAAAACACTATTCCAAGTCACTCAACCCCTTTCTCTTCACACCCTTCTGAAAGAAAGTGTACTTAGCAAAAGTGAAGAATATACAATATGGTTGGATTGCCTTTACAAGTGTAATGACAATTCTAAACTTGCAATCCAAAAACAACTCTTTATATGATAGATAATAATGTTCTTTTACTTTGAAAATGTAAGGACCCAAAATACTACCCATGAAATTTTTTCATTATCTTAATCCAATTTCATGCATTTTCCTGTAACTTACATTTAACAATTGAATAATCTTATTTTAAAATCTCACTTTCCTCTTCACACTCAATCTATGAACCAATAACGACATACACATTCATTTGACAGAAAACATAAATCCTATTAAGGTAGCTCTGTAACTACCGCATACATCTACCTATGGGTTTCCAAAATACCCATAGCTACAAAATAACCAGATTTACTATTATCCATGGTCCCTAACATGTACAAAAATCATGCCCATGATTACAAATAGTCAATTCAGAATACAATCAGTTAGGTTACAAAAGAATGGGAATAAAGACTTCAAAATAAAACCCTCTAAGCTCCAAAATCAAAACATCCTTACTTCTTCCACCTACCTGGAATGGGATTAACATTGACCATACACAGAAAAACACAAAGGAGCAAGTCGTTTACTCAATAAATGTCAATGTACGTTAATCCACATTTTAATAAGGTTAAGTAAACAATTTAAAGCCAAATATACTTAAAATCATTTTCATCGTTTATAGTTTTGAAAACCATGCTACATAACTTCAGCCAAAGTTCGCTACATCGCTTGAGCCAAAGCTTGCTACATCGCTGGAGCCAAAGCTTGCTACATCGCTTGAGCCAAAGCTTGCTACATCGCTTGAGCCAAAACTTGCTACATCGCTTGAGCCGAAGCTTGCTACATTACTTGAGTCAAAGTTTGCTACATCGCTAGAGCCAAAGTTTGCTACATTACTTGAGCCAAAGTTTGCTATATTACTTGAGCCAAAGTCGCTAACCAAGCATGGTCGGCTAAAAACGAGTTTTCTTTTCATTGACAATCCATCAATTCATAAACAGTAAATCCACACCATCATTATTACAAACATATCGATATAAGTTTATAATAAATAAGTGGTTCACAACTTGATACATTATCCACAACCAGAAAATCCACGCATTTTCTAACACAATGCATAAGTTAAAGACTTATCCTTACCTTGGTGAGTGTTGGATGGTTCTTGGTAACTTCACAAGTTCCACCGACACCACCTCCAACTTTAGGATCTTTCCTCATTCCCATCATATAACACAATGTTAGTCATTTATTCTACATATCACATAAACAACTCATATTGCACTATTTAATCATACAAGATATTTAACACATTTTCAATGTTTCTAAACTACTTTCATTATAAGTTTACAAACATCTAAAACATACATATTCATCACATATTTCAACCTTAGAGTGCATACTCATCTTCTACCTCTAGCATTTTACCCATTTTCCTCTTTAACCACATTTTCACTTTTAGGTTTTGGGGTTCTCATGAACCCACCCACAAACTCTTTCCATTCTTGCAATACTAACTCTAGATCAAGAGTTTACAAGAGAAAAACAACATAAAATGAACCATAAATCAAAAGGGCGAGTTTCAATGGTTTCTCAAATTTTGAAAAGAGATCCAACATACCCAAAACAAGTTTCATAGGGAAGAAGAAAGTTAGAATCAAGAGTTTTACCTCTTCTCAAGCTTCTAGATGAGTATCAAAGTTCCTTGCTCTTGGAAATGCTCTCCTCTCTCACCTCTCTTCAATTTCTAACCCTAAAATGTGTTTGGGGTTTCTCATTTAATTCAATCTCGTCGGGTTCTCGCTTAAGCGAGCCCATTCTCACTCAAGCGAGAAAATCCCGCCTATTTTAAAAACTTAGATCTGACTCTCTCGCTCAGTCGAGGGAACTCTCGCTCAGGCAAGGCAGCTCTCGCTCAAGCGAGGATCTTACAGCCTCGACATGTCCAAAATGTCTATTTTCTCGCCCAGGCGAGACAACTATCGGTCAGGTGAGACCACTTTCGCTCAAGCGAGGCAACTCTTGCTTAGGCGAGAATCCTTCAGAATAGCCCAGGATTTCACTCACCTAAGTGAGCCTTTCTCGCTCAAGTGAGCCTTCTCTCGCTCAGGCGAGATTCCCAGATAAAATCCTTGGAGGAACTTTGACTCTCTCGCTTGGGCGGGGACCTCTCGCTCAAGCGAGAATCTGGCAGTATGCCTTACTCTCTAGGGCTAATTCTCTATCTTAGGAAATATAAATCTTGGGTGTCACAATCCTCCCCCTCTTATAAGAATTTTCGTCCTCGAAAATTAAACATACCTCGATTTGAACAAATGAGGGTAATCCTCCCTCATATCACGCTCCACTTCCCAAGTAGCGTCCCCTTCGTCCACTTGGCTCCACAGTACCTTGACCAAGGCAATCTCTTTGTCCCTTAGTCTTTTGACACCTGGTATCCATGATTCTAACGGGCAACGTCATAAAAGTCAAGTTATCCTTCAACTCTATCTGATCAGACTCAACCACATGAAATGGATCCCCGATATATTTCCTCAACTAGGACACATGAAACACATTGTCGAGATTCGACAAAAACGGAGGTAAGGCAATACGATATGCTACCAGCCCAATCCTCTTCAATACTTGATACGGCCCAATAAATCGCGGAGTCAGCTTACGAGACTTCAACACTCTACCAATCCCAGTAGTCGGGACTGCACTCATGAAAATATGATCTCCCTCCTTAAACTCAAGAGGTTTCCGCCTCTTATCGTAATAAATTTTCTGCCGAATCTGGGCTATTCTCATTCTCTCGGATCTTCTTGATCTTTTCCGTCGTCTCTTGGACCAGCTCGGGTCCCAATATCATGTTCTCCCCATTTTCAAACGATCTCACTGGAGTTCGGCACTTCCTACCATACAATGCCTCATAGGGTGCCATTCCAATACTCGAACAGATGCTATTGTTGTAGGTAAATTCAATCAAAGGCAACATGCCATCCCAACTCCTCAGTTGTTCCAAGACACAAGCCCTCAAAAGATCCTCCAATGACTGTATAGTCCTTTCAGATTGACCAACCGTTTGTGGATGATAAGATGAACTCAATATCAACTTAGTCCCCGACGCAGACTAGTCCAAAAGTTCGAAGTAAATCGGGGGTCTCTATTCGAAACAATGCTCGACGGTATCCCATGCAAACGAACTATTTCACGGATATACAGTTCCACCAATCGCTCCAAAGAATACCTCATGTTCATAGGTAGAAAGTGTGCAGACTTAGTTAACCGATCCAGTATCACTCATATCGAGTCATACCCTTTCTGAGTTCTTGGAAAACCCGATACAAAATCCATGGAAATACTATCCCACTTCCAAACGGGAGTTTCTAGGGATGGTAGTCCTCCCCCTGGCCGTTGATGCTTAATCTTGGCTTTCTGACAGACAAGACAACTCGAGACATACAAAGCCACGTCCTTTTTCAACCCAGACCACCAAAACAGCTTTTTCAAATCTTGGTGGAAACTCATTTTACTCTTGTGTGCCTCCTCTAAAATACTCTTTCGCAATTCCCCATCACGAGGCACACACACTCTCCCTTTGTATTACAACATTCCACTAGAGTTCGATGCGAAATCAGTTTCCTTCCCACTCATCATTAAATCTCGTTTAACCATTAGCGCATTATCCTCAATTTGCATCTCCCGGATTTGATCAAACAGTTCATTTGTGACTTTGAGCAATCCTATCATCAAACTATGAGGCCTTATCTGAACCTCCAACTTCATCTCCTTGAACTCCTCAGTCAGTTTTCCTTCTCTAATCACAAAGCCGACATGTGTAAAGACTTCCGACTTAAAGCATCGGCCACCACAATGGCCTTTCCCGGATGGTATGGCATTCCAAAATCGTAGTCCTTATGAAACTCCATCCACCTTCTCTGTCTCATATTCAGTTCCTTTTGATCAAACAAATATTTCAAGCTCTTGTGGTCGCTGTACACCTCAAACCTTACACCATACAGATGGTGTCTCTAGATTTTCAAGGGAAAGACCACAACAGCTAATTCTAAATCATGCGTAGGGTAGTTTTGCACTTGCGTTCTTAATTGTCGAGAAGCATAGGCAACAAATTTCCCCTCTTGCATCAGAACACAACCCAAACCTTGCTTAGAAGCATCACAATACACACTGAAATCACGGTCAGTACAAGGAAGGGCCAACACGGGCGCCGTAGTCAATCTCCGTTTCAACTCTTGAAAACACTTTTCACAACAGACTGTCCACACATAAGGTTCCCCCTTTCTGGTGAGCTTAGTCAAAGGTAGTGCCAACTTCGAAAATCCCTCTATAAATTTCTGGTAATAACTAGCCAAAACCAGAAAACTCCGGATCTCAGTAACTGACTTGGGTACTTCCCATTCCATAATCGCTTCAACCTTTGAAGGATCTACAACTACTCCTTCCTTTGATATTACATGTCCAAGAAAATTTACCGATTCCAACCAGAAATCGAATTTAGAGAATTTAGCATACAACTGATTCTTACTCAGAAGCTCTAGAATAATTCTCAGGTGCTCTGCATGTTCTTCTCTGCTTTTGGAGTAAACCAAAATGTCATCAATAAATACCACTACGAATGAATCCAAATACGGATGAAAAATCCGATTCATGCAGCCGGTAAGTATTGCTGGGGCATTCGTTACACCAAAAGGCATGACCAAATACTCGAAATGTCCATACCTCGTCCTAACAGCAGTTTTAGGAATATCCGTCGACTTCACGCGAAGTTGGTGGTAACTCGACCGAAGGTCAATTTTTTAGAACACCACCACTCCCTTCAACTGAAACACCAAGTCATCGATCCGAGGCAAGGGATACTTGTTTTTGATGGTGACTTTTTTCAATTGTCCATAATCAGTGCACAACCTCATACTCCCATCTTTCTTCTTAACTAACAAAACAGGCGCACCCCACGGTGAGACACTAGGACGAATAAACTTATTTGCCAACAAGTCCTCACCATGCTTTTTCAACTCAGCCAACTCTAACGGTACCATCCTATATGGAGCTATAGAGATGGGTCCCGTTCCAGGTACCAAATCAATAGAGAATTCAACTTCTCTCACTAGAGGCAACTCTAGGATGTCACCAGGAAATACCTCAGGAAATTCACAAACTATCGGAATATCCTCGACTTTGGGTTTCTCAATACCCTCCAGGGATGCCAACAACATAAACACTGCTCCTCCCTCCATACAGGAAGTCCTGACTTCCTTAGCCGACAACGGCTTCATATAACTAGCCTCATCAAAAATCTCATCCGGATTTCCAAACATCACGGTCTTATCAGCACAATTAAGCACCACATGATTTGCCGACAACCAGTCCATTCCCATAATTAGATCTAACTGGGATAGTTGTAAGCAGATTAAATCCACGGTAAATGTCCTACCATTTACCACTACAGGACATCGAGATACAACCGTCGACACCACCATAGGCACATTAGTTGGGGTGGATACGACCAAGTCGAAAGGAACGACTCAGTTTGCAATTTAACTCTATCCACGCATTCAATAGATACAATGGAGCGTGTCACTCCCAAATCAAATAACACAAAAAGAGGGATACCTGCCACCATGCAATTACCTTTTATCAGGCCATCTACACCCGATGCCTCTACACCACTCATGGTGAACACTCTGCTAGTGGATCGAGGTCGTTCAGCCCTCACAACATTCACACTCTGCTGTAACTTAGGACAATATCTTCTGACATGCCCAACCTCCTTGTAATGAAAGCAGCTAAGTGTTGTTCCTGGGCATGAGTCACCGACATGAGTTCGGCCATATTTTCCGCACAAGGATGGAGAGTTCAATCGTGACCCTCCGGCATTGGCATGAGTCCTCGACCCATGCGAAGTATAACCCCGACTACCCGTTGGAGGAGAGTATGGCTTTTGTTCTTCTTGAAACACCTTGCCCTTCCCTTTTCCATTCGAGAAGTTCCGTTGTGGCCCAAAGTTCTTGGGAGGAATCACCTTAGGAGTCGCCGCCTCATCGGCCGCCAAGTGTTCCTCACACACCCTACACTTGTTCACTAGGGTAAGGAAGTCGGCAATCTCTTGGTGCCCGAACATGCTTTTCAACTTGGGCATCAAACCCGATTCGAACTTGAAGCACTTGGAACTTCTGTCCACCTCCAGTTCGGAGTAAGGACATAATCGAGCCAATTCTTCAAACTTGGCCGCATAATCTCCCACCGACATATTTCCCTGTTCCAACTTCAAGAACTCCATTTCCTTCTTCCTCTTCAGATCAGCAGGGAAGTATTTATGAAGGAATTTCGCCTTGAATGTACCCTAGGAAATCAATTGTCCCTCCCCCTCCATTTGGCGTCGATTAAACTCCCACTAGTTCTCGGCCTCCTTCACTAGCATATAGGTGGCATAGACCAACTTCTGAGCCTTCGAACAGTTCATGGCCCTGAAGATCCGCTCCATTCCCTGAATCGACTCAATGGCAACATAAGGAGCAAATCCCCCGTGGAACTGACTGGGGTTCCTCTTGCAAAACTCATCCAGACCTCGGTAGTCTACCGATCCGGGTGGGACTAGGGGTTGCGAACTCGGACTTGGTGTAGGGTTATGATTCAGATTATGCAAGCTCTCGTTCATCTGTTGTAGTGCAGCCACCATCTGAGCCAACAAATCATTTGGAATGTTCTGACTCGTTCCTCTCCCTCTTC
Organism: Lupinus albus; assembly: GCA_009771035.1. Taxonomy (NCBI): domain Eukaryota; kingdom Viridiplantae; phylum Streptophyta; class Magnoliopsida; order Fabales; family Fabaceae; genus Lupinus; species Lupinus albus. The sequence goes on from WOCE01000029.1 coordinate 569,734, forward strand.
CTCTTCCAGCCATTTCTTAACCTACGCTCATTGATAGTCAACACACAAATTTAACTCACATAAGTCAGGTTATCACATAGTCTCACAGCACATTACATATCACTACACCAAGGCTACATGCTTTAAACATTCAATTCACACAATCTCAACTAGTCAAATCATAAACACGTTACAAAGAAGCAAGCAAGGCCATACCCTAGGCTGCAGAATTAACCTGGCTCTGATACCATATTGTAAGGACCCAAAATTCTATCCTTGAATTTTTTTCATTATCTTAATCCAATTTCATGCATTTTCCTGAAACTTACATTTACCAATTGAATAATCTTATTTTAAAATCTCATTTTCCTCTTCCTCTTCACACTCAATCTATAAACCAATAACGACATACACATTCATTTGATAGAAAAACATAATTCCTATTAATGCAGCTCAGTAACTATCGCATACAACTAGATATGGGTTTCCAAAATACCCATAGCTAGAAATATCCAGAGTTACCATTATCCATGGTCCCTAACATGTACAAAAATCAGGCCCATGATGACAAATAGTCAATTCAGAATACAATCAGTTAGGTTACAAAAGAATGGGAATATAGACTTCGAAATAAAAGCCTATAAGCTCCAAAATCAAAACATCCTTACATCTTCCACCTACCTGCAATGGGATTAACATTGACCATACACAGAAAAATACAAAGGAGTAAGTTGTTAACTCAATAAATGTCAATGTACGTTAATCCACATTTTAATAAGGTTAAGTAAACAATTTAAAGCCAAATATACTTAAAATCATTTTCATCGTTTATACTTTTGAAAACCATGCATGTTAGATAACTTCAGCCAAAGCTTGCTACATCGCTTGAGCCAAAGCTTGCTACATCGCTTGAGCCAAAGCTTGCTACATCGCTTGAGCCAGAGCTTGCTACATCGCTTGAGCCAGAGCTTGCTACATCGCTTGAGCCAAAGCTTGCTACATCGCTTGAGCCACAGCTTGCTACATCGCTTGAGCCAAAGCTTGCTACATCGCTTGAGCCAAAGCTTGCTACATCGCTTGAGCCAAAGTTTAATACATTACTTGAGCCAAAGTTTGCTACATTACTTGAGCCAAAGTCACTAACCAAGCATGGTCGGCTAAAAACGAGTTTTCTTTTCATTGACACTCCATCAATTCATAAACAGTAAATCCACGCCATCATTATTACAAACATACCCATATATGTTTATAATAAATAAGTGGCTAACACAATGCATAAGTTAAAGACTTATCCTTACCTTGGTGAGTGTTGGGTTTGGTTCTTGGTAACTTCACAAGTTCCACCGACACCGCCTCCAACTTTAGGATCTTTCCTCATTACAATTATATAACACAATGTTAGTCATTTATTCTAAATATCACATAAGCAACTCATATTGCATTATTTAACCATACAAGATATTTAACACATTTTCAATGTTTCTAAACTACTTTCATTATAAGTTTACAAACATCTAAAACATACATATTCATCTCATATATCAACCTTAGAGTGCATACTCATCTTCTACCTCTAGTATTTTACCCATTTTCCTCTTTAACCACATTTTCACTTTTTGGTTTTGGGGTTTTGATGAACCCACCCACAAACTCTTTCCATTCTTGCAATAATAACTCAAAATCAAGAGTTTACAAGAGAAAATCAACATAAAGCGAACCATAACTCAAAAGGGCGAGTTTCCATGGTTTCTCATATTTTGAGAAGAGATATACCCAAAACAAGTTTCAAAGGGAAGAAGAGAGTTAGAATAAAAACTTTTTCTAAAGCTTCTAGATGAGTATCAAAGTTCCTATCTCTTGGAAAAGCTCTCTTCTCTCACCTCTCTTCAATTTCTAACCCTAAAATGTGTTTAGGGTTTCTCATTGAATGCAATCTCGTTGGGTTCTCGCTTAAGCGAGCCCATTTTCGCTCAAGCGATAAAATTCCGCCTATTTTAAAAACTCAGATTTGACCCTCTCGCCCAGCCGAGGCATCTCTTGCTAGAGCGAGGATCCTTTCGCTCAAGCGAGGATCTTACATCCTTGACATGTCCAAAATGGCACTTTTATCGCCTAGGCGAGACAACTCTCGCTCAGGCGAGACCACTCTCGCTCAAACGAGGCAACTCTCGCTTAGGCGAGAATCCTTTAGTATAGCCTAGGATTTCACTCACCTAAGTGAGCCTTTCTCGTTCAAGCGAGCCTTCTCTCGCTCAGGCGAGCTTCCCAGATAAAATCCTGGGAGGAACTCTGACTCTCTCGCTTGGGCGAGGACCTCTCGCTCAAGCGAGAATCTAGCAGTATGCCTTACTCTCTAGGGCTAATTCTCTAACTTAGGAAATATAAATCTGGGGTGTCATAGAAAAGGTTTGAAAACACTTAGAAGCAACTCTGAATTAAGTTAGAAAGTTTAAGAGTATGTTGCTAAAAAGTGCAGAAAATTCCGAAAAGTGTAAGAGCTATGTGTGAATTTTGTTACGAAAATTGTTGTGAGTTGTTGTGTTGAGTTATGTGTTCCAATGCATTTATATAGGCTTTCCTATCAATCATAACACCTCTAGGGAAGTGTAGGTTTCATTTGGAATGAAATAAGTCAGTTTGGAGTGAAACCCTTTCACTTTGAAATCTGAAAATTGATGCAACAACTCTCAATAATCGATTACATAAAGTGGGTAATCGATTACACAAACATCATGTTAGAAACTTTTTCGAATTTCACACAGTGTAATCGATTACCTTTTTTGAGTAATCGATTACTCAAAGCACCTGTCCAGTAGGTTTGTGAAATTGCCTTAGTGTAATCAATTACCATTCTTTGAGTAATCGATTACCCTGTTTTCTCAAAATGGTAATCAGTTACTTCAAATACAGTAATGGATTACTTATAGCTGTTGCAGGATAGACAACTCTTTTCTCACTCATGTAACTTGTTACTCAAGTATGGTAACCCGTTACATGTTATTTTGAAAAATTATTTTTATTCTCACATAGAATTTTCCGATTTTCTTGAAAACATTTTGAGCATTATTAACTAAGATAATAAAGGATTTTTTTAGGATAGAAGTACCTAAAAGACTTAGACTCTAAATCTTTGAAGCTTTGTCTTCTTTAGTCTTGATAGGTCTTATTCCTTTCTTCTATTTGGTGATGTTGGTGTCTTCATCAAAACTGTGCCAAGGTTAGGAGCAAGATCTTCTTCACAAGTTCTAGTTCATGTTCCTGCAATTTGCTAGACAAAGCAGCCAAGGACATTTTCGATAAACTTTTCTTTTTAGAAATGGTTGTTACCTTAGGTTGGCATGTTCTGGTGAGTGATCTTAGAACTTTTATGTTCAAGTCACTATTTGACAGAACTTTGCCAAGTGCAATAAGGTGATTTGTAAGGTGAGTGAATCTCTTTTAAAGATCCATAATTTGCTCTCCAGGTTTCATACGAAACATTTCGTATTCCTGGTAAATAGTATTCAGTCTCGAACTTTTAACCTCCTCATTTCCTTCTTGTGTGGTCTCTAGAGTATCCTACATTTCTTTCGCAGATTTGCATTTAAATACTCTAAAGAACTCGTCAATTCCAAGTGTCGAAGTGTGGATGTTCTTTGCTTTGAGATCATATTGCACCTTCTTTTTATCTTCATCATTCGATGAAGATTTGGGCTTCACTTCCCTTATGCTGTTGACTACCGTGAAGGGTTCATATGGTCCTTCTTCAATTGAATTCCATATGTCCAAGTCTTGAGACTCTATAAAGATCCTCATCCTGATTTTCCAGAAATAATAACACTCTCCAACAAAGCTTGGTGGTCGATTTATGTTGGAACCTTCTATTGGGAATGATCTTGAGGCCATCTTCGACACAGGATCAGATTTGAGTGTAATTTACTCAAAAATAGCTCTGATACCAACTGTGGGAATGAGATTGCAACTAAGTGGGGGGGGGGGTGAATTAGTTGACTTAAAAGTATGGCCACTTTTTCTGCAAATTAAGAGTTTAAGTGTAGTGGATATATTATGCAGAAAAATAACCACCAAAATTAGAAAGATAAAGGAGAAGAGAGTACACAGATGTTTTTATATTGGTTCACCTTCTTGTCCACCGAAGGCTACGCCAAGTACTTTTGCAGCACAAGAGATTTCTTCACTAAATATTATGAGTTGTAATTACAATAACTCACCCCGAGATCTCTATGTACCTTACATACTCAGTAATACTTAATCACCATTGGAAAAACACCTTTCCAAGTAACTCTATCCCATTTCTATTCACACCCTTGTGAAACGAATAATTCTTGCAAAATGAAGAATGTACAACAATGGTAGGATTGCCTTTACAAGTTTGGTATAACAATTATAACTTGCAATCCAAAAGCTCTTGTATACTATAAGTAATAATGCTCTTTAGAAGTATGAAAAACTTTAAACACTCTTAAGCAACTCAGAAAAAATTGACTTTGAAAGTTTTGAGTGCAAGTTGTTAAAAGTGCTGAAAAATATTCAACAAATGTGTGAAAGCTTTTTAAAGATTTGTATGAAAGTTGTTCTATGAGTTGTGTAATGAGTTATGTGTTCCAATGCCTTTATATAGGCTTTTCAATCAACCATAACACCTCTAGGGAAGTGTAAGATTCGTTTGGAATAAAACACTTTCGTTTGGGGTGAAAACCTTTCACTTTGAAATCTGAAAACTGGTGTAACAACTCTCAGTAATCGATTAAAGCATGTGGGTAATCGATTACTCAAACTTCCTGTCCAATAGTTTTTTCGAACATTACTAAGCGTAATTGATTACATACTTAGAGTAATCTATTACTCAAGTGTTCTGTCCAACTGGGTTCCAAATATGTCTTAGCGTAATCGATTACAAACTTTGAGTAATCGATTACCCAACCTTACTGAAACTTGTAATTTGTTACTCAAAGATATTAATGGATTACTCTAAGTAGTTGGGTGTTGGATAACTCACTTTTCATACATGTAACCTATTACTTAAATTTAGTAACCCGTTACATACTATTTTTGAAAATTGTTTTGATTATTCTTGAGGTGTTTCAATTTTCTTAAAAATATTTTGAGCATTACTACTAAAGTATATTCGAGAGTATAGGATAGAAGTACATATTTAGACTTAGACTATTTTGTCTTGAAGCTTTATCTTCTTTGTCTTCATAAGTATTCTTCATTTCTTCTTTTTGGTGATGTTGGTGTCTTCATCACAACTGTGCCAAGGTCAGCAGCAAAGATCTTCCTCACATTATCTGTGCACCATCATCCCCCTCACAACCACATATAACATGCATTTCTATATCCACTGTCAAGGGCGCACAAGAGTTAAAAAATATTTAAAAGGTGATATTATTGGATTCGACTGGAGTAATCCAAAAAGAGGAAATAAATTAGTTGACAGACTGACAGACCATCCTTAGAAGCTGGTTTTCAAACTTCTCTTCATATGGAGCTCCCATATGACTAAGACAACCTCAATCAGTCCTTTAAAATTAGAGTATCAGTCCTGAGACTCTGGCTTGAGCGAGAGATTCACGCTTGAGCGAGAGAGAGACTCACCTAGGAGGGTGAAAAACTGGGCTATATTGGAGGATCCTCGCTTGAGCGAGAAAGGTTCACTTGGGAGGGTGAAATACTGGAGTATACTGGAAGATTCTCGCCTGGGCGAGAAATATCATTTTGGGGCTGCTGGCACTGTGAGATTCTTGCTTGAGCGAGAATCCCTCGCTTGAGCGAGAGGGTCAGATTTGAGTTTTTAAAATGGGCGGGATTTTCTCGCTTAAGCGAGAATCCCTCGCTGAAGCGAGAACCCGACGAGATAGCATATAATGAGAAACCCCTAAACACAAGCTAGGGTTCTAGAAAAGAAGAAGAGTGAGAGAATAGAGCTTTTCAAGGACAAACAGCTTGGATACTCATCTAAGAGCTTGAGAAGAGGTAAAACTCTAGATTATAACTCTCTTCTTCTCTTTAAAACCTATTTTGGGTATGTTGGATCTCTTCGCAAAAATGAAGGAAACCGTGGAAACTCATCCTTTTGAATGATGATTCATTTAAGTCATTCTTACCTTGTAAACTCTTGGTTTAGAGATAGTATCTCAAGAACAGAAAGGGTTGTGGGTTGATTCATGAAAACCCCAAAAACCCTAAAAGTGAAAATGTGGTAAAAGGGGAGAATGAGTAAAATGCTAGAGGTAGAAGATGAGTTTACCTCCAAATATTGGGATATGAGATGATTATGCATGTTTTAGATGGTTGGATACTTATGATGAATATTTTATATGATTAAATGATGCAATATAAGTTGTTTATGTGATATTTAGAATAAATGACTAACATTGTGTTATGTGGTGGGATGATGAAAGATCCTAAGGTTGGAGGCGGTGTCGGTGGAACTTGAGAAGTTGCCAAGAACCAAACCCAACACTCACCGATGTAAGGATAAGTCTTTAATTGTGCATTTGGAATCGAAAAGGTGTATTTTCTGATTATGCAATGATTGAGTTGTAAAGTACACATTTAGTATAAACATATATGGGTGTGTTTATATTAAAGTAGGCGTAGATTTACGAAAAGGAAAGTATGTTGTACTTCTGGTTATGTGATGATTGAGTTGTGAATCACGCATTTAATATAAACATATATGGGTGTGTTTATACTAATGCGGGCGTGGATTTACCGGAAATGTTTTATGGTGAAATTAATGAAAAGGAAATATATTTTAGCCGACCACGAATGGTTAGCGACTCTAGCTTGAGTATATAAGCAAAACTCTGGCTTGAGTATATAAACAAAACTCTGGCTTGAGTATATTAGCAAAATTCTGGCTTGAGTATATAAGCACGTTTTATTTAAAATGAGAATCTGCTTTTAGCTAACCCCGAAGGGTGTAGCGACTTTGGCTCAAGTTATGTAGCAAAGTAAAATGAATTTCAAAAATGGTTTAATAACCCAATTTCTAATGTGGATTATCTTATGATGATGTTTATGTGAATTAATGACTTACTCCTTTGTATGTTTTTGTACTTGTCATTGATAATCCTATTGCAGATAAACAGGTGACATGAGGGGGACTCATTCTTGGGGAGTCTTAGGGAGCTTTACATTTTGGATTTATTCACTGGCACTATTTTGTACAAGAGTGCATAGTTGATATTTGGAAATATGATGTAACTAACGATATAGATAAAATTGTAACTTGAGACTGTAACTCTGGATATGTGTAGCTATGGGTATTTTGGAAACCCATAGCTAGTTATATGCGGTGGTTACAAAGTTTAATTAATGTGAAGATGGTGATCTTTCCTAACCTATGGCTAAGGTTTTGATGATGCTCACTATGTCATCAAATGCAAAAAGAAGACTAGCAAATCAAAAGTCAAAGAAGCTCATATGTGTAGTCTAAGTCTTCTAGGTAAAACGATACTTAATCTTAAAATCTCTTACCTATACGATAAAGGCTAAATTCTGAAAAACTCATGCATAAAACCAAGATCATTTGCACTAAAGCATAAGTGTTCTGTTTTTAAACAGTGTAATCGATTACACTACTCTGGTAATCGATTACAGGTTGATAAACTCATCAGACCTGTGCATTTTCTATGATGTAATCGATTATACCATACTCGTAATCGATTACAACATATTAAAAGTACCAGATATGTACGTTTTTCACATTGTAATCGATTACACCATGTTTGGTAATCGATTACATAAATCCGTTGAGTTTTGTATTTTAAATTTTACATGATGTAATCGATTACACAATACTCGTAGTCGATTACAACATATTAAAAGCATCAGATACGTGCATTTTTTTACATTGTAATCGATTACACAATGTTTGGTAATTGATTACATCAATCCGTTGAGTTTGTTTTTTGAAATTTTTAACTAGTGTAATCGATTACACCATATGGTAATCGATTACACATACCAGAACAGTATATTGGTTCTGTTTTGAATGAACTGATGTAGCTCTTAACTTTTCACAAACTCATACTGGTTCATGTGCACGAATTAAACACTATAAATAGGTGTTCTATGACTTGTTTTTCAACACAATTCTGAATACAACTTTCATACTCACAAAGTCACAAAGTTCTTATAATTTTTGTCATTCATTCATAAGTGTTAAGACTTTGATATCAATTTTCATATCTTTCCAATTCTGGAAATTATTCAAAGTCTTAAGCATAAACAAAAGCCTTTATCCAAGTTATTTGATTCTAAATTAAGTGATCATTTAGTGAGTGATTCAATCCTTAAAGTTTCAATTACTATTAGAAAGTCACTCATTCAAAAGCCTTGTAAAAAAACCATCTCAAGAATACAAGTTAGTGTCTTGTAAACATTTCACCAAGTGTGGTGAAGTGCAATATATTGTGAAGAATGGTGTTAGACTAGTGCCTAGTGGAATAGGTGAGTAGTCTTGGAAGAAGACGAAGAAGATGTAACATTGGTTCTTGCAATAGTGGAAAAATCTTCTTGGTAACAAGAAGGACTGGACGTAGCCTTCAGATTGAAGGTGAACCAGTATACATCTTGGTGTGATCTTCTCTTCCTTAACTTTTTACATTTTGCATTATCTTCTACTTTTACTCAAACTATTTTTGTTTAATACTTCCGCTCATAAACACTCTCTTTAACTTGCAAAGTTTTATAATAAAAGTAGAAAAATTCAGTTTAAGTCTCTACACCTAATTCACCCCCCCTCTTAGGTGGCCAAATATCCTAACAGACTACACCACTATTGGTCTGGATTTATCTGATGATGATAATCAGGATGACACAGGTAATCAGCACGCTACAGCTCAGGGGGAGCTCTCTGGATCAGCACCTCAGAACTCTACTTTTGGCTTAGATCAGTTGGAAGCTATGGAGCAACGACTTAACAACCGTATGGATCTTCACTTCAAAGGATTGAAAGACTCATACTTTGCTGGTATGGAACAGTATGAGGAGCGACAATATGCGTACTCAGACAACCAATTTCGGGAGTTGAGGAATCTGATTCAATCTACTGCTGAAGCTCAGAATGCCTTGTTTTGTTCAGAATTTCAGAAGCTATCTGTGCTTATCAGGGGAGATCAGAACATTGTCATTCCTGCTGGTCACACTGACGATCCTCATCCTCCACCTCAACCTTAGTTTAGAAGACTTTAGACCTATGATATCTTACCATTAGGTTTATTTCTTCTTTATGGCACTTTTTGGATTTAGCTGTTGTTATGGATTCTAGTCTCTCTTTTGTGTGTCTCTTTCATGTTCTTAATTGACATTTCCTGGTTTATATGGCTGCTAAACATTGTTACTCTTTATGCTACTTTTTATAATTATGTCGAATAGCCTACTCTGTTTACGTGTATGGTTCTTGACCGTATGAGATATTCTACTTTGATATGGTCAATCTTGTATGTCGTTCACTTTACCTGTTTGGCTATTTCTGTTGTATAAACTTGCGCATTTGTTTAATCCTCTTTAACATAAAACAGGTTAATTGTTAAATCCCAAATTAACTCATTGACTTTGTTTTATGCATTACTCATATCTCTGCCTCTTCTTTGACCTAAGTTATCTTTTTGATAATGTCAAAAGGGGGAGAAAGGTTGTTTTGTTGTCTTATAATTGTGCAGGTTGATCGTAATAACAGCTTCCGAAATTTGCGCATCATATCAACCTTGCCAACACAATCTTCAAGCTATTTCATCACAGTTTTTACATTTGATGTGGAGTTTGTCATCAACAAAAAGGGGGAGATTGAAAGTGTGCATGTCAAGAGGAACACTTTGGAAAGCTCTCTTTATGTGCCATGGTTTTGATGAGGACAACTTGTGCTAATAAGAGCTTGAAGATCATCAACAAATCAACGTGCTTAAGCCTTCTGATTGGTACCTTGCTTAGACTAGATTAGTTTAGGTTGAGTCTAAGGCTTAAGTCACCTAATACATATCTCATTTGCATAAATCTTTTAAATCTTTTTCATCTTGAGATATGTCATTCATAATATGTTCATGCATCATATAAATACATGTACATGTGCATTCTAGGCATAATCTAAGTATTAAACATGTATGAATTAAAGTGCATAACATATTTGAGCTTTTACACATGAAAAAATGCTGTTAATCGATTACAGCATAGGTTAATCGATTAATCTAACTGTTTGCACAGAGTAATCGATTACAACAAAGGTTAATTGATTAATCTAACAATTTTGTACAGTTTAATCGATTAAATCTGTCGTTAATCGATTAACTGGGCTATAAAATCAATTCTTTATAAACTGCGTTTTTCAGAATTGATCTCATAAGTTGCATGTTAAATTTTTAGAGAGTTAGAGCATTTTTTCGTGTTAATTGTTGCATCTAGTTGTAAATGCATTTGTGAGTTTAGAAAAGAGAGAATTCTATGCTTTAGGATTGAGTGCATTACATGATACATTTCTCATCTTTTCATATCACATGTTCTTGCATTTTATTGATGATTCTTGATTAGATGTTTACATACTATGCATTCTGTTTTTCAAACTAATACATTTTCATACTGCATGAGTTTGTATTAGGTGATTAGAGTAAAGTCTTATCTTGTTAGATATAAGTCTTGTTATAGCTTAAGTTTACTCTGTTTTTGTTTTGATTGAAAAAGTGTTGTAATTTTGGGAATCTCAAGGTGTCGTATCACCAAGAGATTGAGTGTATCTTCACTGAGTGTTAGACTTAGGGATAAGTAAAGAACAGAGGTTCTTGGCTGGGGCTACGCCGAAAGAAAGGTTTTCTTTGTCGGTAGGAAGGGAGTCAAACCATAGAATAGGATCTTTATTATCTTGTAAGTGTCTAAATGTTGTAATTGGATAGTGTGTATGTAATAAACATTAATTCAATTATAATGAAGAAAAATCTCCCAAATCAGCCGGGAGGCCTGGATGTAGTTTGCGGTGGACAAGTAAACGAACCAGGATAAAATTCGTGTTGCAGGATTTTTTCTATCCCTTTCTCTCTTTATTGCATTTGATCGATTAATTTGTATAGTAGATTTAATTGATAATCTGTTTCTGTACTATACTGATTACACTCTGTTAATTCTGTAAGCTCTGTATACTCGCTTCGTTATCAATTAATTGTCGCGCAAGAAATTGTATCTGCATCAGCTTACTGTCATGGTTTAATCGATTAAGTATAGTGTGTTAATCGATTACATTAGTTCTGTTAATCGATTAAGTGGACTGTGTTGAATGTGTTAATCGATTACCCTGTTTCGTTAATCGATTAATTAAGGTGTATTTCAGATTAAGTGTTGTTTTTCGAAAAGCGGACATTCTAACCGCTACACCTATTCAACCCCCCCCCCCCCCCTTCTAGGTGTATTGTAACCACTGATACCTAACATGATTGAGTTGGGAATCACGTAATTAATATAAACATATATGGGTGTGTTTATACTAATGTGGACGTGGATTTACCGGAAATGTTTTATGGTGAAATTAATGAAAGGAAATGTATTTTAGCCGACCATGAATGGTTAGCGACTCTGGTTTGAGTATATAAGAAAAACTCTGGCTTGAGTATATAAGCAAAACTCTGGCTTGAGTATATAAGCAAAACTTTGGCTTGAGTATATAAGCAAAACTCTGGCTTGAGTATATAAGCAAAACTCTGGCTTGAGTATATAAGCAAAACTCTGGCTTGAGTATATAAGCAAAACTCTGGCTTGAGTATATAAGCAAAACTCTGACTTGAGTATATAAGCAAAACTCTGGCTTGAGTATATAAGCATGATTTGTTTTAAGAAAATGAGAATCTGCTTTTAGCTAACCCTAAGGGGTTTAGCAACTTTGGCTCAAGTTATGCAGCAAAACAAAATGATTTTCAAAGATGATTTACTAACCCCTTTTCATAATGTGGATTATCTTATAATGATGTTTATTGAATTAATGACTTACTCCTTTTTGTGTTATGTGTTTTGTCATTGATAATCTCATTGCAGATAAATAGGTGGTAGGAGGGAGACTCATTTTTGGGAGATTTAGGAGCTTTATATTTTGGATTCATTTAATTGCACCATTTTGTACATGAGTGCTTTTTGAATTACCTGGATTATTTTGTAACTATGGACATATGACTTATACGAGGGATTGTATTTCCGCATATACGTAGCTATGGGTATTTTGGAAACCCATAGCTAATTGTATGCGGTAGACACTAGAGTTTAATTGAATGAATTATGTTTTTCCGCAACATAAATTGTATGGTAATAACTTATGTTAAAAAGTGTTTTAAGGAATGATAATTGAGAAATCAAGTAGTATGATGACTGTATGTATGAAAGGATTAAAATAAAAGAAAAATTTTCAAGGGTTGAATTTCGGTTCTTACAAGTGTTGTTAAAGTTGACATTCAACAAAGCTCTTTTAACCAAGATTTATTGTTATGAATATATTCAACAATGCTTTATTTAAATAGTGTTGTTAAAGGTGACATATCAACTACGCTCATTACACAATGTTTGGTAATCGATTACATCAATCCGTTGAGTTTGTTTTTGAAATTTTTAACTGGTGTAATCGATTACACCATATGGTAATCGAATACATATACCAGAATAGTATATTGGTTCTGTTTTGAATGAACTGCTGTAGCTCTTAACTTTTCACAAACTCATACTGGTTCATGTGCACGAATTAAACACTATAAATAGGTGTTCTATGACTTGTTTTTAAAAACAATTCTGAATACAACTTTCATACTCACAAAGTCACAAAGTTCTCATAATTTCTCTCATTCATTCATAAGTGTTAAGACTTTGATATCAATTTTCATATCTTTCCAATTCTGGAAATTATTCAAAGTCTTAAGCACAAACAAAAGCCTTTATCCAAGTTATTTGATTCTAAATTAAGTGATCATTTAGTGAGTGATTCAATCCTTAAAGTTTCAATTACTATTAGAGAGTCACTTATTCAAAAGCCTTGTAAAAACCATCTTAAGAATACAAGTTAGTGTCTTGTAAACATTTCACCAAGTGTGGTGAAGTGCAGTATATTGTGAAGAACGATGTTAGCCTAGTGCCTAGTGGAATAGGTGAGTAGTCTTGGAAGAAGACGAAGAAGGTGTATCATTAGTTCTTGCAATAGTGGAAAAATCTTCTTGGTAACAAGAAGGACTAGACGTAGCCTTCAGATTGAAGGTGAACCAGTATACATCTTGGTGTGATCTTCTCTTCCCTTAACTTTTTACATTTTGCAATTATCTTCTACTTCTATTCAAATACTCTGTTCATTACTTCCGCTAATAAAAACTCTCTTTAACTTGCAAAGTTTAATAATAAAAGTAGAAAAATTCAGTTTAAGTCTCTACACCTAATTCACCCCCCCTCTAAGGTGGCTATTATGCGAATTATGTTTTTCTGTCGAACTAACTTGTATGTTAATAATGTGATAGATTGCGAAGAGGGAAATAAGAATTGAAGTAAAGACATTTAATTGGTAGTGTGAGATATGAGAGATTGCACATAATTGAACTAATTTGCGAAAAAATTTCAAGGGTAGAATTTCGGTCTTTACAATATGGTATCAGAGCATAGTTAACCCTGCGACGTAGGGTATGGTCTTACATGCTTCTTTGAAAACTTTATGTGTTGAGATTGTCCACAGGTGCAAATTGTTAAGTGGTTATGTGCACGGTTATTATACAAATCCGATTACTAACCAGTGAGAGAGTACAGGTACCCATGGCTAGAAGAGGAAGAGGAAGAGGGGCAAGTCAGAATGTCCCGAATGATTTACTGGCACAAATGGTGGCAGCCTTGCAACAAGTCAATGAGAACTTGCACAACCTGAACCAGAACCTGACGCCAAGTCCGAGTTCACACCCACTAGTTCCACCTGGGCCGACAGAATACCGAGGTCTGGACGAATTCTGCAGGAGAAAACCCAGTCAGTTCCAAGGCGGATTTGCTTCGGATGCGACCATTGAATGGGTCCAAGTATTCGAAAGAATCTTCAGGGCCATGAGTTGTTCTGATGCTCAGAGGGTGGCCTATGCCACCTACATGTTGGTAAAGGAGGCAAAGAATTGGTGGGAAATGAGCCGGAGACAAATGGAGATCGAAGGGCAAATCATCACGTGGGAAGCCTTCAAGAGTAAATTCCTCCACAAGTACTTTCCGCAGACTTGAAAAGGGAGAAGGAGAGGGAATTCCTGCAATTATAGCAGGGGAACATGTCGGTGGGGGAATATTCGGCCAAATTTGAAGAGTTGATCCGATACTGCTCTTATGTTGAACTAGAGTTGGACGGGAGGTCCAAATGTGTGAAGTTTGAGATGGGGTTGAGGCCCGAGCTCCGAGTGACATTTGGTCACGAAGAAGTTTCTAATTTCCCCACACTAGTGAACAACTGTAGGATGTATGAGAATAATGTGCGGAGGAGGGACGCTGCTGCTAGAAATGATAACCCTCCAAAACACTATGGCCCTCAACGAAACTTCTCACACGGCAAAGGAAAAGGGAAGATGTTCCAAGAGGAACGGAAGCCTTACTCTCCTCCAACGGGTGGTCGAGGAAACACTTCACATGGGCTGAGGACTCATGGTAATGCTGGAGAGTCACGGTTGAACTCTCCAACCGTGTGCGGCAAATGTGGCCGAACTCATATAGGTGACTCATGCCCTGGAACGATGCTTACCTGTTTCTACTACAAGGAGGTTCGGCACACCAGGAGATATTGTCCTAAGCTGACACAAGGTGTAAATACTATGAGAGCTGAGCGACCTCGATCTACCGGTAGAATATTCACCATGAGTGGTGCGGAGACATCTGGTGTTGATGGCTTGATCAAAGGTAATTGCATGGTGGCAGGTATTCCTCTTTCAGTGTTGTTTAATTCGGGAACGACACACTCCTTTGTGTCTAATGACTGCGTGGATAGACTGAAATTACAAACTGATTCGTTGCCTTTCGACTTGGTCGTGTCCACCCCAACTGATGTGCTTGTGGTGGTATCGACAGTTGTGTCTCGATGTCCACTAGTGGTAAACGGTAGAACTTTTACCGTGGATTTGATCTGCTTACCACTAACCAAGTTGGATCTAATTTTGGGGATGGACTGGTTGTCGACGAATCATGTTATATTAAATTGTGCTGATAAGACCATGGTATTCGGGAATCTTGATGTGGTTTCTGATGAGGTCAATGACACGAAGCCATTGTCGGCAAAGGAAGTCAGGACTTTTTGTAAAGAGGGAGGAGCCATGTTTATGTTGTTGGCATCCCTGGAGGGTAGTGAAAGACCCAAAGTTGAGGATATTCCGGTAGTTTGCGAGTTTCCTGCGGTATTTCCTGGCGAAATTCCAGAATTACCTCCCGTAAGAGAAGTGGAATTCTCTATTGATTTGATACTGGGAACGGGACCCATCTCTATAGCTCCTTATGGAATGGTAGCGTTAGAATTGGCGGAGTTGAAAAAGCAGGTTGAGGACTTGTTGGCAAAGAAGTTCATCCGTCCTAGCGTCTCGCCTTGGGGTGCGCCTGTTTTGTTGGTTAAGAAAAAGGATGGTAGTATGCGGTTGTGTACCGACTACCAGCAGTTGAATAAGGTCACTGTTAAGAACAAGTATCTGTTGCCTCGGATCGATGACTTGATGGATCAGTTGAGAGGAGCGGTAGTGTTCTCAAAGATTGATCTTCGGTCTGGCTAAGAACAAGTATCTGTTGCCTCGGATCGATGACTTGATGGATCAGTTGAGAGGAGCGGTAGTGTTCTCAAAGATTGATCTTCGGTCTGGCTACCACCAACTTCGTGTGAAGTCGGAAGATATTCCTAAGACGGCGTTTAGAACCAGGTACGGACATTTTGAATATTTGGTCATGCCTTTTGGGGTAACAAATGCTCCAGCAATATTTACCGACTACATGAATCGTATTTTTCATCCGTATTTAGATACCTTCGTAGTGCTATTCATTGATGACATTTTGATTTACTCCAAAAGTCGAGAGGAACATGTTGAGCACCTGCGGATTGTGCTAGAACTTCTTAGCAAGAATCGGTTGTATGCAAAGCTGTCAAAATGCCATTTCTGGTTGGAGTCAGTAAATTTTCTTGGACATGTAGTATCCAAGGAAGGAGTGGCAGTAGATCCTTCAAAGGTTGAAGCGATTATGGAATGGGCAGTACCCAAGTTAGTCACTAAGATCAGGAGCTTTCTAGGTTTGGCTGGGTATTATCGGAAATTTATAGAGGGATTTTCGAAGTTGGCTCTACCTTTGACCAAGCTTACTAGGAAAGGGGAATCGTATGTGTGGACAATTCGATGTGAAGAAAGTTTCCAATAGTTAAAATGAAGGTTAACTATGGCGCTAATTTTGGTCCTTCCTTGTACTGATCGGGACTTTAGTGTTTATTGTGATGCATCCAAGCAAGGTTTGGGTTGTGTGTTGATGCAAGAAGGGAAGGTTGTGGCCTATGCTTCTCGACAGTTGAGGATGCACGAGCAAAACTATCCTACCCATGATCTTGAGTTGGCTGTAGTGGTCTTTGCCTTAAAAATATGGAGAGACCATCTCTATGGCGTGAGATTTGAAGTGTACAGCGACCACAAGAGTTTGAAGTACTTATTTGATCAAAAGGAATTGAACATGAGGCAGAGGAGATGGATGGAATTCCTTAATGATTACGATTTTGGGTTGAAGTACCACCCGGGAAAGGTCAATGTAGTGGCAGATGCACTAGGTCGAAAGTCGTTGCACATGTCGGCTTTGATGGTGAGAGAAGGGAAACTGATTGAAGAGTTCAAAGATATGAACATGGAGGTTCAGATAAAGCCTCATAGTATGATTTTGGGAATGCTTAAAGTCACAAATGAGTTGTTTGAACAAATCTGGACAATGCAAGTTGAAGATAACGAGCTAATGGATAAACGGGATCTGATGCTGAGTGGTAAGGATACCAATTTCACAACGGATCCTAGTCGAATGTTACGTTACAAAGGGAGGGTGTGTGTGCCTCGTAATGATAAATTACGGAGGGATATTTTAGAGGAGTCCCATAAGAGTAAAATGAGTTTTCATCCGGGAACCACGAAAATGTATCAAGATTTGAAAACATTGTTTTGGTGGTCTGGTTTGAAAAGAGATGTGGCCTTGTATGTCTTGAGTTGTTTGGTATGTAAGAAGGCCAAGATTGAGCATCAGCGACCAGCGGGAGAATTACGATCCCTAGAAATTCCCATTTGGAAGTGGGATAGTATCTCCATGGATTTTGTGTCTGGTTTTCCGAAGACTCAGAGAGGATATGATTCCATATGGGTGATCGTGGATCGGTTAACTAAATCTGCTCACTTTGTGCCTATGAACATGAGGTACTCTTTGGAGAGATTAGCAGAACTGTATATCCGAGAAATTGTTCGCTTGCATGGAATACCGTTAAGCATTTTGTCGGATAGAGACCCCCGTTTCACTTCAAACTTTTGGACTAGTTTGCAAACCGCTTTGGGAACTAAGTTGAAGCTGAGTTCAGCTTATCATCCACAAACGGACGGTCAACCAGAAAGGACAATACAGTCATTGGAGGACCTTTTGAGGGCCTGTGTCTTAGAACAACCAGGGAGTTGGGATGGCATGTTGCCGTTGATCGAATTTACCTACAACAATAGCTTCCATTCGAGTATTGGGATGACACCTTATGAGGCGTTGTATGGTAGGAAGTGCCGAACTCCAGTGAGTTGGTTCGAAACTGGGGAGAACTTGATATTGGGGCCCGAATTAGTTCAAGAGACGACGGATAAGATCAAGAAAATCCGGGAGAATATGAGAGTCGCCCAGAGTCGGCAGAAAAGCTACTACGATAAGAGGCGGAAACCTCTTGAATTTAAGGAGGGGGATCATGTTTTCATGAGAGTAGTCCCGACTACCAGAATTGGTGGAGTGTTGAAATCTCGTAAGCTAACTCCGCGATTTATTGGGCCTTATCAAATACTCAAGAGGATTGAGCCAGTAGCGTATCGCATTGCCTTACCACCGTTGTTGTTGAATCTCCACAATGTGTTTCATGTGTCTCAGTTGAGAAAATATGTTGGAGATCCATCTCATGTGGTTGAGTCGGACCAGATAGAGTTGAAGGATAACCTGACTTTTGCGACGTTGCCTGTGAGAATCATGGATACCAGTATCAAAAGGTTGAGGGGCAAAGAGATTCCTTTGGTGACAGTGTTGTGGAGCCAAGTGGACGAAGGAGAAGCTACTTGGGAAGTTGAGCAAGAAATGAGGGAGGATTACCCTCATTTGTTTGAATCAAGGTATGTTTAATTTTCGGGGACGAAAATTCTTATAAGAGGGGGAGGATTAACACCCTAAATTTTAAGTCTTTAAAATTATAGTATCAGTCCTGAGACTCTCGCTTGAGCGAGAGATTCTCGCTTGAGCGAGAGAGAGACTCACCTAGGAGGGTGAAATACTGGGCTATACTAGAGCATCCTCGCTTGAGCGAGAGATTCTCGCCAGAGCGACAAAGGTTCACTTGGGAGGGTGAAATCCTGGAGTATACTGGAAGATTCTCGCCTGAGCGAGAGTTGCCTCGCTTGGGCGAGAAATATCATTTTGGGGCTGTTGGCACTCTGAGATTCTCGCTTGAGCGAGAGGGTCATATTTGAGTTTTTAAAATGGGCGGGATTTTCTCGCTTGAGCGAGAATCACTCGGTTAAGCGAGAACCCGACGAGACAGCATTTAATGAGAAACCCCTAAACACAATCTAGGGTTTTAGAAAAGAAGAAGAGTGAGAGAATAGAGCTTTTCAAGGACAAAAAGCTTGGATACTCATATTAGAGCTTGAGAAGAGGTAAAACTCTAGATTCTAACTCTCTTCTTCTCTTTAAAACCTATTTCGGGTATGTTGGATCTCTTCTCAAAAATGAAGGAAACCATGGAAACTCATCCTTTTGAGTGATGATTCATTTTATGTCATTCTTACCTTGTAAACTCTTGGTTTAGAGATAGTATCTCAAGAATGGAAAGGGTTGTGGGTTGATTCATGAAAACCCGAAAAACCCTAAAAGTGAAAATGTTGTAAAAGGGGAGAATGAGTAAAATGCTAGAGGTAGAAGAAGAGTTTACCTCCAAATATTGGGATATGAGATGATTATGCATGTTTTAGATGGTTGGATACTTATGATGAATATTTTATATGATTAAATGATGCAATATAAGTTGTTTATGCGATATTTAGAATAAATGACTAACATTGTGTTATGTGGTGGGATGATGAAAGATCCTAAGGTTGGAGGCGGTGTCGGTGGAACTTGAGAAGTTGCCAAGAACCAAACCCAACACTCACCGAGGTAAGGATAAGTCTTTAATTGTGCATTTGGAATCGAAAAGGTGTATTTTCTGATTATGCAGTGATTGAGTTGTAAAGTACGCATTTAGTATAAACATATATGGGTGTGTTTATATTAAAGTAGGCGTAGATTTACGAATAGGAAAGTATGTTGTACTTCTGGTTATGTGATGATTGAGTTGTGAATCACGTATTTAGTATAAACATATATGGATGTGTTTATACTAATGTGGGCGTGGATTTACCGTTAATGTTTTATGGTGAAATTAATGAAAAGGAAATATATTTTAGCCGACCACGAATGGTTAGCGACTCTGGCTTGAGTATATAAGCAAAATTCTGGCTTAAGTATATAAGTGATGAGTCATATATTACACACTATTAATAACCTTATTTTACCATTGTTAATGATTCTTGGTGTCTAATTGACTTTATTTGGCATTGTTTAGTGTTTAAGGCTTTATTGGACTATTATTCCTAAAATGAGTTAATTTGGGATTATTTAGCCTAATTAAATCTAATTCCATTTTCAGGACATATTTGACACCAAGGACATTTTGGGCATTACAAGTGGAAGATGTGTGCTTAAGTGAAGATTGTATTTAGTTATAGGATTTTTAATTCCGTTTTAGGTTTTGGGCCCATGGTTTAGGGCCCATTTCGGTTTTACCCTTTAATACCTTAGGATTTCGTTTTCCACTCATAACTTTACATTACATTTTCGTTTTCCCACTTTTGGGGTTCTTTTAGGTTTTCGTTTTTCATCTTCTTCCTCCTCCAAATTCGGTTTTGCCTCTTCCTCCATGGAAGGCTAGAGGTTTAGTGCTAAATTCCTTTGGTAATGTATCACACTCTTGAGGTTTTGTGCTTAATGCATTTCAGTTTCTCTTTATTCGTTTAATGCAATTTCAGTTTGTTTATGTTTGAATCTTCTATCCTATTTCAGATTGTGGTTTGCTTAATTCTATGGTTTTGTTGTAGGTTTGTGAACTGATTTTCGCTTAGTTAATTAGTTCTCTAGCACATAATCGCTTAGTTTATGTGAATCTGTAAATGCTGTATGTTTATGTTGATTTCGCTTAGTTTGAAGCTTAGACATTAGAGTTATGAACAGATTAGGAATTCAATGTTTCGATTCTGAAATTGATGCTTTGATTCGTTTGACTTTGTTAATTGTTTGTTGCTTATGCCAATTTCGCTTAGTTAGAGGTTTAGCAATTTAACTGTGAGTTGATCATCGCTTAGTTAATCGACTCTCAACAAAGGAACACTGAGAATCTGATTTTGATATATTGAAACCGAGGATTGAGTTGTGAACAAGGAAACCAAAGGGATTTAGCCTCTTTACTATTCTGTTTTCTGTTTGTGTTCTGTTTTAGCTTAATTTCATAGCATAACAACCACTAAAACCCCTCATTGTGTGTGTGCGTGTTAGGTGTTTGAACCATTGTGTGAAAGATAGTCTTTGGGAAACGACCTAGGAGTCACTTCCTAGTACTATATTTAATTGTTATATTATTTGTATCGGGTATGGCCTCGATCAATAAGCAAAACTCTGGCTTGAGTATATAAGCAAAACTCTGGCTTGAGTATATAAGCAAAACTCTGGCTTGAGTATTTAAGCAAAACTCTGGCTTGAGAATATAAGCTAAACTCTAGCTTGAGTATATAAACAAAACTCTGTCTTGAGTATATAAGCACGTTTTATTTAAAATGAGAATCTGCTTTTAGTTAACCCCGAGGGGTGTAGCGACTTTGGCTCAAGTTATGTAGTAAAGTAAAATGAATTTCAAAAATGGTTTACTAACCCAATTTCTAATGTGGATTATCTTATGATGATGTTTATTTGAATTAACGACTTACTCCTTTGTATGTTTTTGTACTTGTCATCGATAATCCTATTGCAGATAAATAGGTGACATGAGGGGGACTCATTTTTGGGGAGTCTTAGGGAGCTTTACATTTTGGATTTATTCACTGGCACTATTTTGTACAAGAGTGCATAGTTGATATTTGGAAATATGATGTAACTAACGATATAGATAAAATTGTAACTTGAGACTGTAACTCTGGATATGTGTAGCTATGGGTATTTTGGAAACCCATAGCTAGTTATATGCGGTGGTTACAAAGTTTAATTAATGCGAATTATCTTTTTCTGTCGAACGAACTTGTATGTTAATATTGTGATAGATTGCGAAGAGGGAAATAAGAATTGAAGTAAAGACATTTAATTGGTAGTGTGAGATAGGAGAGATTGCATGTAATTGAACTAATTTGCGAAAAAAATTCAAGGGTAGAATTTCGGTCTTTACAGTAGTGGGCTGTTTATTGTTTCCTACCCGGAGTGGTAGTGGACTGTTATTGTGCCCTACCCGGAGTGGGAGCGGACTGTTATTGATTCCTACCCGGAGTGGTAGCGGACTGTTATTGTATCCTACCGGGAATGGTAGTGATTATTCTGAACTCGACCTGCCCGATGTGGTATGGGGTAATAACTCGACCTGGCCGATGTGGTATGGGGTAATATGTAATAACTCGACCTGGCCGATGTGGTATGGGGTAATAACTCGACCTGCCCGATGTGGTATGGGGTAATAAGTAATAACTCGACCTACCCGATGTGGTATGTGGTAATAAGTAATAACTCGACCTGCCCGATGTGGTATGGGGGTAATAACTCGACCTGCCCGATGTGGTATGGGGTAATAAGTAATAACTCGACCTGCCCGATGTGTTATGGGGCAATAACTCGGCCTGCCCGATGTGGTATGGGAAATGAAATTGATGAAATACGATTAAGGGTGAACATGAATGACGAGACGTGTGGATGTCACAATGAATGTCATATGCATGCTATAGAATATATAGTGTGGGATGTATATTCTATAGGGTGAATATGAATGATGAGAAGTGTGGATGTCACAATGAATGTCATATGCATGCTATAGAATATATAGTATGGGATGTATATTCTATAGGGTGACTATGAATGACGAGAAATGAGAATGTCACAAAGAGAGTCATATGCATGCTATAGGATATATATCCGATAGGATGAATATTAGCGATAAAAAGGAAGATGTTGAGAATGAAAGTAATATACATGCTATAGGATATATATTATGGGATATATATAATATAGGGTGGATATGAATAATGAGAAGGATGATGTTTCGAACGAACGTAATATGCATACTATAGAATATATATTATTGGATATATATACTATAGGATGAATATGAGTAAAGTGGAAATTAAAGGAAGATGACATGAATGTTTACAATTACGCATGTGTGTTTACAAATTATATTAAAGATTAATCGTATTTGAAATGTGGATTATCATGTGATATTAGTTTTTGAACTAATGACTTACTCCCTTTTGTTTTGTGTGTTGTTTATGATAATCCCATTGTAGGTAAATGAAGGATTTTGAGAAGGAAGCTCATTTAGGAAGCTTTTGTGTTTATTAACCTGATTGTCTTTATTGCTACTTGACATTGTAGTTAATTTGATAACATTATGGGGTGACTGTAAATTTGATTAGGGCAATACGGAGATATGTAGTTATAGACGTTATAACTCTGGAATATCCATAACTGGTTGTATGCGATAATTGCTAATCGAATGAATTATGTTTTTCCGCATCATAATTTGCATGATAATATAATACGGTAAAGAGTGTTTCATGAGGGTTTATAAGTAATGTTATAGATGTATGTAAGAGAGGATGAAAATAAATGATGTAATTAGACGATTACTGGATAGTTTGATTGTGTACAATGGATGAGACACTAAGAGTCTTATTGTGTAAGTATATTGTTGATTGAGTAAAATGAAATTGCGCTAGATTTTTGAGTGGAGATGAAACTAGCTAGTGTTTGATGGATGTAAAATGAGGCATTGGAGTGGATGAGTGGAGATGAAACTAGCTAGTGTTTGCGAGAGTGTTATTGGGATTCTTAACATAGATGAGGATTGTTAGCTGGATCAGTCCTAGATACCTATGGTTCTTGACGAATATAGGAAAGATCTTTAGTCTGAATTATGGTTTAGTTCTCATGGCATTCGAGTTATTAGAGGATGAGATCCTAATATTTGGACAGTGATGAGTTAGTTCATGAATTGGTTTAGGGATATCACGGTTTAGTGGTGTATGCCCTTAATGCCCGATTAAGTAATCTTAAAGGATAAGAGGATCGGTTATGATTTTGGTTGGGTATTCATGTGCCTAAGGTCTAGGTGATGATATTATTTTTCGAGGTATGTTTAATTTTCGGAGACGAAAATTCTTATAAGAGGGGGAGGATTGTAACACCCTAATTTTGAGTCCTTAAAATTATAGTATCAGTCATGGAAGTCTCGCTTGAGCGAGAGATTCTCGCCTGAGCGAGAAAGGATCACCTGGGGGGTGAAATCCTGGGCAATACTGGAGGATTCTCGCCTGAGCGAGAGTTGTCTCGCCTGGGCGAGAAATGGCAATTTGGGGCTGTTGACACTGTGAGATTCTCGCTTGAGCGAGAATCCCTCACTTGAGCGAGAGCGTCAGATCTGAAATTTTAAAAGGGCGGGATTTTCTCTCCTAAGCGAGAATAGGCTCGCTTGAGCGAGAACCCGATGACTGCTCTTTAACATAGAAACCCCAAACACATTTTAGGGTTAGAACTTTGAAGAGAAGAGAGAGAAGAGAGCTTTTCAACAGCAAAGAGCCTTAGGACTCATCTTAGAGCTTGAGAAGAGGTAAACCTCTTGTTTCTAACTCTTCTTCTTCCTCTCTAACTTGTTTTGGGTATGTTGGATCTATTTTCAAAATATGAGAAACCATGGAAACTCATCCTTTAGAGTTATTGTTCGTTTTATGTTGTTTTTCTCTTGTAAACTCTTGGTTTAGAGTTGACATTTGATGAATGAAAAGGTTTTGTGGGTTATTCATGAAAACCCCAGAAACCCCCAAAATGAGAATATGAGTATAAAGATAAAGAGATGAAATGTTAGATGTGGATGATGAGTTTATGCTTTGAAGTTGATATATGAGATAAACTTGTATGTTTAGATGTTTGGAAACTTGTATTGAAGTAGTTTTTGAAATCTTGAATATATATGAATCCCTTGTGCATTTGATGATGAAATACGATTTATTTATGTGTTATTTTGAATAAATGACTGACATTGTTGTTATTGGTGAAAATGAGGAAAGATCCTAAGGTTG
Source organism: Lupinus albus (assembly GCA_009771035.1). Taxonomy (NCBI): domain Eukaryota; kingdom Viridiplantae; phylum Streptophyta; class Magnoliopsida; order Fabales; family Fabaceae; genus Lupinus; species Lupinus albus. The sequence continues at coordinate 594,291 of WOCE01000029.1, forward strand.
GAGGAAATAGCGGAGGAGACTTTTAAAGTTACTCGGAATTGATCCCCAACGCTCACCAAGGTTAGGGATAAGTGTTTCTAAATCATACTCACCGATGTGAATGAGGTATGTGAAAGAGGTAACGTGTTGATAAGTTACTATTATTGTGTCCTACCCGGAGTGGTAGTGGACTGTTTATTGTGTCCTACCCGGACTGGTAGTGGACTGTTTATTGTGTCCTACCCGGAGTGGTAGTGGGCTGTTTATTGTATCCTACCCGGAGTGGAAGTGGACTATTATTGTGCCCTACCCGGAGTGGTAGCGGACTGTTATTGGGTCCTACCCGAAGTGGTAGCAGACTGTTATTGTGTCCTACCGGGAATGGTAGTGATTATAGTGAACTCGACCAGCCCGATGTGGTATGGGGTAATAACTCGACCTGCCCGATATGGTATAGAGTAATAAGTAATAACTCGACCTGCCCGATGTGGTATGGGGTAATAACTCGACCTGCCCGATGTGGTATGGGGTAATAAGTAATAACTCGACCTGCCTGATGTGGTATGGGGTAATATGTAATAACTCGACCTGCCCGATGTGGTATGGGGTAATAAGTAAAAACTCGACCTGCCCGATGTGGTATGGGGTAATAACTCGACCTGCCCGATGTGGTATGGAGTAATAAGTAATAACTCGAACTGCCCGATGTGGTATGGGGTAATAAGTAATAACTCGACCTGCCCGATGTGGTATGGGGTAATAACTTGACCTACCCGATGTGGTATGGGGTAATAAGTAATAAGTCGACCTGTCCGATGTGGTATGGGAAATGAAATTGATGAAATACGATTAAGGGTGAACATGAATGACGAGACGTGTGGATGTCACAACGAATGTCATATGCATGCTATAGAATATATAGTATGGGATGTATATTCTATAGGGTGAATATGAATGATGAGAAGTATGGATGTCACAATGAATGTCATATGCATGCTATAGAAGCACGTTTTATTTAAAATGAGTATATAAGCACGTTTTATTTAAAATGAGAATCTGCTTTTAGTTAACCCCGAGGGGTGTAGCGACTTTGGCTCAAGTTATGTAGTAAAGTAAAATGAATTTCAAAAATGGTTTACTAACCCAATTTCTAATGTGGATTATCTTATGATGATGTTTATTTGAATTAACGACTTACTCCTTTGTATGTTTTTGTACTTGTCATCGATAATCCTATTGCAGATAAATAGGTGACATGAGGGGAACTCATTTTTGGGGAGTCTTAGGGAGCTTTACATTTTGGATTTATTCACTGGCACTATTTTGTACAAGAGTGCATAGTTGATATTTGGAAATATGATGTAACTAACGATATAGATAAAATTGTAACTTGAGACTGTAACTCTGGATATGTGTAGCTATGGGTATTTTGGAAACCCATAGCTAGTTATATGCGGTGGTTACAAAGTTTAATTAATGCGAATTATCTTTTTCTGTCGAACGAACTTGTATGTTAATATTGTGATAGATTGCGAAGAGGGAAATAAGAATTGAAGTAAAGACATTTAATTGGTAATGTGAGATAGGAGAGATTGCATGTAATTGAACTAATTTGCGAAAAAAATTCAAGGGTAGAATTTCGGTCTTTACAGTAGTGGGCTGTTTATTGTGTCCTACCCGGAGTGGTAGTGGACTGTTATTGTGCCCTACCCGGAGTGGGAGCGGACTGTTATTGATTCCTACCCGGAGTGGTAGCGGACTGTTATTGTGTCCTACCGGGAATGGTAGTGATTATTCTGAACTCGACCTGCCCGATGTGGTATGGGGTAATAACTCGACCTGTCCGATGTGGTATGGGGTAATATGTAATAACTCGACCTGGCCGATGTGGTATGGGGTAATAACTCGACCTGCCCGATGTGGTATGGGGTAATAAGTAATAACTCGACCTACCCGATGTGGTATGTGGTAATAAGTAATAACTCGACCTGCCCGATGTGGTATGGGGTAATAACTCGACCTGCCCGATGTGGTATGGGGTAATAAGTAATAACTCGACCTGCCCGATGTGTTATGGGGCAATAACTCGGCCTGCCCGATGTGGTATGGGAAATGAAATTGATGAAATACGATTAAGGGTGAACATGAATGACGAGACGTGTGGATGTCACAATGAATGTCATATGCATGCTATAGAATATATAGTGTGGGATGTATATTCTATAGGGTGAATATGAATGATGAGAAGTGTGGATGTCACAATGAATGTCATATGCATGCTATAGAATATATAGTATGGGATGTATATTCTATAGGGTGACTATGAATGACGAGAAATGAGAATGTCACAAAGAGAGTCATATGCATGCTATAGGATATATATCCGATAGGATGAATATTAGCGATAAAAAGGAAGATGTTGAGAATGAAAGTAATATACATGCTATAGGATATATATTATGGGATATATATAATATAGGGTGGATATGAATAATGAGAAGGATGATGTTTCGAACGAACGTAATATGCATACTATAGAATATATATTATTGGATATATATACTATAGGATGAATATGAGTAAAGTGGAAATTAAAGGAAGATGACATGAATGTTTACAATTACGCATGTGTGTTTACAAATTATATTAAAGATTAATCGTATTTGAAATGTGGATTATCATGTGATATTAGTTTTTGAACTAATGACTTACTCCCTTTTGTTTTGTGTGTTGTTTATGATAATCCCATTGTAGGTAAATGAAGGATTTTGAGAAGGAAGCTCATTTAGGAAGCTTTTGTGTTTATTAACCTGATTGTCTTTATTGCTACTTGACATTGTAGTTAATTTGATAACATTCTGGGATGACTGTAAATTTGATTAGGGCAATACGGAGATATGTAGTTATGGACGTTATAACTCTGGAATATTCATAACTGGTTGTATGTGATAATTGCTAATCGAATGAATTCTGTTTTTCCGCAACATAATTTGCATGATAATATAATAGGGTAAAGAGTGTTTCATGGGGGTTTTTAAGTAAAGTTATTGATGTATGTAAGAGAGGATGAAAATAAATGAAAAATTTTCTAGGGTAGAAATTGGGTCGTTACACAGTTAGAATGATCTGTTGGCTCATATAGCAGCCGTGTTGGAAAGCATGACTGAAAACCTGCAACATCTGAACCATAATGCAGTGTCGAGCCCAATCCCACACCCCCTGGCACCACAAGGACCAGTAGAGTACCGGGGATTGAATGAATTTTGTAGGTGCAATCAGAATCAATTCGAAGGTGGATTCGCTCCTGAAAGTCACACACCCCCAGACACATATGAACAACGCTCATTAAAATGTGTGACACCCTGAATTTATGGTTATTAAATTATAGTATCAGTCCTGGAAGTCTCCCTTGAGCGAGAAAGGGGTCGCCTGGGCGAGAGTGGCTCACCTGGGTGAGTGGAATCCTGGGCTATACTGAAGGTTTCTCGCCTGAGTAAGAATTGTCTCGCTTGAGCGAGAGTTGGCTCGCCTAAGCGAGAGTTGTCTCACCTGGGCGAGAAGTGGCACTCTGAAGCTGTAGAGGCTGTAAGATCCTCGCTTGAGCGAGAGGACCAGATCTGAGTTTTTAAAATGGGCAAGATTTCCCGACGCTGTTACATTAAATAAGGAACCCCAAACACATTTTAGGGTTAGAACTTGAAGAGAAGTGAGAGAAAAGAGCATTTTCAAGAGCAATGAGTCTTGAGGCTAATCTAGAACTTGAGAGGAGGTAAATCTCTTGATTCTAACTCTCCTTCTCCCCTTCAAACTCGTTTTGGGTGTATGGGATCTCTTCTCAAAATGTGAGAAACCATGGAAACTCATCATTTAGAGTTATGGTTCGTTTTATGTTGTTTTTCTCTTGAAAACTCTTGGTTTAGAGTTGGTATATGATGAATGGAAAGGTTTTGCGGGTTGATTCATGAAAACCCCAAAACCACCAAAATGAAAATGTGTCAAAATAGGAAAATGGGGAAAATGGTAGATGGAGAAGATGAGTTTGTGTTTTAATGCAAAATAGAAGATGAATATGTATATTTTAATGTTGGAAACATTGGAAACATGTGAATATTATATATATTTGCAAATGAACTATGAGACGTTTAAACGTTGTTGAGAATAAATTACTAACTTTTGTAGTTGTTTGGTGGGGATGAGGAAAGATCCTAAGGTTGGAGGCGGTGTCGAAGGAACTTGCAAGGTTACCAAGGACAAAACCCAACACTCTCCAAGGTAAGGATAAGCATTTTATTTCGAGATATGCATTTATATGTGGTTGACTCGAAAAGAATAAGATGTGGGATGTATCAAAGAAATTGAATGTCTTGCCCTACTTGGTATTGAATTGAATGTCTTGCCCTACGTGGTATTGAGTTGAATTTCTTGCCCTACGTGGTATTGAATTCAATGTCTTGCCCTACGTGGTATTGAATTCAATGGCTTGCCCTACGTGGTATTGAGTTGAATGTCTTGCCCAACGTGGTATTGAATTGAATGCCTTGCCCTACGTGATATTGAATTGAATGTCTTGCCCTATGTGATATTGGATTGAATGTCTTGCCCTACGTGGTATTGAGTTGAATGTCTTGCCCTACGTGGTATTGAATTGAATGTCTTCCCCAAGTGGTATTGAATTGAATGTCTTGCCCAAGTGGTAGTGAATTGAATGTCTTGCCCTATGTGGTATTGTGGAAGTATGTGTAAGTGGGAAATGGCTATGTAATACGGGAATGAAGAAGAGGTTAACAAGGTTTGACATGGATGAATGTGAAAGTGAGAATGGTCTTATGACGTAGTAAGAGATAAAACGAAACATAATGACTTTATGTTGAAATTCTTAAATTGTTTATCTAACTCTGTTTAAGTGTGGATTATATCAAATGATAATTATTGAATTAAATGACTTACTCCTTTGTACGTTTTGTGTGTTTCCATTTGATAATCCCATTGCAGGTAATTGGACGAATTAAGGGCGCTTGATTTGGAGCTGTAGGAGCTTTTAAATCTGGATTCCTTTATTTGCACCTTTTTGTATCATGATTGAATATTTGCGGATTTAAGTATTTGTAACCATTGAAGAAACTGTTCTGGTGGTCAGGGATGAAAAAGGATGTAGCTTTGTATGTGACAAGTTGTTTGTTTTGTCAGAAGGCAAAAGTTGAACATCAGAGGCTGGCAGGTGAACTACAACCTTTGGAAATTCCTGTCTTGAAATGGGATAGTATCTCGATGGACTTTGTGTCGGGTTTTCCCAAGACTCGGAAGGGCTTCGACTCGATATGGGTAGTCGTAGACCGGTTAACAAAGTCTGCTCATTTCCTACCTATCGACATGAGGTATTCATTGGAACGTTTGGCGGAACATTATATCAGAGAAATAGTTCGGTTGCATGGAATCCCTTCAAGTATCATATCAGATTAGGACCCCTGTTTCACTTCGAACTTTTGGACCAGTTTGCAAGCTGCTCTAGGGACTAAGTTAAAGTTGAGTTCTGCTTACCATCCACAAACGGACGGTCATTCTGAGAGAACTATCCAATCGTTGGAGTATCTATTGAGGGCTTGTGTATTGTAACAATTAGGAATTGGGATAACATGTTACCTCTGATTGAGTTCACTTATAACAACAACTTTCACTCAAGTGTCAAAATGGCACCCTATGAAGCATGGTATGGGAGAAAGTGTAGAACCCCTATAAGTTGGTTTGAAACCGGGGAAAATTTGGTGTTGGGACCCGAGGTGGTCCGAGAAACGACTAAGAAGATTAAGAAGATAAGGGAGAATATGAGGATAGCCCAAAGTCAACAAAAGAGTTTTTATGATAAGAGGATAAAGCCTCTTGAGTTTAATGATGGGGATCACATGTTCATGAGATTGGTTCTGACTATTAGGATTGGTCGAGTTTTGAAATCCCATAAACTTACTCCTTGATTTATCGGGCCATAGTGGATTTTGAAGAGAATTGGACCCGTGGCATATCGAGTAGCCTTGCCCCCATTGTTGTCAAATCTCCAGTTGAGAAAGTATGTTGGAGATCCATCACATGTTTTTGAACCCGGCCAGAGTGAATTGAAGGACAACTTAAAATTTAGAACTTTACCCATGAGGATTATGGACAGGAGTATCAAGAGATTGAGATGGAAGGAAATCCCTTTAGTGAAAGTGCTTTGGAGTAAGGTGGACGATGGAGATGCAACTTGGGAGGTGGAACATGATATGGTGGATGATTACCCTCAGCTATTTGAATCGAGGTATGTTTAATTTTCGAGGACGAAAATTCTTATTAGAGGGGGAGGATTGTAACACCTAAAATTTTACTTTTCCTAAGTGTAGTGAAACTCTGCAGGTCAGGGAAATACTAGGTAATTCTCGCTTGAGCGAGAGGGTCTCGCCCAAGCGAGGGGCTCAGAGTTTCTCCCAAGATTTTTCTAGAATTCTCGCCTGAGCGAGGGGTTTCTCGCTTAAGCAAGAGATATATATATGGGGATTGTGTGATTCTAGCATGAGCGAGAGTAAGCTCGCGTAAGCGAGAGGAGGGTTGTGAAGACTGAAGGATTCTCGCTTGATAAAGGCTCCCTCGCTTGATAAAGGCTCCCTCGCTTGAGCGAGAGCATCAATGTTTGAAATTTAAAAAGTCAAGGGCTTCTCTGTAAGGACCCAAATTCTACCTTTGAAATTTATTCCTTATTTTATTCCTTTTACATACAATTTTCTATAACTTATAATCACCAATTCAACAACCTTATTTTAATCCCACTATCCTGTTTATAATCATTCCATAATGTAATATTCACATATAAGTTCATTTAACAGAAAGTCATAATTCATATTAATTTATCCCAATAACTACCGCATACAACTAGCTATGGGACAAAGCTTGCTACATCGCTTGAGCCAAAGCTTGCTACATCCCTTGAGCCAAAGCTTGCTACATCGCTTGAGCCAAAGCTTGCTACATTACTTCAGCCAAAGTTTGCTACAATACTTGAGCCAAAGTTTGCTACATTACTTGAGCCAAAGTTTGCTACATTACTTGAGCCAAAGTTTGCTACATAACTTGAGCCAAGGTCGCTAACTAATCATGGTCGGCTAAAAACATGTTTTCTTTTCATTGATACACCATCAATTCATAAATAGCAATTCCACGCATTATCTCAATACGACATGCTAGTTAAAGACTTATCCTTACCTTGGTGAGTGTTGGGTTTGGTCCTTGGTAACTTTGGAAGTTCCACCGACACCGCCTCCAACTTTAGGATCTTTCCTCATTCCCACCTTATAACAACAATATTAGTCACACATTTTCAATATTTCCCAACTACTTTCATTAAGAGTTTCCAAACATTTAAAACATACATATTCATCTCATATTTCAACATTAGAATACATACTCATCTATTACATCTAACATTTCACCCATTTTCTCTTTAACCTCATTTTCATTTTAGGATTTTGGGGTTTTTATGAATCCACCCACAAACCCTTTCCATTCTTGAGATACCAACCCTAAACCAAGAGTTTACAAGAGAAAAACAACATAAAACGAACCATAACTCAAAAGGATGAGTTTCCATGGTTTCCCCACCTTTTGAGAAGATATCCAACATACCCAAAACAAGTTTCAAAGGGAGAAGGAGAGTTAAAATCAAGAGATTTACCTTTTCTCAATCTTCTAGATGATTCTTAAGACTCCTTGCTCTTGAAAATGCTCTTTTCTCTCACTTCTCTTCAAGTTCTAACCCTAAAATGTGTTTGGGGTTCCTTATTTAATATAACAGCGTCGGGTTCTCGCTCAAGCGAGCCCATTCTCGCTCAAGCGAGAAAATCCCGCCCATTTTAAAAACTCAGATTTGACCCTCTCGCTCAAGCGAGGATCTTACAGCCTCTACAGCTTCAGAGTGCCACTTCTCGCCCAGGTGAGACAACTCTCGCTTAGGCGAGCCAACTCTCGCTCAAGCGAGAACCTTCAGTATAGCCCATGATTCCACTCACCCAGGTGAGCCACTCTCACCCAGGCGACACCTTTCTCGCTCAAGCGAGACTCTCAAGACTGATACTATAATTTAATAACCTCAAATTTAGGGTGTCACATTCTCGCCCAAGCGAGCCACTCTCGCCTGAGCGAGAACCTGATAATCTAAACCCTAAAATAGAAGTCCCAAATGACTTTTGGGACACTTTTTAGGCAAAAGAGAGGAGGAGAAACGACTTTCCACCCCCATTCGTGTAGAAGAGAAGGAAAAAGCTTGAGAAGAGGTAAACCCCTGGATTTTATCTCTCTCTCATGCATTGAAACATATTAATGTCCGTAAGGATTTCTTCTCTCATGGTAGAAAATCGTTTAATCCCTCCTTTTTAGTTGTATTTCGGTTATAACTAATCTTTATACTTGAAATGGGTGTTTTGAAGCTAGTTCGAAAAGGGGTTAACATAGTATTGTTTTTTGAGAACCATTGGGTTAAAAAAAGAAATATTTTTTAAAGAAAATGGTGAATGAGGCAAATAAGGGGTTTAGGAGTGTAGGTTTTTCAAAAGAGAACATATGTCTTATTTGAATGTTTTATGTGTATTAGAGCTATGGTTATGTATGAATAGAGATATGAACTGATTTCAGAAATGAATGTTATGTGTTGTTCTGAAGTTGTTAAGTGTATGACATGACTAATAACTTAGATACTTATTATTGTTGTCATTAGGATATGTTAAAATATCCTAAGGTTGGAGGAGGCGAGGACAATCCAACAAAGTTGATGAACTAAAACACTAGCTTCTATCAAGGTAAGGGAGAAGCATTATATTTAAATGTGTAAATATATATATATATACTGCATGTATTCTGGAAATCCTTCGATGAATGGAAGATATAGGTTATGAGTATATATTGTGGTTTGATAATAGCTTGGCCTTCGTGGCATAGAATGATATCTTGTCCTTCGTGGCGTAGGATAATATCTTGGCCTTCATGGCGTAGAATAATATCTTGACCCTTTTTGGCGTAGGGTAACATCTTGACCCTCAAAGGGTGTAGTATAATGGTATAAATTGTGAATGGGATACTTTAATTAGTGATGAGCCGAATGGTAATAAAAGGCAACATCACAGTTTGGTTATTACATATGATCTATATCGAACAAGGTATGCAGTGGGAAGTGGTAAATGATCAAAGTGTTAAGAAGTGATGCATAATAATTGTTGTCATTTATTTTTTATAATTATGTTTACCTTTATATTACATGTCAATTATCTAATGTGAATTTATTGAAGTTTAATGACTTACTCCGTTGTATTGTAGTGTTTTGTTTATGATAATTAACTCGCCCGTAAAAAGTGAGATTAGCATATTGTAGTGACTAAATGCTCTAGGAGATTTAGTAATTGTAATTAAAGGACTAAGTATTTGTAACATGTTGTCTAAATTTGATGTTCTTTGTATTTGAGGGACACTCCTCATTATGTAACTCAAAAACTAGGACATGATGATGTGACACCCCAAATTTAAAGTCATTAAATTATATTATCAGTCCTGGGAATATCGCTTGAGCGAAAAAGGTGTCGCCTGGGCGAGAGTTGCTCAATTGGGTGAGTGAAATACTGGGCTATACTGGAGGATTCTCGCTTGAGCGAGAGGATCCTCGCTTGAGCGAGAAATAGAATTTTGGAACCTGTCGAGGCTGTGAGATTCTCGCTTGAGCGATAATCCCTCGCTTGAACGAGAGAGCCAGATCTGAAAATTTAAAAAGGCGGGATTTTCTCGCTTGAGCGAGAATGGGATCGCTTGAGCGAGAATGGGCTCGCTTGAGCGAGAACCCGACGAGTTTGCTTTATAATAGAAACCCCAAACACATTTTAGGGTTAGAAATTGAGAGAGAAGAGAGGAGAAGGTGATTTTGAGAGCAAGAACTCGTGGGAATCATCTAGATGTTTGAGAAGAGGTAAATCTTTTGGTTCTAATTCTCTTTCTCCCTTTCAAACTTGTTTTGGGTTGTATGGGATCTCTTCTCAAAGTATGAGAAATCATGGAAACTCTTCATTTTGCGTTCTGGTTCTTTTTATTTAGTTTCTCTCTTGTAAACTCTTGATTGAGAGTTTGTATTGGATAAATGAAAAGGTTTGGTGGGTTGGTTTATGAAAACCCCAAAACCCCCAAAAATGAGAATATGAGTAAAAAGGGAAATAGAAGAAATAGTAGAGGTAGGAGATGAATATGTGTTCTAATGTTGAATATAAGATGAATATGTATGTTTTGAATGTTTGGAAACTCTTAATGAAGTAGTTTTGGAAACCTTCAAAATGTATGAATCTCTTGTATGTTTAAAGATGAAATGTGATCTGTTTATGTGTTATTTTTAATAAATGACTGACATTGTTGTTATTGGTGGGAATGAGGAAAGATCCTAAGGTTGGAGGAAATCGCGGAGGAAACTTGTAAAGTTACTCGAAACCGACCCCAACGCTCACCAAGGTAAGGATAAGTCTTTAATTGTACATCGAATGGAAAATGTGTGGATTTTTCTGGTTGAGAAAGTAATTGAGATGCAAGTCGCTTATTTATTATAGAAATATATGGGTATGTTTGTAATAAAGGACGTGTGGAATTGATGGTTATAAATTTATGCTGTATCAATGAGAAGAAAACATATTTTAGTCGACCATGAATGGTTAGCGACTTTGGCTCAAGTTATGTAGCGGTAATGAATTTACAATGGTTTAATAACTCCTTTAGATGTGGATTTTTGTTGAAATTACCTACCCCAAGTGGCAGTGGATCATTGAGGGAAATTACCTACCCGGAGTGGTAGTGGTTCATTGGGAAATTACCTACCCGAAGTGGTAGTGGATCATTGAGAAATTACCTACCCGAAGTGGTAGTGGATTATTGGAAAATTACCTACCCGAAGTGGTGGTGGATCATTGGGAAATTACCTACCCGAAGTGGTCGTGGATCATTGGGAAATTACCTACCCGAAGTGGTAGTGGATGATTAGGAAATTACCTACCTGAATTGGTAGTGGATCATTGGGTAATTACCTACCCGAAGTGGTAGTGGATCATTGAGTAAAATTACCTACCCGAAGTGTTAGTGGATCATTGAGAAATTACCTACCCGAAGTGGTAATGGATCATTGGGAAATTACCTACCCGAAGTGGTAGTGGATCATTGAGGGAAATTACCTACCCGAAGTGGTAGTGGATCATTGGGAAATTACCTACCCGAAGTGGTTGTTGATCATTGGGAAATTACCTATCCGTAGTGGTAGTGGATCATTGTTGAGTTGTGGGCTTACCCGTAGTGGTAGCGGATTATCTGTGCAGTATAAACGGCCAGATGTGGTAAAGAGTAAGCTTAATGTCGATGGTAATTGATGAAACAAAAAGTATTTGACATAAATGAATATGCATGCTATAGAATATATACTATGGGATATATATACTATAGGTCGAATTACGGATATTATGGAATTACAAGACAGAAGATGTGAACGCTTATATTCATGTAATTATGAGACGTGTTTCACTTCAATGCTTATTTATATTTAAGAATGTGGATTATCTTATAATGATATTTATTGAATTAACGACTTACTCTTTTGTATGTTTTGTGTATGTTTCATTGATAATCTCATTGGCGATAAACAGGTAAATTGAGGATGATTGGTTGGAAGCCGTAGGAACCATAGGCTCTATATTCGTTTGTTTGCGTTGTTGTACTATAGCTGACTATATGCGGATTTACGTGATTGTACCCATGATTATTAGTATTTGAATAATAGTAATTATGTGTAACGCCTTTTTGGAGGACTATAACTTTGGGTCCTTAGTAACGATGGAGAACTATCAGAATGAATTATGTTTTTCTGAGTTATGAAAATGTATTGTAACATGGCAGGTAAATAAGGGTTGGTGAAATGATTGATGAGTGATCAAAGTATAATGATGAATATATGTTTGAATAGATTTAAATAAGGAAAAAATTTCAAAGGTAAAATTTTGAGTCCTTAAAGATGAGACTCACTAATGAACTTAATATGAATTATGATTTTCTGCAACTATGGGACATAAATGTGTGAAAGTCAAGGATAAATGATTTGATGATAATGTGTATGATTAGGATTGGAGAAATGTAGTATTTTGATGACTAGTAGATTCTTGTATGTTTCAACAATAAAATATATATGGTTAAATTAAATGAAAAATTCTAGAGTGTAAATTGGGTCGTTACACTCATTTTCGTCCTTTCACAGATAAATGTGTAATGCTTATGTGCTATCACAATTAAGTGTAATGCTTCTCCCTTTCCTGGGTATTTGTTAGCATTTTAGTCCTGCTACCTCGCTGGATCCTCATTTGTCTCCTCCAACCTTAGGATCTTTCCTCATTTATATGACACAATAATAACAATCAATCATTACTCATATTATGCCAACAAATAATTTCATACAAACATTTGTCATTAATAAACGGAATATGTTCACATTACAACGATTCAAATTCACTAACTATTTGAAGTCTAAAGAAAACATCACACACCCACAAACCCCATCTATAACCTCATCTTTTACCCCCATTCACAACTACTCCATATTGGTAAATAGTTTCCAAAATCAACACCACACCCACACCATTTTCGAAAACAAACCTCAAGCCACAAGTTTTCAACATGAAAATTAGATGAAAACGAACCACAATCCAAAAGAAAAGGTTAAGAAGTTTTACACATCTAGCGAAGAGATCCATATACATAATAATGGGTTACACAACAAGGATGAGTGTTAGAACCAGGAGGTTTACCTCTTCTCAAGCTTTTCTTTTTCTTTTACGAGTGCTAGGGGTGGGTGGTCGCTTCTCCTTCATTTCCTTTTTCTAAAAAGTGACCCAAAATTCACTTGGAATTTCTATTTTAGATTACAGATTCGCGGTTTCTTGCATGGGTGAGACTGATTTTGATTTTGTAGCTTAAACGCGAAACAGGCAGAGACTTCCCATCTTTGTCGCTTGGGCGAGATCCTCTCGCTCAGGCAATAAACACCCATAAAATCAGCAATAATTCAAGTTATTTTAATAAAGGAAATTCGGTGTGTTACAATCCTCCCCCTCTAACAAGAATTTTTCGTCCCCGAAAATTAAACATACCTTGCTCAAACAAGTGGGTATAATCATGCATCATGTCACATTCCATCTCCCAAGTTGCATCTCCATCATAGAGTTGACTCCAAAGCACTTTCACTAGAGGAATATCCATGATCCTTACTGGTAGAGTTCTAAAAGTCAAGTTTTCTTTCAATTGAATCCAGTCAGGCTCTTTGACATGCGATGATGGGTCTCCTATATACTTCCTCAATTGTGACACATCGAATACATTGTGGAGGTTTGGCAACAACGGAGGTAAGGCTATTTGATAAGCCACATGACCAATCCTCCTTAAAATCTGATATTGTCCAATAAACCTCGGAGTAAGCTTACGTGATTTCAAGACTCGACCAATCCCTTTAGTCAGAACTACCCTCATAAGGACATGATCTCTTTCTTTAAACGCAGGAGGGTTCCTCCTGTTATCGTGGTAACTTTTCTGTCAACTCTGAGCTATTCCTATGCTCTCTCTTATCTTCTTAATTTTCTCGGTCTTTTCTTGGACCACCTCGGATCCCAACACCAAGTTTTCTCCAGTCTCAAACCAACTTGTAGGAGTCCTATACTACCATATAGCTCCTCATATGGTGTCATCCTGATGCTCGAATGAAAACTGTTGTTATTGTAACACCCTGAATTTATCTTTCTTAAGATGTGGTAACAGTCCTGAAGAATAGGGCACACTGCTAGATTCTCGCTTGAGCGAGAGGGTCTCGCTTGGGCGAGAGATGACTCACTTGGGGAGTGAAAAACTGGGAGATAATGAAGGATTTTTTCCTGAGCGAGATTTGGCTCGCCAGGTCGAGCGCCAGATCTGAGTTTTTAAAATGGGTGGAATTTTCTCGCTTGAGCGAGAAAAGACTCGTTTGAGCGAGAACCCGACGCTGGAACTTTAAAACAGAAACCCTCAAAGACATTTAGGGTTATAACTTGAGAGAGAAAAGAGAAGGAAGTGATTTTGTGAGCTAGGATTTGTTGTAGGAATCAACTAGAAGCTTGAGAGGAGGTAAACCAACTAGATACTAACTCTCTTTCTCCCTTTTAAACTTGTTTTGGGTGTATGGAATCTCTTCTAAAAAATGTGAGAAACTATGGAAACTCTTCCTTTTGAGTTGTGGATCGTTTCATTTCGTTTCTCTCTTGTAAACTCTTAGTTTAGAGTTGGTATTCGAAGAATGGAAAGGGTTTCTAAGTTGATTCATGAAAACCCAAAAACCCCAAAATGATAGTGTGGTTAAAGATGAAAATGGGCGAAATAGTAGATGTAGAATATGAGTATGTGTTCTGATGCAAAATAGAAGATGAATATGTATGTTTTTAATGTTTGGAAATTACTAATGAAAGTGGTTTTGTAAATATTGAAAATGTATGAATCTTTCGTATGGTTAAATATGAACTATGAATTGTTTATATGTTGTTGATAATAAATTACTGACTTTTGTTGTTGTTTGGTGGGGATGAGGAAAGATCCTAAGGTTGGAGGCGGTGTCGAAGGAACTTGCAAAGTAACCAAGGACCAAACCCAACACTCGCCAAGGTAAGGATAAGCATTTTATTCCGAGATGTGAAATATAAGATGTATGATTATATGTGGATGACTCGAAAGGAATAAGATGTGGGAAGTATCAAAGATTGAATGTCTTGCCCAAGTGGTATTGAATTGAATGTCTTGCCCAAGTGGTATTGAATTGAATGTCTTGCCCGAGTGGTATTGAATTGAATGTCTTTCCCGAGTGGTATTGAATTGATTGTCTTACCCAAGTGGTATTGAATTGAATGTCTTGCCCAAGTGGTATTGAATTGAATGTCTTGCCCAAGTGGTATTGAATTGAATGTCTTGCCCAAGTGGTACTGAATTGAATGTCTTGGCCATGTGGAATTGAATTGAATGTCTTGTCCGAGTGGTATTCAATTGAATGTCTTGCTCGAGTGGTATTGAATTGAATGTCTTGCCCGAGTGGTATTGAATTGAATGTCTTGCCAAAGTGGTATAGGATCGAATGTCTTGCCCAAGTGGTATTGAATTGAATGTTTTTCCCTATGTGGTATTGTGAAGGTATGTGTAAGTGAGAAATGGCTATGTAAAACAGGAATGAAGAGGAGGGTAATAAGGTTTGACATTGAAGAATGTGAAAGTAAGAATGGTTGGATGAGGTAGTAAGAAATATAAATGACATGTACTGACCTTATGTTGGACTGCTTAAATTGTTTATCTAACTGTGTTTATAATGTGGATTATATCATAATGATATTTATTGAATTAATGACTTACACATTTGTATGTTTCTGTGTGTTGTCATTTGATAATCCCGTTGCAGGTAAGCGGATGTTTAAGGAATGACTTGATTAGGAGCCTTAGGAGCTTAGCAATCAAGATTTTATATTCGCAATCTTTTGTGTACTCTTGGATATATGTTGATTGTTATTCGTAATTATGGGTTTACTTGATATTGTAAGGGCCCAAATTATACCCTTGAAAATCTTTCCTTATTTTAATCCATTTACATATGTATTCTTACTTATGGCTTATAATTAGGGACCCAATTAATTTACGCTAAACACCTTTTCAGATTCATGATAGTCTTAGCATACGATATTCATATATACATTCATCAGGCATAAAAACATAATTCATATTAGTATCTCCCACACTTCCAACATCCAATAGTTATGGGTTCCCAAAATAACATTACCCATAGTTACAAGCATTCAAAAATATAATGACCATAGTTACAAATATTCAAATCCGCAGATAGTCAGTTATGATGCAAAAAGTGTAAATAAAGGAATCCAGATTTAAAAGCTCCTAAAGTTCCAAGTTAGGAATCCTTAATTTATTCAATTACCTGCAATCGGATTATCATCAATACATAGAAAACAGGAATCTCTAGTGACAGTATGTAAGGACCCGATTTTGTAACCCAAAATTTTTAAAACTTTATTCATGAAGGTGAAGTGATTACTTTTGTACTATGTTACTTAACCGATTTGGAAAACCTGAGCGAGTACAATATTAGTTAAATTCATAGTTCAAAACGCGGAAATAATTAATAGTCCTCTTTCATCAAGACATGTCATTACATTTCATCTTATATCCATACTCTATACATTTTTCCTTTATCAAATAATACTCTTATTAAAATCATTAAACCAACTTCAATATACACTTAGGAGAAGTCCCATTTCACAAAAGAATTGATTCTACATAGTTATCATATTACATACATTAATCAAATATCATATCAATTATACATGGTAATTACTCTATTTTATGCCATTCTCCACAAGCATCCAATACGCAATGACCACCACCTGAATTCCAATACATAACACATACAAGCAAAGACGAAAGGGAGTAAGAACCGACTACGGTGACCGTAGTCTGGCATTATATTGAGTAATAACATTAAATTATTTTAACCTATACAACATTTAAAATCAACCATATTAAATATATGCCAATGATACACCAATCAATACATTAAACTACATATTGTTCACATATTCAATGACATATAATCATATCCCAATTTAACCAACATAAATCATAATTAACATATATCTACAATTATGCTACATAACTTGAGTCAAATTTGCTACATAGCTTGACCCAAAGCTTGCTACATTGCTTGAGCCAAAGTTTGCAACATTGCTTGAGCCAAAGCTTTCAACATAACTTGAGCCAAAGTGTGCTACATTGCTTGAGTCAAAGCTTGCTACATAACTTGAGCCAAAATGTGCTACATACTTTGAGCCAAAGCTTGCTACATAACTTGAGCCAAAGTGTGCTACATAACTTGAGCCAAAGTTTGCTACATTGCTTGAGCCAAAGCTTGCTACATAACTTGAGCCAAAGTGTGCTACATAACTTGAGCCAAAGTTTGCTACATAACTTGAGCCAAAGTGTGCTACATAACTAGAGCCAAAGTTTGCTACATAACTTGTGCCAAAGTGTGCTACATAACTTGAGCCAAGTTTGCTACATAACTTGAGCGAAAGTGTGCTATAGAACTTGAGCCAAAGTTTGCTACATAACTTGAGCCAAAGTTTTCTACATAACTTGAGCCAAAGTTTGCTACATAACTTGAGCCAAAGTGTGCTACATAACTTGAGCCAAAGTGTGCTACATAACTTGAGCCAAAGTGTGCTACATAACTTGAGCCAAAGTGTGCTACATAACTTGAGCCAAAGTTTGCTACATAACTTGAGCCAAAGTGTGCTACATAACTTGAGCCAAAGTTTGCTACATAACTTGAGCCAAAGTTTGCTACATAACTTAATTGAGCCAAAGTTTGCTACATAACTTGAGCCAACGTTTTCTACATAATTTGAGCCATAGTGTGCTACCTAAAATCAGACTACACCAACTAAGGGTTCCCCCTCGATCCTCATCACGTTGCGACTACCAACGCTATCACACGACTATTATCGCGCTACTCGTTATCACCAATTGTATTTATCATTTTATCTTCTCACTACATCTCGTAGTTTCCTAAAACATCCTAGTTCCCTCTTATAATTCTTACTCAACGCCTCATTATCCACCTAATACCACATAGGTGAATTGAACGTCATCCCAAGACCACATGCTTCCAAAGGATCCAGAAACACTTAGTTTACCACTTCCCAAATCCCGAGAAGTAACCATCATATAACATCACTAATACATTCATGGTTCATCCCTCACATCTCTATTTCACCATAATACCCAAACCACATCTATATCCTAATAGTCGTATCTATATCCTTCCCTACCATAAATAAACAGCTCACAACATAATCATCGTCATACAAGATAATCATGTCTGTTTATCTTAATTAAACAATTCCCATCATATTCATCATCATATAACATAGTCTTGTCCTTCTATCATAAATAAACAAACCACAACATACTCATCATCATATCACACAATCTTTTACTTTTATCACAATATTAACATTCATACACACCATTAACGATAGAACTATCTTTCATGACGATGTATTACCATAAACGAGTATTTTGCACTTAGTTTGACAAAAGGGTTCTTAAACACATTATTCCCATATTTATGGCTAATACCTCTCCATGCAAGATAAAACTTACATATGGACCACAAACTTCCAAGAGAGATTCTATTCGATAACATTCTCCAATTCTTGGGGGAAATCGGAGAAGATAACTCTATGAAATACTCTAAGACCACAAGGGTCTTCTCCCTCACCTTAGTTTGCGTAAGCTCCATTTATCTACAAAAGAGCAACATCTCCCTCCATCTCCTTCAACCTCCAATGTTCCTTTTTCACCTCCAAAGCCATCCAATGTGCCACTAAGAAGGAAGAGGAAGAGGTTTTCATGAGTTTTTGAGGTTTAGTGGAGGGTATAGTCGAATTTCATTGGGATCCGCCATTGGTAGTGAAAGTGGGAGAAAGAAAATGAAGATTAGGGTTTCTGAAATCCCTTTTTCACTTTTATAGTTGCGTAGCTCGCTTGGGCGAGAATTACGCGACTTTTCAAATTTTCCACTCTAACGCTCTCGGCCAGGCGAGGATACTCTCGCTCGAGCGAGGATCAGTCAGTCTGCCCAGGCTTCTCTCGCATGGGCGAGAATTCTAGCTCAAGCTAGAATTTCTCAACTTGTCTAGATTTTTCTCTCGCTCAATCCACCACTTCCTCGCTTGGGCGAGGTTCCCAAAAAACTCATTCCAAAACACCGAGTCTCTCACTTGGGTGTGTAACACCCTAAATTCTAAGTCTTTAGAATGATAGTATCAATACTGGGATCCTCGCTTGAGCGAGAGATTCTCGCCTGGGCGAGAAATGCTCCCTAGGAGGGTGAAATCCTGGGCTATTCTAGAGGATTCTCGCCTGAGCGAGAGTTGTCTCGCCTAGGCGAGAAATGGCATTTTGGGACTGTTGAGACTGTGAGATTCTTGCTTGAGCGAGAGGATCTGATCTGAGTTTTTAAAATGGGTGGAATTTTCTCGCCTGAGCGAGAATGAGCTCGCTTAAGTGAGAACCCGACGAGTTGCATTAAATAAGAAACCCCCAAACACATTTTAGGGATAACAAAAGAAGAAAGGTGAGAGAAGAGAGCTTTTCCAAGGGCAATAAGCTTTGATACTCATCCAAGAGCTTGAGAAGAGGTAAAACTCTTGATTCTAACTCTCTTCTTCTCTTTGGAACTCTTTTTGGGTATGTTGGATCTCTTCTCAAAAATGAGAGAAACCATAGAAACTCACCCTTTTGAGTTATGGTTCATTTTATGTAATTTTATCTTGTAAACTCTTGGTATAGAGTTAGTATTTCAAGAAAGGAGAGGGTTTGTGGGTTGAGTCATGAAAACCCCAAAACCCTAAAGAGAAAATGTGGTTAAAATGGAAAATGGTTAAAATGCTAGAGGTAGAAGATAAGTTTACTTTCTAATATTGAAAATATGATGAATATCTTGTATGGTTAAACGATGCAATATAATTTGTTTATGTGATATTTGGTATAAATGACTAACCTTGTGTTATATGGTGGGATGAGGAAAGATCCTAAAGTTGGAGGCGGTGTCGGTGGAACTTGAGGAGTTGCCAAGAACCCAAACCCAACACTCACCGAGGTAAGGATAAGTCTTTAACTTATGCACTGTGATAGAAAATATGTGGATTTTCTGATGTGGATAACGAAATGTATCGTAAATCACTTAGTTGTTATAATCATATATGGGTATGTTTGTAACAACGAGGAGTGGATTTACCGTTTATATATTGGTGGAGTACCAATGGAAGTAATACTTGGAATAATGCAATGAAGCGTAAATCACTTGGTTGTTTTAAACATATATGGGTATGTTTGTAACAACGAGGAGTGGATTTACCGTTTATATATTGGTGGAGTGCCAATGGAAATAAAACTCGGAGTAATGAAATGAATCGTAAATCACTTTGTAATTATAAGCATATATGTGTATGTTTGTAATGATGTCGGGTGCTTTTACTGTTTTTGTAATGGTGGATTGCCAATAGAAATAAAACTCGGAGTAATGTCATATGCAAGCTTTGGCTCAAGCAATGTAGAAAACTTTGGCTCAAGTAATGTAGCAAGCTTTGGCTCAAGCAATGTAGAAAAATTTGGCTCAAGTTATGTAGCATGGTTTTCAAAAGTATGAACGATGAAATTGCTTTTAAGTAAACTTGAATTTAAACCGTTCATTTAACCATATTAAATGTGGATTAACTTACATTGATATTTGTTGAGTTAACGACTTACTCCTTTGTGTTTCTTGGTGTATTGTCAATGTTAATCCCATTGCAGGTAGGTGGAAGGAGTATGGGTGTTTTTGATTGGGAGCTTAGAGACTTTTATTTTGATTTCTCTTATCCATTCTTTTGTAACCTCATTGGTTGTACATGAACTAACTATTTTGTAACTAAACATGATTGTTGTACATGGCATTAATCATGGAAACTAGTAACTCGGGATATATGTAGCTATGGGTGTTTTTGGAAACCCATAGCTAATTGTATGCGGTCGTTACTAAACTACATTAATACGAATTATGTTTTTCTGCTATCTGAATTGGTGTGTAACTTTCAGTTTACAGATTCATGGGAGGAGGGAAGTGAGATCTTTTAAATGAATTCGTTGAACTGGTAAATATAATTTATAATTAATTGCATGAAATTGGATTATAATAAGGAAAAACTTTCAAGGGTAGAATTTGGGTCCTTACAATATGGTATCAGAGCATAGTTAATCCTGCGACCTAGGATATGGCCTTACGTGCTTCTTTGAAAACTTTATATGTTGAGATTGTTTGAATGGTGCTAATTGTTAAGTGGTTATGTGCACGGTTATTATACAAATTTGATTAATGACAAGTGAGTGAGTACAGGTACCCATGGCAGGAAGAGGAAGAGGAAGAGGGACAAGTCAGAATGTCCCGAATGATTTATTGGCGCAAATGGTGGCGGCATTGCAGCAAGTCAATTAGAACTTGCACAATCTAAACCAGAATCCGGCGCCAAGTCCGAGTTCACACCCACTAGTTCCACCTGGGCTAGCAGAATACCGAGGATTGAATGAATTCTGCAGGAGGAATCCCAGTCAGTTCCATGGGGGATTTGCTCCTGAAGCTGCCATCGAGTGGATAGGCTTATGCTACTTACATTTTAGTGATAGAGGCCGAGAATTGGTGGGAGTTCACTCGACGCCAAATGGAGGCGGAGGGACAGTTGATCTCCTGGGATACATATAAGGTGAAATTCCTCCATAAATATTTTCCTGCTGATTTGAGAAGGCGGAAAGAGATGGAGTTTCTAAGATTGGAGCAGGGTGACCTGTCGGTGGGAGCATATGGGGCCAAATTTGAAGAATTGGCCCGACTTTACCATTACTTAGAGTTGGAGGTGGATAGAAGGTCCAAGTGCTCGAAATTTGAATCGGGTTTGAAGCCCAAACTGAAGACGATGCTTAGGCAACAAGAGATATCCGACTTTACTACCTTGGTCAACAAGTGCAGAATGGTTGAGGATGACATGAAGGCGGATGAAGTGATGACGCCAAAACCACTTCCTCCCAAATACTCTAGACCTCAAAGAAATTTATCGCATGAGAAAGGGAAGGACAAGATGTTCCAAGAGGAACGAACACCTTACTCTCATCCGACGGGTAGTCGAGGTTACTCTTCGCTTGGGCCGAGGACTCATGTCAATGCTAGAGGATCACGGTTGAACTCTCCTCTTATGTGCAATAAATGTGGACGAACTCATGTTGGTGACTCGTGCCCCGGAATGACACTAACCTGTTTTCATTGCAAGGAGGTTGGGCATATCCGAAGACATTGTCCTAAACTACCACAGAGTGTGAATGCGGTGAGGGTTGGACGTGCTCGATCCACTGGCAGAGTGTTCACCATGAGTGGTGCAGAGGTATCGGGTGCAGATGGCCTGATAAAAGGTAATTGCATGGTGGCAGGTATTCCCCTTTTAGTGTTGTTTGATTCGGGAGCGACACACTCCTTTGTATCTATTGAATGTGTGGATAGACTGAAACTGCAAACTGAGTCGTTGCCTTTCGACTTGGTCGTATCCACCCCAACTAATGTACCTGTGGTGGTGTCGATAGTTGTGTCTCGATGTCCGGTGGTGGTGAATGGTAGGACTTTAACCGTGGATTTAATCTGCTTACCACTATCCAAGTTAGATATAATTCTGGGGATGGACTGGTTGTCGTCAAATCGTGTGGTGCTTAATTGTGTTGATAAGACCGTGGTATTCGGGAATCTAGATGAGATTTCTGATGAGGTTATTAACATGAAGCCGTTATCGGCAAAGGAAGTCAGGACTTCTTGTAAGGAGGGAGGGGCCGTGTTTATGTTGTTGGCATCCTTGGAGGGTATTGAGAAACCCAAGATTGAGGACATTTCGATAGTTCGTGAGTTTCCTGAGGTGTTTCCTGGTGATATTCCAGAATTGCCTCCAGTGAGAGAAGTTGAATTCTCTATCTATTTGGTGCCTGGAACGGGACCCATCTCTATAGCTCCTTATAGGATGTCACCGTTAGAATTGGCTGAGTTGAAAAAACAGGTTGAGGACTTATTGGCAAGGAAGTTTATTCGTCCTAGTGTCTCGCCGTGGTGTGCGCCTGTTTTGTTGGTTAAAAAGAAAAATGGTAGTATGCGGTTGTGTACTGACTACATGCAATTGAACAAGGGTACTATCAAGAGTAAGTATCTGTTGCCTAGAATTTATGACTTAATGGATCAGTTGAGAGGAGCGGTGTTGTTTTCAAAGATTGACCTTCGGTCGGGTTACCACCAACTTCGGGTGAAATCAGAGGATATTCCTAAAACTGCTTTTAGGACAAGGTATAGGCATTTTGAGTATTTGGTCATGCCTTCTGGTGTAACTAATGCCCCAACAATATTTACCGACTACATGAATCAGATTTTCCATCCGTATTTGGATTCATTCGTACTGGTATTTATTGATGACATTTTAGTTTACTCCAAAAGCCGAGAGGAACATGCTGAACACCTGCGGATTGTTCTATAACTCTTGAGTCATAACCAGTTGTATGCTAAATTGTCTAAATGTGATTTCTGTTTGGAAACGGTTAACTTTCTCGGACATGTAATATCCAAGGAAGGGGTAGCTGTCGATCCTTCAAAGGTTGAAGCAGTAATGGAGAAAGTTTTCAAGAGTTGAAACAAAGGTTAACTACGGCGCCGGTTTTGGTTCTTCCTATACTGATCGGGACTTCAGTGTTTATTGTGATGCATCCAAGCAAGGTTTGGGTTGTGTGTTGATGCAAGAAGGGAAGGTTGTTGCCTATGCTTCTCGAAAGTTGAGGACGCACGAGCAAAACTACCCTACTCATGACTTGGAATTAGCTGTAGTGGTCTTTGCCTTAAAAATCTAAAGACACCACCTTTATGGCGTGAGATTTGAGGTATACAGCGACCACAAGAGTTTGAAGTACCTGTTTAATCATGGAAACTAGTAACTCGGGATATATGTAGCTATGGGTGTTTTTGGAAACACATTGCTAATTGTATGCGGTCATTACTAAACTACATTAATACGAATAATGTTTTTCTGCTATCTGAATTGGTGTGTAACTTTCGGTTTACAGATTCCTGGGAGGAGGGAAGTGAGATCTTTTAAATGAGTTCGTTGAATTTGTAAATATAATTTAAAATTAAATGCATGAAATTGGATTAAAATAAGGAAAAAATTTCAAGGGTAGAATTTGGGTCCTTACAGGGTGAGACCCTCTCGCTCAAGCGAGAATTGTCCAGTATACACCCCGAGACTCCAAGTTTTCTAATCATTCTGAAAAACGAAAGTTGAGGTGTTACATAGAATAAATACATTGGCCCTTTGTGGCGTAGAATAAATATCTTGGCCTTTCCTGGCGTAGTATAAATATCTTGGCCTTTCGTGGCGTAGAATAAATATCTTGGCCCTTCGTGGCGTAGAATAAATATCTTGGCCCTTCGTGGCGTAGTTTAAATATCTTGGCCCTTCGTGGTGTAGAATAAATATATTGGCCCTTCGTGGCGTAGTATAAATATCTTGTCCCTTCGTGGCATAGTATAAATATCTCGGCCCTTCGTGGTGTAGAATAAATATATTGGCCCTTCGTGGCGTAATATAAATAGTCTTGATTCTTGTGGTGTAGACTTGATCCTTGAATGCAATATCCTGAATTGTGGTGTTGTATTGCTTTGAAAGTATCATATTGCCTTCGGGTATGGAGTTGTTGTTGTGTATTGGAGGAGACTATAATATTGTGATCTTGGTGAAGATTGGATTGGTTTAATTGTATAAGTAAGATATGATGAATATACTAACTGAATATGTTAATATGATGCGGTATAAAGTAATAATTTGGTGTATCATTGGTATATGTTTGATATGGTTGATTTTAGTTGTTGTGTTGGTTGTAGCACTTTTTGTTATTAATCTATGTAATTCCACGCTGCGGTCACCGTTGTTGGTTCTTACTCCCTTATGTCTTTTCTTTGTCCATGTTATGTATATGAGTATAGGTTGTTGTTGAGCCTCAGATGTCTGCTGATGGGAGTACAGACTAGAGTAGTTTTTTTATGTGTTCGAAATTGTATTTTCATAATGTATGTAATATGAGAAATATGTTGGAGTAATTCCTTTTGTATAAATGACCTCTTTCTAAAGATGTTATAAGACTAGTATAAAGACCTTAATAAGTGATTTAATTGAAAATGGATAATTGTATAGATGATGGATATGAAGTTGAGTGAAATGACATGTTTTGTTTTAAAGACACATTTGAATATTTCCACATCTTGAATTATGAATATTAACTAATATTTGAATTCACCCAGGTTTTCTAAATCAGTTAAGTAATATCTATCAGTAATATTTCGCTTCATTTTTCAGAATAAAGTTTTTTTAATTTTTTCTTGGGTTATAAAATGGGGTCGTTACACGCTTCCTATATGCTGACTAAGGAAGCGGAGAATTGATGGGAGTATACGAGGAGGCAAATGGAGATAGAGGGAAAGGCTATTATGTTGAAATTTTTTAATGGAAATTCCTCCAGAAATATTTCCCTGCTGATTTGAACAGAAATAAAGAGATGGAATTCTTACGGTTACAGCAAGGAAGTATGCGGGTCGGAGAGTATGCGACTAAGTTTGAGGAATTGGCAAAGTATTGCCCCTACTACGAGTTAGATGCGGACGAGAGTTCCAAGTGTGCTAAGTTTGAAGTTGGTTTGAAACCAGAGTTGAAAATGATGTTTGGTCACCAAGAGATTACTGAATTCCCTACAATGGTCAACAAGTATAGGATGTATGATGATGATATGAAAGTCGGAGATACTGCTCTGAACAAGGTGAACCCGCCAATAAATTTTGGACCCTAGCGAAACCATATGCAAGGAATGGGAAAAGGAAAGGTATTTTATGATGACTGGAAGCCATACGCCCCACCCACTAGTTATTGAGATCATAATTCACAAGGGTCGAAGCACCCCATTGTTGCAGAAGGACCACAACAAAACTCTTCCTCTGTGTGCAACAAATGTGGTCGGAGCCAGTTTGGGAACACTTGTCTCAAAATAGGGAAGGATTGTTTATATTGTAAAGAGCTTGGACATGTGAAGAGGTTTTATCAAAAACTGCATCAGAGTGTGAATACCGTGAGGTGGCGGATATTGATGGTCTGATTCCAGGTAATTGTATGGAAAAGGTGTTACCCTTTTTGTATTATTTGTTTCGGGTGCGACACACTCTTTTGTGTCTTTTATCTATGCGAAACAATTGAGTTTGCAAACTGAGTCACTACATTTTGATTTGATTGTGTCTACCCTTACGAGTGCACATGTAGTAGTGTCGAGGTTTTATCATTAGTGTCTTTTGATGATAGAACCTTTATGATAGATTTGATATGCTTACCACTTTCCCAAATAGATTTAATTCTTAGGATGGACTGGCTATCTGAGAATCATGTGATACTGAATTGTTATGAAAAAACAATGGTGTTTGGAGATCGTAGAGAGACTTCTGACGTTCCTAATTGTCAGAAACTCTTGTAAGCTAATGAAGTTAAGACTTCCCTTAAAAAGGGAGCATTGGTCTATGTTTTGTTAGCTTCGTTAGAGGGAGAGAAGAAGACTGATATCAAGGATCTGTCGGTAGTATGTGAATTCCTATGTGTATTCCCTGTGGATATTCCAGAATTACCACCGGTGAGAGAAGTGGAGTTCTCCATTGATATAGTGCCAGGAACAAGACCTGTTTCATTAACTCCATATAGGATGGCACCATTGAAGTTGGGTGAGTTGGAAAAGCAAATAGAAGATTTTTTGACCAAGAAGTTTATCCGTCCTAGGGTGTCGCCATGGGGTGCACCAGTGTTGTTGGTGAAGAAGAAGGATGGTACTATGAGGCTGTGTACCGACTACAGGCAACTGAATAAGGTCATGATTAAGAACCGGTATCTGTTGCCTAGAATTGATGGTCTGATGGATCAGTTCAGAGGAAATGTGATATTCTCTAATATTGATCTCCGATCCGTTTACCATCAGCTCAGAGTAAAAACATAATATATTCCTAATACTACTTTTAGGACGAAATATGGACATTACGAATATCTGGTGATGCCATTTGATGTGACTGATGCTCCTGCAATATTCATGGAATACATGAATAAGATTTTTCATCCGTATCTAGACTCTTGGTGGTGGTGTTTATTAATGACATCTTAGTGTATTCTAAGAGTCGAGAGGATCACGCAGAGCATCTGAGGATTGTATTAGGAATCCTAAAGGACAATCAACTATATGCTAAGTTGTCGAACTGCGACTTTTGGTTTGAGTCAATAAACTTTCTTGAACATGTAATATCCTAGGAAGGAGTGGCAGTAGATCCTTCTAAAGTTGAATCAATGATGGAATGGGCTGTACCAAAGTCGGTAACTGAGATTAGGAGTTTCTTATGATTGGTTGTTAATATCAGATTTTTATTGAAGGATTCTCGAAGTTAGCCTTTCCATTGACTTAGCTAAACCGGAAAGGGGAACCTTACGTTTGGACAATCAGATGTGTAAAGAGTTTTCAAGAGTTAAAACGAAGATTGACTTCGGCACCAGTATTGATTCTCCCTTGTGTGAAGAATAACTTTAGTCTTTACTGTGACACTTCCAAGCAAGGTTTGGGTTGTGTGCTAATGAAAGATTGAAAATTTGTTGCATATGCTTCAAGGAAGTTAACACCGTATGAACAGAACTATCTGATTCATGATTTGGAGTTAGCGTTGTAGTGTTTGCTTTGAAGATATGGAGGCACCACCTGTATCGGATAAAATTTGAAGTCTTCAGTGATCACAAGATTTTGAAGTATTTGATTCATCAGAAGTAGTTGAATATGAGACAGAGAAGATGGACGAAATTCCTCAAGGATTACGACTTTGGTTTTCAATATCCCCTTGGAAAAGCCAATGTAGTAGTCGATGCATTGAGCCGAAAGTCACTAAATGTGTCTGCATTGATGGTTCGTGAAATGAAACGGATGGAGGATTTCAGAGATATGAATTTGGAAGTACAAGTGAAGCTAAGTAGTGTGATTTTGGGAATGCTTAAGGTTACTAATGAGTTATTCGACCCGATAGAGGAGATGCAGATGGTGGATAGTGAGTTACAAGCTAAGAAAGTCTTGGAGGATAATGGAAAGGAGTAGCATTTCGTTATGGATGCCAATGGATTGTTGAGATGTAAGGAAAGGATATGTGTTCCTTATGTTGTGCAGTTGAAATTTTTTATTTTAGAGGAGGCCCATAAGACTAAGATGAGCATTCACCCTGAAACGACAAAGAAGTATTAGGATTTCAAAAAGATGTTTTGGTGGTCATAAATGAAAAGGGACGTAGCCTAGTACGTCACGAGTTGTTTGGTTTGTCAGAAAGCAAAGATTGAACATCAGAGACCAGTGGGTGAACTACAGTCATTTGAAATTCCAGTTTGGAAGTGGGATAGTATTGCAATGGACTTCTTGTTGGGTTTACCAAAGACTCAAAGGGGTTTCGACTCGATATGGGTAGTAGTGGATCGACTAACCAAGTCTGCTCATTTTTTGGCTATCAACAGGAGATATTTGCTGGAAAAGTAAGCAGAATTGTATTTAGGAGAGATAATTATATTTAGGATAGTATTGAAATACACATAGTTTCTCATTTTACGTCATGCATCAGATTCCTTTATACTTAAATTTCCTTGTTCCTTTTATCATTTATGATCCTGGACATACATTTTTAGTTTCATACTTTAACTACATTCCTATGCTGAAAAACATAATACGCATTCATAATTTAAGGAGTATCAACATGTACTGGGTTATGGGTTACAATATCTATAACACCCTGAATTTATATTTCCTAAGATGTGGTAATAGTCCTGAAGAAGAGTGCACACTGTCAGATTCTCGCTTGAACGAGAGATGGCTCACCTGGGTGAGTGGATTACTCGGATATACTGAAGGATTCTCGCCTGAGTGAGATTTGGCTCGCCTGGGCGAGGGAGAGGGTGTGGCCACTTGAGGATCCTCGCTTGAGCGAGAGCATCAGATCTGAGTTTTTAAAAATGGGCGGGATTTTCTCGCTTGAGCGAGAAAAGGCTCGCTTTATTGAGAACCCGACGCTGAAACTTTAAAATAGAAGCCCTCAAACACTTTTAGGGTTAGAACTTGAGAGAGAAGAGAGAAGGAGGTGATTTTGAGAGCAAGGACTCATGGGAATCATCTAGAAGCTTGAGAAGAGGTAAATCGCTTGATTCTAACTCTCCTTCTCCCTTTCAAACTTGTTCTAGTTGTATTGGATCTCTTCTAAAAAATGTGAGAAACCATGAAAACTCTTCCTTTGGAGTTCTGGTTCTTTTTAGTTAGTTTCTCTCTTGTAAACTCTTGATTTAGAGTTGGTATTCGAAGAATGGAAAGGGTTTGTGGGTTGATTCATTAAAATCCCAAAACCCTCAAAATGAAAATGTGGTTAAAGATGTGAAGAAGATCTTACTCCTGACCTTGGCACGGTTTTGATGAAGACACCAATATCACAAAAAGAACAAAGGAAGAAGACCGACAAAAAAGAATATCGAAGATAAAGCTTCAAGATTTAGAGTCTAAGTCTTTAGGTACTTCTATCCTTACAACTCCTTTATTTACTTAGTTAATAATGCATAAAATTGTTTTCAAGAAAATCAGGAAAAACTAAGTGTGAATAAAAATAATTTTCAAAAACAACATGTAACGGGTTACCATACTTGAGTAACAAGTTACATTAGTGAGAAAAGAGTTTTCAAATCTCTAACAGCTATGAGTAATCGATTACACTAAGGCAAATTCACAAAGCTGTCAAACAGTGTTGTTGAGTAATCGATTACTCAAATCCAGTAATCGATTACACTGTGTGAATTTTCAAAAAGTTGTTAACAAGATTGTTGGGTAATCGATTACCCATTTGCAGTAATCGATTACTGAGAGTTGTTGCATCAGTTTTTCAGATTTCAAGTGAAAAGGTTTCACTTCAAACTGATTGCTTTTCATTCCAAACGAAACCTACTCATGCCTAAGGGTATTATGGTTGATTAGAAGCCTATATAAAGGCATTGAAACACTCTCACAACATACAACAACTCAGATTACAAACTTTTACTTGAAACTCTCAAAAGCTCTCACACTTTCTAATTTTACTTACACTTATCAAGCAACCTACTCTTAAACTTTCAAAGTTATTTTGAAGTTGCTTCTAAGTGTTTTTAATATTGTTAAAGAGCATTATTATCTCAAGTATACGAGTTGTTATTGGATTGCAAGTTATAGAAATTTTCATATACACTTGTAAGGCTATCCAAGCCAAATTGTACATTCTTCACTTTTGCAAAGTTTATTTTCTTTCACAAGGGTGTGAAGAGAAAGGGTGAGTGACTTGGTATAGTGTTTACCAAGGGTGTAACTTGGTATAGTGTTTACCAAGGGTGTAACTTGGTATAGTGTTTACCAAGGGTGTTACTTGGAATAGATATTTCCAAGGGGATTAGATATAAGTGAGTGTGTAAGGTACAAGGAGATCTCGTGGTGAGATATTTGTAATTGCAACTCATTATATTTAATAAAGGAATCTCTTGCGCGTCAAGAGTACTGGACGTAGCCTTCAGTGGACAAGAAGTTGAACCTGTATAAAACACCTGCGTACTCTCTTTCCCCTCTCTTTATTATTTATTTATCCATCCTAAGTCAATATTTTTCTGCATATTATTTCCGCTGCACGTTAACTTTGATATTGCATAAAAATTGGCCAAACTTATTGCAACAACTAATTCACCCCCCTCTTAGTTGCAATCTCAGTCTTACAATTGGCACGAGAGCTATTTTTGAGAAAATTACTCTCAAAATCTGATCCTACTACAACATGGCCTCAAGATCATTCCTAGGAGAAGGATCCAACATGAACAGACCTCCAAGCTTTGTTGGAGAGTTTTACGACTTCTGGAAAATCAGAATGAGGATTTTCATAGAGTCGCAAGACTTGGATATATGGAATGCGATCGAAGATGGACCTTATGAACCCTTCACCATTGTGAACAACACAAGGAAAATAAAGTCAAAATCTTCATGGAATGATGAAGATAAGAAGAAGTTGCAATACGATCTTAAAGCGAAAAACATCCTCATTTCATAACTTGGCAATGATGAACGTTTCAAAATATCAAATTGCAAATCAACCAAAGAAATATGGGATGCTCTAGAGATTATGCATGAAGGAACGGGGGAAGATAAAAGGTCAATGCTCAACAATACTTGTTCTACATCTGAACCAGAAAATGACGAACAAGTTCATCTCTCGCTATTGGTATCTCATCATTCTGATGATGAAGAGATAAGTGAATCTAAACCTTTTTCTTCTTCTGAATTACAATTAGCATTTAATGAATTGCATGATGAATATGTCAAACTTAGAATTTTTTTCTAAAACATAAAACTGAATTAGAAATGTTTAGAAATAAATCATCATCATCCTCTTCATGTCAAAAATGCATTACTCATGAAAATAAAGTTTAAACATTAAGTTTTGAACTTAATGATTCAAACAAGAGTAGCAAACATCTAGAAAAGATAATAAAGGATCAGAGACATATTAAAGACCGAAGAGGTCTAGGCTATTCTAAAAGCCAAGTTTCTAAGAAGCAAAATGTCTCAACGAAAATAATCTTTTAAAAAAAGTGTATCCATGCATCTACTCATAGTAAAAATCAAACTAGGATACATAAGCATCAACTCATATGTTCTTATTGTAAAAATCATGGGCACACACCAAATACTTGTCATATTAGAAAATATGGTGTTCCCCTAGGACATTTTAAATGGGTTGAGAAAGGATCTAACCATGTAGGACCCAAAACAAGTTGGGTACCTAATATAACTTAACTTGTTTTGCAGGTTGATTTGAGCGCTGCCCGCAATTTATGGTACTTGGATAGCGGTTGCTCAAAACATATGACGGGCCATAAAAGTAAGTTCTATGTCCTTACTCCAAGGGTCAAAGGCTATGTCACATATGATGACAACAACAAAGGAAGAATTCATGGAGTCGGTAGAATCGGCAAGCCACCTTTAACAACCATAGAAGGAGTGCTATATGTGGAAGGACTTAAGCACAATCTTCTAAGCATAAGTCAACTTTGCGACAAGGGCTTCCATGTATCATTCTACCGAGATAAGTGCATCATTGAAAGTAAGGAATTTCTAAACTCTAAACTTATTGGTAAGAGAATTAATAACATTTAAATGATAGATATAGATTCATCTCTTCCTATAACAGGTTTAGTTGTAAATGACATTCATGATGCATGACTTTGGCATAGGAGATTTGCTCACATACATATGGACCATTTGAATAAGCTAATCAAAAAGATTTGGTTGTTGGTTTACCCAAGATGAAGTTTGTTAAAGACAAACTATGTGGTGCATGTCAAATGGGTAAACAAACAAAAACCCCTTTCAAGCCAAAGAATATGGTTTCTTAGGATAGACCATTGCAGTTACTATACATGGACTTATTTGGTCCTTCAAGTACAAAGAGTCCTGGTGGTAACTACTATGCTCTAGTTATAGTAGATGATTTTTCACGCTACACTTGGACTCTATTCTTAGTACATAAGAAAGAGGCATTCAAAGCTTTTAGCACTTATGCTAAAAGAGTCCAAAACGAAAAGTCACTTAAAATCGCTGCTATAAGAAGTGATCATGGGGGAGAGTTTTAAAATGCTCCTTTTGAGGAATTTTGCGATGATCTTGGGATTAATCACAACTTTTCTTCTCCAAGAACACCACAACAAAATGGTGTTGTAGAGAGAAAGAATCGGTCTTTGGAAGAACTCGCTAGAACAATGTTGAACGAAACTAAACTCCCAAAGTACTTTTGGGCTGATGCGGTAAGCACTGCTTGTTATGTTTCAAATAGAGTTCTAATAAGACCTATTCTAAAGAAAACCCCATATGAACTCTTCAAAGGAAGAAAACCAAACATTTCACACTTGCATGTATTCGGTTGTAAATGTTTCATCTTGAATAATGGCAAAGAAAATTTAGGCAAGTTTGATGCAAAGGCGGATGAAGGAATCTTCCTAGGCTATTCTCTCACGAGTAAAGCTTATAGAGTCTTTAACAAAAGAACTCTAGCCATGGAAGAATTTGTCCATGTCTCCTTTTATGAAACCAATCCTCTAATCAAGGAAAGGTTGACCATTGATGAAGAAGATTTGCCTAACTCTACTTTTAATGAAAATGCTATTATTGAAACTATACCTAGTATAGAGCATGTGGAAGTGGATGATAGTCCTTCCATACAAAATGAGCATATTCACTCTAATTTACCCAAAGAGTGGAGAACTCATCAAGATCATCCTATAGACAACATTATTAGCGATATTAACAAAGGTGTTACCACTCGCTTAATGCTAGAAAATGCTTTTCTAAACATGGCCTTTGTTTCTCAAATAGAACCATCTAAGATTAATGAAGCAATCGAGGATGAACACTGGATTCTTGTTATGCAAGAAGAACTCAACCAGTTTGAGAGAAATGAAGTTTGGGAACTTGTTCCTAGACCTAAGAATAGGCATGTAATAGGAACTCGTTGGGTATTTCGCAATAAATCAGATGAAAATGGTATAATCATTAGAAACAAGGATAGACTAGTAGCCCAAGGATACAACCAAGAGGAAGGTATAGACTTTGATGAAACCTTCGCTCCGGTTGCTAGACTTGAAACAATTAGACTACTACTTGCATATGCATGCTCTTTGAACTTCCAGCTTTACCAAATGGATGTAAAGAGTGCATTCCTTAACGGGTATATACAAGAGGAAGTATTTGTAGAACAACCTCCAGGTTTTGAGGACTACAAACATCCCTCTCATGTATACAAGTTAAAGAAAGCCCTCTATGGCTTAAAGCAAGCTCCATGTGCTTGGTATGACCGTCTAAACAACTTTCTAACAGAAAAAGGTTTTACAAAAGGAATGGTCGATACTACATTATTTATTAAGAAGATAAATCATCATACTTTACGTGTTCAAATATATGTTGATGATCTTATTTTCGGTTCTACTAATGAAAGTTTGTGTAGTGAATTTGGCAAAATGATGCAAGGAGAATTTGAGATGTCTATGATGGGAAAGTTAAATTACTTTCTTGGACTCCAAATTAAGCAACTCAATAATGGTATCTTTGTAAGTCAGTCCAAATATTGCAAACACTTGTTGAAAAGATTTGAGATGGATGATTGCAAGTCGATTGCTACTCCTATGGGATCATGTACATACATCGATGCTGATGACACTGGAAAATGTATTGAAATATCTAAGTATCGAGGTATGATCGGATCTCTTTTATATCTTACTACCAGTAGACCTGATATTATGTTTAGTGTATGTCTATGTGCGCGATATCAATCTAAATCCAAAGAGTCACATGTAGTTGCCGTTAAGAGAATCATCAGTATCTCAAAGGCACAACCGATGTTGGACTATGGTATCTCAAGGGAAGCGTATGCGAATTGGTTGGCTTCTCGGATTCAGACTTTGCAGGATGCAAGTCTAAGAGAAAAAGTACAAGTGGTACTTGCCACATTCTAGGGAATGCTTTAGTTTCTTGGTCCTGTAAGAAACAAGCTTGTGTTGCCTTAAGCATTGCTGAAGCGGAATATATCGCTGCCGGTAGTTGTTGTGCACAACTGTTGTGGCTCAAACAACAATTACGGGATTATGGCTTAAACTTAGGATGCACATCCTGGAAATGTGACAATACTAGTGCTATTAATCTCACCAAAAATCCAATTATGCACTAAAGAACCAAACACATTGATATAAGCCATCATTTCCTTAGGGACCATGTCCAAAAGAAGGATGTGTTGGTAGAATTAATTGATACTCATAACCAACTAGAAGACATTTTTACTAAACCTCTAGCAAAAGAGCCTTTTAATAAGATTAGACGAGAATTAAGCATTCTCGATGAAGCTTACTTTTCCTAACATGTTTAAATGTTTATATGTATGCTTCATTGTTTATATTCAATGCCTACTTGATCTTAAATTGTGTGTTTTATGCTTTAATTTTCAAGTTTTTAGAGTCAAAAATCAATTTTAGCATCAATGGGAAAACAATATGTTAGAGTAATCAATTACTGTAATGGTGCAATCGATTATAGAGAGACATTGTTTGAAAAAATTTGAATTTTTGAAAGTGAGTAATCGATTACTCATTCAGTGTAATCGATTACTCTGTGCAGTTATATATATGAATTGCTGCATTTTTCAGAAATCCTCTATTTTTCCTCTCTCCTGTAACTCGAGTTCTCCCTCTCTAAACCCTCTCAATCACTGAAAACCTCATTTGTACTCTGTTTTGATTGATTTTTGTTGCAAATCACATCACATTTTTTATTCTAAACATTTCTACACCTTCTATTTCGTGATTTGTGGCCTCAATCAAAAACCCCAAATTTCCAAAATAGCAGAGAAAGTATTTTGGATGATTTTGTGTATGAACATCTTTATTTTCGTATTTATGCAATGATGTTTATGTTTCATACATGGGGTTATTGTCTTATATATATATGCTTATATATTGTTACTTGAACTTTCATATACTATGAAATATTGTATGTTATGCTCTACAAATGTCTATTGTGCTAGACTCTTGGCTTTTCTTCTTTTTGATGAAGTCAAAAAGGGGAGAAAAGTTGGGAGATGTGTATTTTCTGTCTATATTCTTTCAGGCACATAATTCCAAAAGAAAGGGGGAGCATACATGCATACTTATAGGGAGAGCATACTCAAGACAAATCAAGATATCATCAAGTATGCTGATATCAGAAAATTACACTTTCAAGAAGACATTGGTTTGTCATCATCAAAAAGGGGGAGATTGTGAAGAAGATCCTGCTCCTGACCTTGGCACAGTTTTGATGAATACACCAATATCACAAAAAGAAGAAAGGAAGAAGACCGATAAAAAAACTATCGAAGATAAAGCTTCAAGATTTAGAGTCTAAGTCTTTAGGTACTTCTATCCTTACAACTCCTTTATTTACTTAGTTAATAATGCTCAAAATTGTTTTCAAGAAAACTAGGAAAAACTAAGTGTGAATAAAAATAATTTTCAAAAACAACATGTAACGGGTTACCATACTTGAGTAACAAGTTACATGAGTGAGAAAAGAGTTTTCAAATCTCTAACAGCTATGAGTAATCCATTACAATCTTTGGAGTAACAGATTACCATTTTTAGAACACAGGGTAATCGATTACTCAAAGTAGTGTAATCGATTACACTAAGGCAAATTCACAAAGCCGTCAAACAGTTTTATTGAGTAATTGATTACTCAAATCCAATAATCGATTACACTGTGTGAATTTTCAAAAAGCTGTTAACAGGATTGTTGGGTAATCGA
This sequence comes from Lupinus albus, assembly GCA_009771035.1. Lineage (NCBI taxonomy): Eukaryota > Viridiplantae > Streptophyta > Magnoliopsida > Fabales > Fabaceae > Lupinus > Lupinus albus. Next base: position 630,399 of record WOCE01000029.1, read on the forward strand.
TTACTGAGAGCTGTTGCATCAGTTTTTCAGATTTCACGTGAAAAGGTTTCACTTCAAACTGATTGGTTTCCATTCCAAACGAAACCTACTCATGCCTAAGGGTATTATGGTTGATTGGAAGCCTATATAAAGGCATAAACACTCTCACAACATACAACAACTCAGATTACAAACTTTTACTTGAAACTCTCAAACCTCTCACACTTTCTGATTTTACTTACACTTTTCAAGCAATCTTAAACTTTCAAAGTTATTTTGAAGTTACTTCTAAGTGTTTTTCATATTGTTAAAGCATTATTATCTCAAGTATACGAGTTGTTATTGGATTGCAAGTTATAGAAATTGTCATATACTCTTGTAAGGCAATCCAAGCCAAATTGTACATTCTTCACTTTTGCAAAGTTTACTTTCTTTCACAATGGTGTGAAGAGAAAGGGTGAGTGACTTGGTATAGTGTTTACCAAGGGTGTAACTTGGTATAGTGTTTACCAAGGGTGTTACTTGGAATAGAGTTTTCCAAGGGGATTAGATATAAGTGAGTGTTTAAGGTACAAGGAGATCTAGGGGTGAGATATTTGTAATTGCAACTCGTTATATTTAATAAAGGAATCTTTTGCGCGTCAAGAGTACTGGACGTAGCCTTCGGTGGACAAGAAGGTAAACCAGTATAAAACACCTGCGTACTCTCTTTCCCTTCTCTTTATTATTCATTTATCCTTCCTAAGTCAATATTTTTCTGCATATTATTTCTGCTGCACGTTAACTTTGATATTGCAGAAAAATTGGCCATACTTATTGCAACAACTAATTCACCCCCCCCCCCCCCCCCCCCCTCTTAGTTGCAATCTCAGTCTTACAAAAGAGGAAAATGGGTGAAATGGTAGATGTAGAAGATGAGTATGTGTTCTAATGTAAAATAGAAGATGAATATGTATGCTTTTGATCTTCATGGCTATGTATTAGTTACCTTCGTGGTAATGGCTATTCGTTGCAATGGCTATTCGTAGCAATGTATGAGTGACCTTCGTGGTAATGGCTATTCGTAGCATTGTATGAGTTACCTTCGTGGTAGTGGCTATTCGTAGCAATGTATGAGTTACCTTCGTGGTAATAGATATTCATAGAAATATATGAGTTACCTTCGTGGTAATGGCTATTCGTAGCAATGTATGAGTTACCTTCGTGGTAATGGCTATTTGTAGCAATGTATGAGTTACCATTGTGGTAATGGTTATTCGTAGCAATGTATGACTTGCCCTCGTGGTATTGGCAATTCGTAGCAATGTATGACTTGCCCTCGTGGTATTGGCTATTTATAGCAACTGTCTGACTTGCCCTATGTGGTAACATGAATGATTGAAGATAAACATAAATGAGATAGATGATATGAATAGAAAGGATGGAATTACGTTTAGATATGAGGAATGGATTACGATGAGTTTGAGTAAAATGTAGAACGATGAAGATAACAAAGTGGAATGTATATGTTGAAGTGTTATTTATATGTTACGATATAACTGTTTATCTAATCTTATTAAATGTGGATTACCATTTGATTATGTTGAATTTAAGACTTACTCCTTTGTGTTTTCTATATATTGTTTATGATAATCCCATTGCAGGTAATTGGATAAATTTAGGATGCCTGACTTGGAGCTTTAGGAGCTTTTATATATGGATTCCTTTATTTACACTTTTTGCATCATAACTGACTATCTATGGATTTGAATATTTGTTACTATGGTCATTATATTTTTGAATGCTTGTAACTATGGGTAATGTTATTTTGGGAACCCATAACTATTGGATGTTGGAAGTGCTAGGAAATATTAATATGAATTATGTTTTTCTGCCTAATGAATGTATATATGAATATCGTATGCTAAGACTATCATCAATTTGAAAAGGTGTTTAGCGTAAATTCATTGGGTCCCTAATTATAAGCCCTAAGTAAGAATTCATATGTTAATGGATTAAAATAAGGAAAGATTTTCAAGGGTATAATTTGGGCCCTTACAATATGGTATCAAAGCATAGTTAATCTTGCGGCCTAGGGTATGGCCTTACGTGCTTCTTTGTGATCTTTATGTGCTTGAATTACTTGGTCTGTACAAATTGTTATTTGATTATGTGATCCTTGTCTAGTTAAAATTTGGTTTACTGACAAGTGAATGAGTACAGGTACACATGGCTAGAAGAGGAAGAGGACTAAGTCAGAATGTTTCAAATGATCTTTTGGCTCCGATGGTAGCTGCACTGCAACATATGAACGAGAACTTGCAGAATCTGAATCAGAACGCAGTGCCAATTCCTAGTTCGCAGCCCTTAGTCCCACCCGGACCGGCCGAGTACCAGGGATTGGATGAGTTCTGTAAGCGGAATCCTAGCCAGTTCCCAGGTGAATTCGCTGCTGATGCTTCAAATGAGTGGATTCAAGGCTTGGAACGGATATTCCGAGCCATGGGCTGCAACAATGCTCAGAAAGTGACTTATGCTTCCTACATGCTGGTAAAGGAAGTTGAAACCTGGTGGGAGTTTACTTGGCGTCAGATGGAAACTAAGGGGCGAGAGATTACCTGGGTTGCATTCAAGGAGAAATTTCTTCAGAAATATTTTCCTGCTGAACTGAAGAGGAAGAAAGAAATGGAGTTTCTGAGGTTGGAGCAGGGTAACCTCTTAGTGGGAGAATATGCGGCCAAGTTTGAGGAATTGCCCCCAAATGCTCTATGTTTGAATCGGGTTTGAAGCCCAAGTTGAAAATGATGTTTGGACATCAAGAAATCTCTGACTTTCCTACATTGGTCAATAAGTGTAGGATGTATGAGGATGACATAAAGGCGGATGAGGTGGCGACAAGCAAATCAATTCCTCCCAAGAACTTTGGGCCTCAACGCAACCTGATGCAAGGGAGAGGTAAAGAGAAGGTGGGTGATGACCGACGACCTTATGCCCCACCTAACGGTCATTGCAGCCGTAGCTACCAAGGATCGAAACCTACTGTGGGAGGATTCCAAACCGACACTTTTCCTTTGTGCAGTAAGTGTGGGTGGAGACATATGGGAACCATTTATCCTGGCGCTGGAAACGGTTGCTTTCACTGTAAAGAACCAGGGCATATGAAGAAGTTTTGGCCGAAGTTGAATCGAGGTGTGAATGTTGTGAAGGCTGAGAGGCCTAGGACAACAGGTAGTGGGTTCACAATGAGTGGTGTATAGGTGTTTGAGGTTGATGGTCTGATTGAAGGTAATTGCATGGTGGCAAGTATTCCTCTTTTAGTGTTGTTTGATTTGGGAGCGACACAATCCTTTATATATGTTGAATGTGTAAACCGACTGAAAGTGCAAACATAGTCGTTGCCTTTCGACTTGGTCGTATCCACCCCAACTAGTGTGCCTGTGGTGGTGTCGACGTGTATGTATCAATGTCTGATCGTGGTGAATAACCGGCCATTCCATCACTAAACTTCCGATAATAACCGGCCAGACCCAGAAAACTTCTGATCTTAGTAACTGACTTGGGCACCGCCCATTCCATCACTGCCTCGACCTTAGAAGGGTCTACTGCCAGAATTAGATCTAACTGGGACAGTGGTAAGTAGATTAAATCCATGACTTCAGTGTGTACTATGATGCTTCCAAGCAAGGTTTGGGTTGTGTTTTGATGCAGGACGAGAAAGTTGTTGCCTATGCTTCGCGATAATTGAGAACGCATGAGCAAAACTACCCTACACATGATCTGGAACTAGCCACAATGGTCTTTTCCTTGAATATCTGGAGACACCATCTTTATGACGTAGGATTTGAGGTGTATAGTGACCACAAGAGTTTGAAGTATCTGTTTGATCAAAAGGAACTGAACATGAGAAAGAGGAGGTGGATGGAGTTCGTTAAGGACTATGATTTTGGATTGTAGTATCATCCGGGAAAAGCCAATGTGGCAGCCGATGCTTTAAGTCGGAAGTCCTTACATCTGTCGGCTTTGATGGTTCGTGAAGAGAAACTAATTGAATAGTTCAGGGACATGAACTTGACAGTTCAAGTAAAACCTATAGCATGATTTTGGGAATGCTCAAGGTTACCAATGAGTAGTTTGACTAGATCAGAATAATGCAAGTTGAGGATCGTGAGTTGAAGGTCAAATGAGATTTGATGGCTAAGGGAAAGGAAACCAGTTTCAAGACGGATTCCATTCGAATGTTGCGGTACAAGGGGAGGGTGTGCATGCCTCATGATGTGGAATTGCGAAAGAGTATTATGGAGGAGTCGCACAAGAGTAAAATGACTTTCCACCCGGGAACCACAAAAATGTACCAAGATCAGAAAAAGCTGTTTTGGTGGTCTGGGCTAACAAAGGATGTGGCTTTGTATGTTTCGAGTTGTCTGATCTGTCAGAAAGCCAAGATTGAACATTAGAGGCCAGCGGGAGAATTACAGTTTAACACCTCAATTTTCATTTTCGGAATGATTAGAAAACTTAGAGTGTTGGAGTGTATATTGGAAAATTCTCGTTTAAGCGAGAGGACCTCACCCAAGTGAGAGGCTATGTTTTCAAGTATGAGTTTTCTAGGAACCTCGCTTAAGCGAGGAAGTGGTCGCTTGAGTGAGAGTGAAATCTGGAAAAGCTGTCAAATTCTAGCTTGAGCTAGAATTTCTCGCCTAGGGCAGAGGAGCTTTAGCATACTGGCCGATTCTCACCCTAGCGAGAAATTAGCGCCCAGGCGAGAGCGTCAGAGTTGAAAAGTTGAAAAAGCGGCAAAATTCTCGCCCAAGCGAGCCATTCTCGCCGGGGCGAGGCTGCATAGATATAAAAGTCAAAAAGGGATCTAAAAACTCTAATCTTCATTTTCTCTCTTCCCCTTTCTCTCCCAACGGCGGCTCCACCCAAATGAACCATTCTCTCCTCCACTGAACCTCAAAACTCATCAAAACCTCTTCCTATTAGTTCTTGGTGGAACATTTGGGAAATATTAAACGTGAAAAAGCAACAATGGAGGTTGAAGGAGATGGAGGGAGATGAAGCTCTTTTGGGGAATAATGGAGCTTATGCAACCTAAGGTGAGGGAGAAGACCATTGTGGTCATAGAGTATTTCATTAGAGTCATCCTCTCTGATTTCCCTCAAGAATCGGAGAATATTAACGGATAGAAACTCTCTTGGAAGTTTGTGGTCCATGTTAGAATCTTTATTTTCCATGAAGAGGTATTATCCATGAATGTAGAGATATATGAGTGGTAAAAACCGTTTTATTAGATTAAAATGCAATATGCTCATTTATGGTAATACATCGTCATGAGAAATGGTTCTATCGTTAATATGTTGTATAATGATAAATATGTTATGAGTTGTTTATTATGATAAAAAGATGTAATTATATTTATGAAAATGACTAAGTTGTGAGTCACTTATTTGTTATAAACATATATGGGTATGTTTGTAATAATGATTGTGTGATGAGCTATTTAATGGCAATAAATGGACATGAATACATTATGTGATGATGAATATGTTGTGAGTTGGTTATTTGTGATAAAAGGACAATGATTATGTTATATGACGAAGATGATGTTGTGAATTGTTTTAGGGTGGTAAGAAATGAGATACATTGTGCTTATGACGTTGATGTGATATTTTGTATATGATGAAGTTGTGATGTGAGAAGGTTGTAAAGGACATGATTATATTGTGAATGATGTGGTTGTAAGGAGAAGCATATAACTGGTTTATTGTATTTGATAAATGCGTGGATTTTCTTGTTGTTATCGATTGTGAAACAATGAAAAGAAAACCTAATTTTAGCTCCCTTGAGAGGTGTATCAAACTTGGCTCAAGTTATGTAGCACACTTTGGCTCAAGTTATGTAGCAAGCTTTGGCTCAAGCAATGTAGCAAACTTTGACTCAAGTTATGTAACATACTTTGGCTCAAGTTATGTAGCACACTTTGGCTCAAGTTATGTAGCAAACTTTGGCTCAAGTTATGTAGCACAATTTAGCTCAAGTTATGTAGCACACTTTGGCTCAAGTTGTGTAGCAAACTTTGACTCAAGTTATGTAACACACTTTGGCTCATGTTATGTGGTAAACTTTGGCTCAAGTTATGTAGCACACTTTGGCTCAAGTTATGTAGCAAACGTTGGCTCAAGTTATGTAGCACACTTTGGCTCAAGTTATGTAGCAAACATTGGCTCAAGTTATGTCGCACACTTTGGCTCAAGTTATGTAGCAAACTTTGGCTCAAGTTATGTAGCACACTTTGGCTCAAGTTGTGTAGCAAACTTTGGCTCCAGTTATGTAGTGCACTTTGGCTCAAGTTATGTAGTAAACTTTGGCTCAAGTTATGTAGGAAACTTTGTCTCAAGTTATGTAGCACTCTTTGGATCAAGTTATGTAGCACACTTGAATGTCTAGCCTAAATAGTATTAAAGTATTATATGGTTTTAGATGTTTGTATTGCTTTGAAAGTGTTGTATTTGCCTTCGGGAATGTAGTTGTTGTTGTGTATTGTAAGTGACTATGAGATTATGATCTTTATGAAGATTGAATTGGATAAATCATAAAAGTAGACTATAATAGATTCTAATTGATGACGTGAATATCCTACGATATGTTGTAATGAGTGAGTGTATCGTTTGTATATGTTAATATGGTTGATTTTCGTTTTTGTATAGGTTGTAGAACTTTAATGTTATTACTCCATGTAATTCCACGTTACGGTCGCCGTAGTTGGTTATTACTCCCTCTGTCTTTCTTTGTCTTTGTGATGTATATTGAGTTCAGAATGTTGTTGTTGCGTCGTGGATGTCTGCTGACAGGAGTACGGACTGGAGTAGTTGTTTTATGTATTCCAAATTTTTATTTGTATAATGTATGTACTTTGAGAAATATGTTTAAGTAACTCTCTTGTGTAAATGATATCTTTTGAAAGATGTAATAAGATTAGTATAAATACCTTAATCGGCGATGTAATTGGAATGGGTTAATTGTATGGATTATGGGTTAAAATGGAATGTGATGGCATGCTATAAATGAAAATATATTATTGATTATTTCCGCATTTTGAATTGAAAAACTTAACTAATAAATGAATTCACTAAGATTTTTCCAATCGGTTAAGTAATATCTTTCAATAAGCAATCACTTCACTTTCATGAATAAAGTTTTAAATTTTTTTTGGGTTATGAAAATCGGGTTCTTACATTATACGCCACGAAGGGCAAGATATTTATACTACTTCACGATGGGTGAAGATATTTATTCTACGCTACGAAGGGCCAAGATATTTATACTACGCCACGAAGGGCCAATATATTTATTCTACGCCACGAAGGGCCAATATATTTAATAACAAAATCCACATAACACTTCTACATCCCTAATTTCACTCTCACAATCAATCTAAATCGTTCTCATTTCAATGCAACAATACAACTGACAATATAATCATTTCTACTATGTTATTCTCACATCACGACTTCACCATAACACAAAATACCAAATCAATGTCATAATCCCAATATATCTCATTTCTTACCACAATAGAGTAACCCACATCATAATCATTATCATATAACCCAATCATCACATTTTTATCACAATATCACCATTCATACACACAAATAAAGATAGAACGATCTTACGTGACGACGTATTACCATAAACGAGTATTTCGCAATTAGTTTGGTAAAACGATTTTCTTATACATATAATTCCATGTTTATGGCTAATACACCTTCATGGAAGATGAAGACTCTCACATGGAAAAACAAGCTTCCAACTGAGTTTCTATCCAACAACTCTCTCCGATTCTTGAGGGAAATCAGAGAAGATAACTCTAATGAAATATGTAATACCCTGAATTTATCCTTCTTAAAATGTGGTAACATTCCTGAAGACCGGGGCATACTTCCAGATTCTCGCTTGAGCGAGAGGGCCTCGCCCAAGTGAGAGGATCAGAGTTGCTCCCAGGATTTTACCTGAGAGTCTCCCCTAGGCGAGAATGGCACTCTGGAGGCTGAGATTCTCGCCTGAGCGAGACATGGCTCGCTCGGGAGAGAGCGTCAGTGTTGAGTTTTTTGGATGGGCGGGATTTTCTTGTTTGAGCGAGAACCCGACGATTGAACATTAATATAGAAACCCTAAAAAACTTTTATGGTTAGAACTTGAGAGAGAAGAGAGGAGGAGACGATTTTGAGAACAAGGATTCGTGGGAATCAACTAGAAGCTTGAGAAGAGGTAAATCTCTTAATTCTAAATCTCTTTCTTCCTTTCAAACTTGTTTTGGGTATATGCGATCTCTTATCAAAACATGAGGCACCATGGAAACTCTCCCTTTGGAGTTGTGGTTCGTTTTTTCTAATTTCTCCCTTGAAAACCTTTGGTTTAGAGTTAATATTGAAAGATAAGAGTGATTAGGGTTGATTCATGAAAACCTCTAAACCCCAAAACGAATATGTGGTTAAATGGGAAAAGGGTGAAATGTTAGATGCGAAATGTGGTTTATGAAACTTGAATGTTGATTTGAAGGTGGATATGTATTTGTTAGATGTTTGGAAACTCCTAATGAAAGTAGTTTTGGAAACATTGAAAATGTGTGAATCTCTTGTATGGTTAAAGATGAGATATGAGTTGTTTATATGTTGTTGTGAATAAACCACTTACTTTTGTTGTTGTTTGGTGGGGATGAGGAAAGATCTTAAGGTTGGAGGAGGTAGCGCAGGAACTTGCAAAGTTAAACAAAACCGATCCCAACACTCACCAAGGTAAGGAGAAGCATTTAACTTGTACCTGTGTTAATAAATGCGTGGATTTCTTATTGTTGTCAATTGTAAAACAAGTGGAGGAAAAACTATTTTTCGCTCCCTTAAGAAGTTGAGCAATGACTGACTTGCCGTTAGTGGTATTGGCTCGTTGAGCAATGACTGACTTGCCTTTAGTGGTATTGGCTCGTCGAGCAATGATTGACTTGCCCAAAATTTTTAAAACTTTATTCATGACAGTGAAGTGATAACTTTTTGAAAGTCATTACTTAAACGAGTTATAACACCTGATTGAATAAAAATATTTATTTTATTCGTAATTCAAAATGCCGAAATACTCAATAGAATCATACTTTAAAAGCATGTTATCACACTTCCTTTCAAATGCATAATCTATACAATTATCCTTCCTTATAGAATATTTCTATTACAATCATTAACCCAATCTCATTACACATTTTGGAGGAGTTCAATTTGTACAAAAGGATTAATTCAACATGGTACTCAAGCATAGACACAGAGGGAGTAAGAACCAACTACAGTGACTGTAGCGTGGAATTACATAGAGTAACAACATTAAAGTATTACAACCTATACAACATCTAAAATCAACCATATTACACATATGCCAGTGATACACCAATCAATGCAAAAAATCACATAATATTCACACATTCAATCACATATCATCATATCTCATTTTCACCAACATAGATCCTAGTTCACACATATCTATAATTATGCTACATAAATTGAGGCAAAGTTTGCTACATCACTTGAGCCAAAGCTTGCTACATTGCTTGAGCCAAATCTTGCTACATTGCATGAGCCAAAGCTTGCTACATAACTTGAGCCAAAGTGTCGCTACATAACTTGAGCCAAACTGTCGCTACATAACTTGAGCCAAAGTATCGCTACATAACGCCAAAGTATCGCTACATAACTTGAGCCAAAGTATCGCTGCATAACTTGAGCCAAAGTATCGCTACATAACTTGAGCCAAAGTATCGCTACACAATTTATGGGAGATAAAAAATAGATTTCTCTCGTCTTTCTTTTATACTCATAAACAACTAGTAAATCCACGCATTTCAATACACACATACAAGTACAATTCTTATCCTTAAACATTCTAGTTGCCTCTTATAATAATTTTTCAACACCACATCAACTACCTAATACCACATAGGTGAATCATGCGTCATCATACAATCTCATTCTTCCAAAAGCATCCCCAAACACTTATTTTAACACTCCCCAAATACAAGGAAGTAACCCATCACATGTCATCACTAATAATTTCATGGTTTATCCCTTATATCACTATTTCACCATAATACTTACAACCACAATCATGTCATAATAATCATAACTATCTCATTCCATACCACAAATAGATAGCTCACAACATAATCATCGTCATATAACATATTCATGTCCATTTATTGCCATTAAACCACTCATCACAAAATCATTATTACAAACATACCCATATATGTTTATAACAAATTAGCGACTCACAACTTAGTCATTATCATAAATATGTTTATATCTTTTTACCACAATAAACAACTAATAACATATTTATCATTCAACATATTAACGATATAACCATTTCTCATGACGATTTATTACCATAAATGAACATATTGCATTTTAATCTAATAAAACGGTTTTTACCACTCATATATCTTTACATTTTTGGCTAATACCTCTTCATGGAAAATAAAGACTCTAACATGGACAACAAACTTCCAAGAGAGTTTCTATCCGTTAATATTCTCCGATTCTTGAGGGAAGTCGGAGAATTTGACTCTAATGAAATACTCTATGACCACAATGGTCTTCTCCCTCACCTTAGGTTGCGAAAGCTCCGTTGCTCTGCAAAAGAGTCACATCTCCCTTCATCTCATTCAATCTCCAATGTTCCATTTTCACCGCCAAAGCCCTCCAATGTGCCACTAAGAAGCAAGATGAAGAGGTTTTGATGAGTGTTGAGGTTTAGTGGGGGAGAGAATGGTTCATTTGGGTGGAGCCGTCATTGGGAGAGAAAGGAGGGGAAAGAAAATGAAGATTAGGGTTTTTGAAACCCCTCTTTTACTTTTATAGTTGTGCAGCCTCGCCCGGGCGAGAATGGCTCGCTTGGGCGAGAATTTCGCAGCTTTTCAACTCTGACGCTCTCGCCCAGGCACGGATTTCTCGCTTGGGCGAGAATCAGGAAGCATGCTAAGGCTCCTCTGTAGAATTTCATAGCTTTTCCCAGATTTATCTTTCGCTCAAACGACCACTCCTTCGCTTGGGCGAGGTTCCCATACTTCTCAAACATAAAACGTTGAGTCTCTCGCTTAGGCGTGACCCTCTCGTCCAAGCGAGAATTGTCAAGTATACACCTCAACACTCTAAGTTTTCCAATCATTCCGGAAACGAAATTTGAGGTGTTACAATCCTTCCCCCCTTAAAAGAAATTTCGTCCCCGAAATTTTATTAGGTTACTCTTAGGAAAAACAAATACTATCGTCGCCTAAACATTAGGCATAAGATTTACTCGATCAACCTTAGATCCACCATCCAATCAATTAAGATTCACTTAAATGACAAACAAGGACACATGCCACATAACAGTGATGCCACATAGACAATTCAGGCTTTAACCTCTTAGAGTACAAATACGAAAACAAAATATCAGGACAACTAGGACGACAAAGAGAAAATTATCACAACCAGAATAAAGATTCTAAAGTATTCATCAAGAACAATAGATCTCCCCGATCTATCAAGATAACAATCGTTCAAAACGATCAACACATACAGTGAGATTCACGATAAGACCTTCGAATTCGAAAGAAAGTGGGACTCCATACCCATCATATACCACGATGCATTAGATCGCATCCAACATGCAAAAGCTAGATCAACATCCACTCGATGGAAATAGCATCATTTCATTTCATACATGAGAAATAGTCACAATTAATTCAAAATTCTCAATTACATTTCAAACTAGTACTCGCTACAACACAGAAACATGGTAGTCATCCAACATGTAGTATTTAGACAAACAAGAATTTAGGAGTCCTTCCGAGTACAAAATAAAATTACCAAGTAATTATCCAATTTAATAAAACATTTCTACCAGAAACGGATGCAGTAGAAGAAGATTCGGTAGTTAATCACCTCAACTAGACGTACAAGGCCGTAGGCCCACTCAAATCACACACTTTGTTACCATTGATCATTGCAAATTTAGAAACATTCAAATTGATAACATAAGTGTCATATGGATACTCAAACCATAATGGTAGACCTACATTTTGCACTCAAGTCTACATCATATCCAGAACACATGGTCATAATCACATCACAAAGTTTTCAACAACATTACATTCGTCCAAGATGCAGTTGTTAAAAATTTGGAATTTCAACATGGAACTTTAATTAATGCTTAGCCAATTGCTACACTTCATCCAAAATGACTTTCGAAAATGGATTAGACAGAAGATTCATGGCAATCCTTTTATAACAGCAAAGTTTAACACAACCATGACAAAATTACTCACCACCAATTACTCATGCAATACTGAAAGACTTAACCACAATTTTTCAAAAGGCTGTTTCGTTTGATAGTTATATGCCATTCACTACTGTAAAGTTTTCTTAGTTCATTAACGGATGTATACATATACCATAACACCGTAATTATACATAGTAATTACTATTGCGCATGAAACAGAAGAATGTTTTTGAAGGTGCAAGATCCGAGCATATAATTGGTGTTCACCACCAATATATATCGGCTATGGCGAATACTGAACTTTCACAAAGATCGTCATTTTTTATAGACCAAAAGTTTCATGTACAAGAATCAAAATAACTTTTTTCCATTTTATTTACCACCGCTTAGGAATAGGTTGAAAGTAAGATTAGCCTAGAGATGACTCACTAAAACTAAAGCAACACAATATCAACGTTCATCATCAAAGCTTAAACTTATGCACACACAAAAGTCAATAGCATAATGAAAATTCATCACTTTAATATTATTATGCCCATTTTGTTTTTCATACCGATTCGCTTTTAGTTTCCAAAGGTTTAGAGAATCACTTCAAGTATAGGTACATACGAAAATCCCACCTTTATGCAAACACACTCATCACAACGACATTTAAATACTTCACTCACTTCAATCATTACTTTGAACCATACATTCTTACCTCTTAGTATAAGTACACAAACTAACACAAACAAAGAGGTTAACCTTTAACAACTCATAAAAATAAGTGTACCAGACTTATTCTCTTCATAACACACAAGGTACCTTTCCTTTACATTTTCCTTGTTAGAATAATATTTTTTTAAAGTCAATATTTCATGGTCAATACATTTAAATAAACATATTCATTTACATGTTCATATGAATTCTTTACATTACTCTTCAAACTATTACAAAAATAGTTAACATACTATTTTCAGAATTCACGCATCAAGGAACCATTTACCAGGCATTAGCAATTAATCTCAAAGAGATATTTCACCATTGTCATACAGAACATGTTACACGCAAGTTCCTCATTTCATTTAACTTTCTAAACCTTCATGCATTGTAAGAAAACTCGTATGCAGGAATAAGTTGAGATGTACAAGTTTATTTCCAGGCAAAACAGGCAAGTACATGCTAGTGGACTTTTACAAAGTAAAACGGCATGGTTACATGTCATGCAATAAAGATGTAAATATTTAGCCACTGAGTCTAATAATTGGTTAATCATTACACCATGCATATTTGTTTCAATCCTGAGGAATGGCAAGATAATTAACAACATACATTAACTAGGAACATGTAGGAAATCACATAACATAACATGCAACTTTTCATGTCATAGATTATCCTACTATTAGCAAAAGCTAACATTCTCCTTATTATCAAAAATCATCCATCAAATAAAAATCCAATTTTCAAGACATAGGATATAGTTCTTTCAAAGTTTATACTCTCATGATGCAAACAAGATCTTTAATTCTCATTCATATGTCACAGCGGACGACTATTACCTTAATCTTGTTTAACTAGAACCATAGAGACATATAAGCAAACATCCAAGAAAACTAATTTAATCAATCCTCTTCAATTATCTTAATCTAAGTGATAAAAGAAAATTCACATCAGCAGGTTGACCAAAACTCAAACAAGAGATCCACCACTAGGAACTCCCAACCAATAAATCTCACACCAAGAAATCCAACCGGAAAATCACAACCACAAACTCCCCATAAACAATTTCTACAAGATGTTCACAACCAGAAACTTTCTACAAGAGTTTCACCAGAGAATCCCAAACAAGAGTCTCACACAATAAATTCATACCAGAGAATTCAATAAGAGTTTTACAACAAGAAATCCTCTACGAAATTCACAACAAGGAATTTTCAACAAGCACTTCATCAATAAATCACAACAAGACATCCAACGATAAGTTAACAACCAGACGCTTACCGCAAGGAATTTAACAATCATCTTTCACATCAGCAGTTACCACATAAGCAAAAAAACAATTCACAGAAGTCACACAAAAAAGCATGTAAGGCCATATCCTAGGCCGCAAGATTAACTATGCTCTGATACCATATTGTAAGGACCCGATTTTCATAACTCAAAAATTTTAAAACTTTATTCATGAGAGTGAAGTGATTACTTTTTGAAAGCCATTATTTAAACGAGTTATAAAACCTGATTGAATACAAATATTTATTTCATTCGTAATTCAAAATGCGGAAATACTCAAAATACAATCCTACTTTAAAAGCATGTTATTACACTTCCTTTCAAATGCATAATCTATATAATTATCATTTCTCAAAGAATACTTCTATTACAATCATTAACCCAATCTCATTACACATTTTGGAGGAGTTCAATTTTTACAAAAGGATTAATTCAACATGGTACTCATATTATATACATTAATCATATATCATATCAATTATACAAAGTAACTACTCTATTATGTGTCCTTCTCCACAAGCATCCAATACGCTATAGCCACCACCTGAATTCCAATACATAACACATACTAGCAGAGACAAAAAAGGGACTAAGAACCAACTATGGTGACCGTAGCGTGGAAATACATGGAGTAATAACAATAAATGCATTACAACCTATACAACATCTAAAATCAACCATATTACCCATATGCCAATGATACACCAATCAATGCATAAAATCACATAATATTCACATATTCAATCACATATCATCATATCTTATTTTAACCAACATAGATCATAGTTCACACATATCTATAATTATGCTACATAACTTGAGCCAAAGTTTGCTACATTGCTTGAGCTAAAGCTTGCTACATTGTGTAACACCCCAAATTTTAATATTTAAAATTATAGTATCAGTCCTGGAAGCCTCGCTTGATCGAGAGATTCTCGCCTGAGTGAGAAAGGATCACCTGGGTGGGTGAAATCCTGGACTATACTGGAGGATTCTCGCCTGAGCGAGAGTTGTCTCGCCCGGGCGAGAAATGGCAATTTTGGGCTGTTGACACAGTGTAATCGATTACACACTGCTAGTAATCGATTACATGCTGATAAACTAATCAGACCTGTGCATCTGACACAGTGTAATCGATTACACACTCTTGGTAATCGATTACATCGTATTAAAAGCATCAGATATGTACATCTGACATAATGTAATCGATTACACCATGTTGGTAATCGATTACACACTGCTGGTAATCGATTACAAGCTGATAAACTAATCAGACCTATGCATCTGACACAGTGTAATCGATTACACACTCCTGGTAATCGATTACATGGTGATAAACTAATCAGACCTGTGCATCTGACACAGTGTAATCGATTACACACTCCTGGTAATCGATTACATCGTATTAAAAGCATCAGATATGTACATCTGACACAATGTAATCGATTACACCATGTTGGTAATCGATTACACAATGTTGGTAATCGATTACACCGTGTTGGTAATCGATTACATAGCGACGATGGGCTGTTGACACAGTGTAATCGATTACACACTGCTGGTAATCGATTACATGCTGATAAACTAATCAGACCTGTGCATCTGACACAGTGTAATCGATTACACACTCCTGGTAATCGATTACATCGTATTAAAAGCATCAGATATGTACATCTGACACAATGTAATCGATTACACCATGTTGGTAATCGATTACACAATGTTGGTAATCGATTACACCATGTTGGTAATCGATTACATAGCGACGATGCCTCTGTAATTTACAATGTGTAATCGATTACACACTTATGGTAATCGATTACATCGTATTAATGTAATCGATTACACCATGTTGGTAATCGATTACATAGCGACGATGCCTCTATAATTTACACAGTGTAATCGATTACACTATACTTGTAATCGATTACACTTATCGCAGTGTCTATAAAATAGAAACCCAAAACACATTTTTGGGTTAGAACTTCGAAGAGAAGAGAGAAATGAGAGCTTTTCAAGAGCAAGGAGCCTTAGGACTCATCTTTGAGCTTGAGAAGAGGTAAACCTCTTGTTACTAACTCTTCTTCCTCTCTAACTTGTTTTGGGTATGTTGGATTTATTTTCAAAACATGAGAAACCATGAAAACTCATCATTTAGAGTTATGGTTCGTTTTATGTTGTTTCTATCTTGTAAACTCTTGATTTAGAGTTGATATTGTATGAATGGAAAGGTTTTATGGGTTATTCATGAAAAACCCCAAAAACCCCCAAAATGAGAATATGAGTATAAAGAGAAAGAGATGAAATGTTAGATGTGGATAATGAGTTATGCTTTGATGTTGTTATATTAGATGAACATGTATGTTTTGATATTTAGAAACTTGAATTGAAGTAGTTTTGGAAATATTGAGAATACATGAATCCCTTGTATATTTGATGATTAAATACGAGTTATTTATGTGTTATTTTGAATAAATGACTGACATCATTGTTATTGGTGATAATGAGGAAAGATCCTAAGGTTGGAGGAAATCGCGGAGTAGACTTTTAAAGTTACTCGGAACTGATCCCCAACACTCACCAAGGTAAGGGATAAGTGGCTCTAATTCATACTCACTGATATGAATGAGGTATGTGAAAGAGATAAAAGGTTTGTATGGGAGACGTGTTTCCATAGTTAATGATTTGATGGAAAAGGTAAATGTATTGCCATTATTGTTATGATAATAGAGTAAAATGGTTATCATTTGATATGTGGTATTGTGTATGACTTGCCCTACGTAGTATTGTGTATGACTTGCCCTACGTGGTATTGTGTATGACTTGCCCTACGTGGTATTGTGTATGACTTGCCCTATGTGGTATTGTGTATGACTTGCCCTATGTGGTATTGCGTATGACTTGCCCTATGTGGTATTGCGTATGACTTGCCCTATGTGGTATTGCGTATGACTTGCCCTATGTGGTATTGCGTATGACTTGCCCTATGTGGTATTGCGTATGACTTGCCCTATGTGGTATTGCGTATGACTTGCCCTATGTGGTATTGTGTATGACTTTCCCTACGTAGTATTGTGTATGACTTGCCCTACGTGGTATTGTGTATGACTTGCCCTATGTGCTATTGTGTATGACTTGCCCTACGTGGTATTGTGTATGACTTGCCCTACGTGGTATTGTGTATGACTTGCCCTACGTGGTATTGTGTATGACTTGCCCTACGTGGTATTGTGTATGACTTGCCCTACGTGGTATTGTGTATGACTTGCCCTATGTGGTATTGTGTACGACTTGCCCTATGTGGTATTGTGTACGACTTTGCCTATGTGGTATTGTGTATGACTTGCCCCAAGTGGTAATGGAAAGGTAAACGTGCAATTGGAATATGAATGAGGGGAAATGAGAAGGTTGCAATGAAAGTCATATGCATGCTATAGAATATATAGTATGGGATATATATTCTATAGGGTGAATATGAGTGATAGAAAGGAAGATTTTTAAGTATAAAAGTAATATACATGGTATAGGTTATATAGTATGGGATATATATACTATAGTGTGGATATGGAAAATGATAAGAACGATGCTTCGAATGAACATAATATGCATGCTATAGAATATATATTATGAGATATGTATTCTATAGGATGAATATGGATAACGTGGAAATGAACGAAAGAAGAGATGAATGTTTGCATTTACGTAATTGCGTTTATATTTTATATTAAAGTTTAATCGTATTTGAAATGTGGATTATCATGTGATGTTAGTTTTTAAACTAATGGCTTACTCCCTTTTGTTTTTGTGTGTTGTTTATGATAATCCCATTGTAGGTAAATGAAGGATTTTGAGGATGAAGCTCAATTAGGAAGCTTTTGTATTTAATTATTCGCTTGTCTTTATTGCTAATTGACGTTGTAATTGATTTAATAGTATTATGGGATGACTGTAAATCCGTTTAGATTAATACGGATATGTGTAGTTATGGACTTTATAACTTTTGGAGATCCATAACTGGTTGTATGTGGTAAATGTTATTTGAATGAATTATGTTTTTCCGCAACATAGATTTGTATGATAAGGTAATAGGGTAAATAATATTTTCGAAAATGGTACTTGAGAGTTTTCAATGAAAGTGACGACTGTATGTAAGAAAGGATTAAAATAAATGAAAAATTTTCAAGGGTAGAAAATCGGGTCGTTACACATTGCTTGAGAAAAAACTTCCTACATTGCATGAGCCAATGCTTGCTACATAACTTGAGTCAAAGTGTGCTACATAACATGAGCCAAAGTGTCGCAACATAACTTGAGCCAAAGTGTCGCTACATAACTTGAGCCAAAGTATCGCTATATAACACCAAAGTATCGATACATAACTTGAGACAAAGTATCGCTACATAACTTGAGCCAAAGTATCGCTCCAAGGCTTAAGCCAAAGTATCAATACATAACTTGAGCCAAAGTATCGCTACATAACTTGAGCCAAGGTATCGCTACATACCTTGAGCCAAAGTATCGCTACACCATTTAAGGGAGCTAAAAAATAGATTTCTCTCGTCTTTCTTTTATACTCATAGACAACCAGTAAATCCACGCATTTCAATACACACATACAAGTACACTGCTCATCCTTAAACATTCTAGTTGCCTCATTTAATACTTTCTCAACACCACATCAACTACCTAATACCACATAGGTGAATCATGCGTCATCATACAATCTCATTCTTCCCAAAGCATCCCCAAACACTTATTTTACCACTCCCCAAATACAAGGAAGTAACACATCACATGTCCTCACTAATACTTTCAAGGTTTATCCCTTATATCACTATTTCACCATAATACTCACAACCACAATCATGTCATAATAATCATAACTATCTCATTCCATAACACAAATAGACATCTCACAACATAATCATCGTCATATAACATAATCATGTCCATTTATCGCCATTAAACCGCTCATCACATAATCATTATTACAAACATACCGATATTTGTTTATAACAAATAAGCGACTCACAACTTAGTCATTATCATAAATATATTCATATTTTTTTATCACAATAAACAACTCATAACATATTTATCATCATACACATATTAACGATGGAACCATTTCTCATGATGATGTATTACCATAAATGAGCATATTGCATTTTAATCTAATAAAACGATTTTTACCACTCATATATCTTTACATTTATGGCTAATACCTCTTCATGGAAAATAAAGACTCTAACATGAACAACAAACTTCTAAGAGAATTTCTATCAGTTAATATTCTCCGATTCTTGAGGGAAATCGGAGAAGATGACTCTAATGAAATACTCTATGACCACAATGGTCTTCTCCCTCACCTTAGGTTGCGTAAACTATGTTGCTCCACAAAAGAGCCACATCTCCCTCCATCTCCTTCAATCTCAATGTTCCATTTTCACCGCCAAAGCCCTCCAATGTGCCACTAAGAAGCAAGAGGAAGAGGTTTTGATGAGTTTTGTGGTTTAGTGGACTAGAGAATTGTTCATTTGGGTGGAGCCGCCGTTGGTAGAGAAAGGAGGGGAAAGAAAATTAAGATTAGGGTTTTGAAACACCTCTTTTACTTTTATAGCTGTGCAGCCTTGCCAAGGCGAGAATTTCGCAGCTTTTCAGCTTTTCAACTCTGACGCTCTCGCCCGGGTGCGGATTTCTGGCTTGGGCCAGAATCAGGCAGCATGCTAAGGCACCTCTCTAGACTGGCAAAAATTTCATCTCGAGCTAGAATTTCACAGCTTTGCCCAGATTTCTCTCGCTCAAACAACCACTCCTTCGCTTGGGTGAGGTTCCCATACTTCTCAAACTTAAAACATTGAATCTCTCGCTTAGGCATGACCCTCTTGTCCAAGCGAGAATTGTCAAGTATACACTTCAACACTCTAAGTTTTCCAATCATTCCGAAAACGAAATTTGAGGTTTTACAGTATTGGCTCGTTGAGCAATGATTGACTTGCCCTTAGTGATATTAGCTCATTAAGCAATGACTGACTTTCCCTTTGTGGTATTGGCTCGTTGAGCAATGATTGACTTGGCCTTCGTGGTATTGACTAATCATAGCAAATGTCTGACTTGCCCTATGTGATAAGATTAATGAACCAAGGTAAAGACTTACGAGGTGGATGACTAAGGAAGAAAAGGGTTGAATGGTATATAAGTATGAGAAAATGGGATAATAATGAGTCTTGACTATGTTAAATTGTGAAGTTAGCATAGTGGTTATATGTTAGAGTTGTATTTATATGTCACGACATAATTGTTTATCTAACCTTATTCAATGTGTATTATCATATGATTATGTTTGAGTTTATGACTTACTCCTTTGTGTTTTATATGTATTTGTTTATGATTATCCCATTGCAGGTAAACAGATGCATTGAGGATGCTTGATTAGGCGCCTTAGGAGCTTTTAAATATGGATTCCTTTATTATTCCTTTATGTATCATAACTGACTAAATGTTAATTTGGATATTTGTAATCATGGGTATTATGATTTTGGAAACCCATAACTATTTGTATGTCGTAAGTACTGGGAGACATTAATATGAAATATGTTTTTCTGCATAGTGAATGTATGTATAATATTGCATGATAAAATGATCATGAACTAAGCATGATGACTAATGTAAAGTTATTGGGTTTATAACTATAAGTTATAGGAAATGTGCAAATGAATTAAAATAAGGAAAGAATTTCATGGGTAGAATTTGGGTCCATACAAAATATTCTAAGACCACAATGGTCTTCTACCTCACATGAAGTTGCGTATGCTCTATTGTTCCGCAAAAGAGAAATATCTCCCACCATCTCCTTCAACCTTCAAAAGTCCCTTTTCACCTCCAAAGTCCACCAATGTGCCGCTTAGAAGTAAGAGGAAGAGGGTTTGATGAGTTTTTTGTTTTCAGTGGAGGAGATACACAAATTATATGTGTACTCGTCATGGGGAGTGAGAGGAGGAGAGAGAAAATGAGGATTAGGGATTCTAAATCTCATTTTTCACTTTTATAGGTGTCTATCCTCGCTCGGGCGAAGGATCTATCGCCTGGGCGAGAAATACATTGAAAAATCGTGTGGAAACCCCGAGATTGTCACTCGAACGAGCACCCTTTCGCTCGGGCGAGAATCCTGTAGAAAAAAAAAGCTCGCACTCAACCTGCACTCTTTACACATTAGGCCCAACATTTTAAAATGTCCTAATCATATTGTCACATAGTTACAAACAAAAATATCACACACAATGTCATACAAGAAACCGGTAAGGCCATGCCCTAGGCCTTAGGATTAACCTCCACTGTGATACCATAATTGTAACGTCCCAAAATACAAGGAATAAAATTTCTAATTATCACCTTTATAAATTCCAAATACTTAATCATTTCGGATGTATACATTAGTCTAAATGATTTCCTAAATCAATCAGTCCATATTCATACTATTTAATGTCACATCAAGTAGATGGTAACGGGGACAAATTCTAGAAAGAATCCCCATAATACATAATGTACTACTCATTATGGATTTATACGTCACAATTTCCAAAATTACATAATTGTATTTCAATATCATCTAGGCTATATTACAACCTTTTTCTGCTACACCTCCACTTCATTTGTATATCTGATTATCACAAGTAGAATATATAGGAAACACAAGAGAGTAAGACATTAAACCTTGCAATAATTGACATTATAAATTTACACGATATAATAAAACAACCAATCATAAATTTATATATATATATATAATAGATAAACAATTATACAAGTTATTCTTACCACCTCAGCCATTATTACCTCAACGTCATATAATACTCAATGCCAAATACCTTTTTTGTTACATTACCTTATGTCCTCATCTCGATCATCACCCAAAATATACCACAACTAGAATTAATACACTACCCGAAGGCCATTCAACGTTCTTACTTGTTAGGTTAAAATACACCGCATAGGGTCAAGATTACTACACCACATAGGGCAAGTCATGATTAACGCTACACCGCATAGGGTCAATATTACTACACCACATACGGCAAGTCATGATTAACACTACACCGTATAGAGTCAAGATTAATATACCAAATAGGGCAAGTCAAGATTAACACTACAAAATATAGGGTCAAGATGACTGTACAACATAGGGTAAGTCAAGATTAACACTACACCAAATATGGTCAAGATTATTATACCACATAGGGTAAGTCTAGATTAACACTATACCACATAGGGTCAAGATTACTTTACCACATAGAGTACGTCAAGATTAACTATATACCACATAGGGTCAAGATTACTATACCACCTAAATTAAGTCAATATTAACACTACACCACATAGGGTCAAGATTACTGTACCGCATAGGGTAAGTCACAATTAACACTGCACCACATAGGGTCCAGATTACTATACCACTGATGAGTCAAATATTACACACTATTAATAACCTTATTTTACCATTGTTAATGATTCTTGGTGTCTAATTGACTTTATTTGGCATTGTTTAGTGTTTTAGGCTTTATTGGACTATTATTCCTAAAATGAGTAAATTTGGGATTATTTAGCCTAATTAAATCTAATTCCATTTTCAGGACATATTTGGCACCAAGGACATTTTGGGCATTACAAGTGGAAGATGTGTGCTAAAGTGAAGATTGTATTTAGTTATAGGATTTTTAATTCCGTTTTAGGTTTTGGGCCCATTGTTTAGGGCCCATTTCGGTTTTATCCTTTAATAAGCTTAGAATTTCGTTTTCACACACAACTTTACATTACATTTTCGTTTTCCCCCTTTTGGGGTTCTTTTAGGTTTTCGTTTTTCATCTTCTTCCTCCTCCAAATTCGGTTTTGCTTCTTCCTCCATGGAAGGCTAGAGGTTTAGTGCTAAATTCCTTTGGTAATGTATCACACTCTTGAGGTTTTATGCTTAATGCATTTCGGTTTCTCTTTATTCGTTTAATGCAATTTCAGTTTCTTTATGTTTGAATCTTCTATCCTATTTCAGATTGTGGTTTGCTTAATTCTATGGTTTTGTTGTAGGTTTGTGAACTGATTTTCGCTTAGTTAATTAGTTCTCTAGCACATAATCGCTTAGTTTATGTGAATCTGTAAATGCTCTATGTTTATGTTGATTTCTCTTAGTTTGAAGCTTAGCCATTAGAATTATGAACATATTAGGAATTCAATGTTTCGATTCTGAAATTGATGCTTTGATTCGTGTGACTTTGTTAACTGTTTGTTGCTTATGCCAATTTCGCTTAGTTAGAGATTTAGCAATTTAACTGTGAGTTGATCATCGCTTAGTTAATCGACTCTCAACAAAGGAACACTGAGAATCTGATTTTGATATATTGGAACCGAGGATTGAGTTGTGAACAAGGAAACCAAAGGGATTTAGCCTCTTTACTATTCTGTTTTCTGTTTGTGTTCTGTTTTAGCTTAATTTCATAGCATAACAACCACTAAAACCCCCCCATTGTGTGTGTGCGTGTAAGGTGTTTGAACCATTGTGTGAAAGATAATCTTTGGGAAACGACCTAAGAGTCACTTCCTAGTACTATACTTAATTGTTATATTATTTGTATCGGGTACGGCCTCGATCAACCACATAGGGTAAGTCAAGATTAACACTACACCACATAGGGTCAAGATTACTATACCACATAGGGTAAGTCAAGATTACTATACCACATAGGGAAAGTCAACATTACTATACCACATAGTGAAAAAAAAAGAAAAAAATTAAAAAATAAAAAAGAAAGAAAAGAAAAAGAGTTTGCTATCCTCTTGGGCGAAGTTAAGGGCGCTTTGATCTCAAACCAACCCTTGTACCTACTTTATTGTAGGGATTTTGTACTAACCACTTATGTTGTTTCCGTTGAAATGTCAACCTTTGTAAAAAGGTTTTTGCAGAAGTTCGAAGATGTGTTACCCAATGAAGTCCCTTGTGGTCTTCCACCCTTGTGATTAATAGAACATTATATCAATCTCATCCTGGTGGC
Source organism: Lupinus albus (assembly GCA_009771035.1). Lineage (NCBI taxonomy): Eukaryota > Viridiplantae > Streptophyta > Magnoliopsida > Fabales > Fabaceae > Lupinus > Lupinus albus. The sequence goes on from WOCE01000029.1 coordinate 654,692, forward strand.
CTCTTTTGTTAGGATATATGGTCTCCTAAGAGGGGGGAGGGGGAATTAGGTGTAGAGACTTAAACTGAATTTTTCTATTTTTATTCTAAAACTTTGCAAGTTAAAGAGAGTGTTTATGAGCGGAAGTAGTGAACAGAGTATTTGAATAGAAGTAGAAGATAATTGCAAAAGTAAAAAGTTAAGGGAAGAGAAGATCACACCAAGATGTATACTGGTTCACCTTCAATTTGAAGGCTACGTCCAGTCCTTCTTGTTACCAAGAAGATTTTTCCACTATTGCAAGAACCAATGATACACCTTGTTCGTCTTCTTCCAAGACTACTCACCTATTCCACCAGGCAGTAGGCTAACACCGTTCTTTCACAATATACTTCACTTCACCACACTTGGTGAAATGTTTACAAGACACTAACTTGTATTCTTAAGATGGTTTTTACAAGGCTTTTTAGTAAGTGACTCTCTAATCGTAATTGAAGCCTTATGGATTGAATCACTCACTAAATGATCACTTAATTTAGAATCAAATAACTTGGACAAAGGCTTTTGTTTGTGCATAAGACTTTGAATAATTTCCAGAATTGGAAAGATATGAAAATTGATATCAAAGTCCTAACACTTATGAATGAATGAAAGAAATTATGAGAACTTTGTGACTTTGTGAGTATGAAAGTTGTATTCAGATTTGTGTGTTAAAACAAGTCATGGAACACCTATTTATAGTGTTTAATTCGTGCACATGAACCAGTATGAGTTTGTGAAAAGTTAAGAGCTACAACAGTTGACTCAAAACAGAACTAGTATACTGTTTTGATAAGTGTAATCGATTACCATATAGTGTAATCGATTACACCAGTTAAAAAACTTAAAATACAAACTCAACGGATTGATGTAATCGATTACCAAACATGGTGCAATAGACTACAATGTGAAAAATGCACATATCTGATGCTTTTAATATGTTGTAATCGATTACGAGTGTAGTGTAATCGATTACATCATGTAAAATGCACAGGTCTGATTAGTTTATCAGCATGTAATCGATTACCAGTATTGTGTAATCGATTACACTGTTTAAAAAACAGAACACTCGTACTTTAGTGCAAACGATCTTAGTTCATGCATGAGTTTTTCAAAGATAAGCCTTTATCGTATAGTTAAGAGATTTTAAGTTCAAGTATCGTTTTACCTAAAAGACTTATACTACACATATGAGCTTCTTTGACTTTTGATTTGCTAGTCTTCTTTTTGCATTTTATCACATAGTGAGCATCATCAAAACCTTAGCCATAGGTTGGGAAAGATTATCATCTTCACACTTTTCCCAATAGGCCTACCAATTGGAGCAACCCTCATGATACATAGGGAATCCAGAAGCAGATTGATGAGCTAATGGAGATGGGTTGGGTACAACAAAGCATGAGTCCATGTGTTGCACTTGTGATTCTGGCACAAAAAAAGAATGGAAGCTGAAGGATGTGCATGGACTATCGGGCCATCAACAACATAACAGTGAAGTATCGCTACCCTATCCCTAGACTAGTTCATTTATTAGATGATCTATAAGGTGCATTCATATTTAGTAAATTTGATTTAAAAAGCGGGTACCATTAGATTAGGATAAGGGATAGGAAAATGGAAAATTACCTTCAAAACCATGTCTAGTGTATATGTGTGGCTAGTTATGCCTTTCTAGCTAACTATTGCCCCAAGTACATTTATGAGATTAATGAACCATGTCCTGAAGTAATTTTTAGGGAAGTTTGTTATCGTCTACTTTGACGAAATTTTAATCTATAGAAAAACTGAGAATGAGCATTATGAGCATCTCAGGAGTGTTTTGTTCGTGCTAAGAGCTGGAAAAAAAGATCAAGGTCATCTAGGATTGGCCGACCCCAATGTCTATAACCGATGTTAGAAGCTTCCATGGGTTGGAGAGCTTCTATAGGAGGTTCGTTAAGAACTTCATCACCTTGACTGCACCTCTTAATGTGATTGTCAAGAAAAACGTCGGTTTTAAATGGGGTGACAAACAAGAAGAAGCCTTCCCGAGGCTTAAAGAACGATTAACCAAAGCACCTATTCTTTCTTTGGCAAATTTTGATAAATCTTTTAAGATTGAATGTGATGCATCTAACGTGGGTATTGGAGGTATTTTATTGCAGGAAGGACATCCAATTGCTTACTTAAGTGAGCAGTTGGGAGGCCCTACCTTGAACAATTCCACGTATGATAAGGAACTGTATGCCTTGGTAAGGGCATTACAGAATTGGCTGCATTATTTGCTACCTAAGGAATTTGTTATGCATAGTGACCATGAATCACTTAAGTATCTGAATGGGCAAGGCAAGCTGAATATGCGCCAAGCCAAGTGGGTCGAATTTCTGGAGCAATTCCCTTATATGTTAAAACATAAGAGGGGAAAGGCAAACATTGTGGCCGATGCTCTATCTAGGAGGCATCTTTGTTGCTTTCCACCCTCGTGACCAAGCTATAAGGTCTCAAATTTTTAAAAGAGCTTTACTTACATGATATTAACTTTGCCAATTTATACAACAATTGTGTGAGTATTGGTGTAAATGGATACTCTAGGGACGAGGATTTCCTTTTCAAGGAAAATCACTTATGCGTGCGAAAAGGTTCCATTTGAGATTTGCTTGTTAAGGAATCTCATGAGGGAGGGTTGATGAGACACTTCGGGATCCTGAAAACCCTTGACATGCTCCAAGAATATTTTTTTTGGCCCCATATGAAAAAGGATGTCCAAAAGCACTGCGATCAGTGCAAAGTTTGTAAAAGTGCCAAGTCTAAGGGTATTCCACATGGGCTTTATATGCCCCTACCCATTCCTGACTCACCGTAGATTGACTTATCCATGGATTTTATAGTGGCTCTACCCAAAACACGAAATGGTAAGGAATCCATATTTGTAGTGGTGGACCGTTTTTCCGAGATGGCCCACTTTATCCCTTGTAAGAAGGTAGACGATGCTTGCTACGTCACGAACCTCTTCTTTAAAGAGGTTGTAAGACTCCATGGTTTACCTATGAGAATTGTAAGTGACTGGGACACTAAGTTCCTCAGTCACTTTTGGAGGACCCTTTGGGGAAAACTTGGAACTAAACTTCTATTCTCCACAACATGCCAGCCTCAAACGAATGGCCAAACCATGGTGGTCAACCAAACTCTGTCCACACTTTTAAGGTTAGTCTTAAAGAAAAATATAAAGGCTTGGGAAGAAAGCCTACCCCATGTGGAATTCGTCTATAACTGAACCATACATAGCAACATAGGATGCTGCCCTTTTGAGGCAGTTTATGGGTCAATCCTTTGACCCCACTGGATTTACTACCTCTACCTAACTCTTCCACCTTGAAACACAAAGATGGCAAGGCCAAGGCGAAATATGTATGGAAATTACACGAACATGTCAAGGCAAAAATAGAGAAGAGAAATGATAGTTATGCTAGGCAAGCTAAGAAGGGTAGGAAAGAAGTTATATTTAAGCTCGTGGACTTGGTCTGGTTTCACATGAGGAAAGAAATATTTCCTTCACAAAGGAAGTCTATACTCCAAGCCAGAGGAGACGGACCTTTCAAAGTCCTTGAGAAAATAATTAACAATGCGTATAGAATTGATATTACTAGTGACTATGGCAATGTTAGTGCTAGTTTTAATGTTGCTGATTTAACCTTATTTGAAAAAGGTGATGAAGACCTTGATCCGAGGTCGAATCTAGTCGAAGAAGGAGGGGATGATGGTGACTCACCAAGTCCAATCAATGAAGAAGAACTAAAAGGCCTAGGAGGGCCCATGACTCGGGCTAGGGCCAAGAAATCCCATGGAACTCTTAGCCAACTAGTGCTAAGAATTCATGCATCGGCTGGGCCAAATGAAAGTACAAGGCCCATTATTTCCTTACACATGAGGCTGAAAGTGTGCATGTCAAGAGGAACACTTTGGAAAGCTCTCTTTATGTGTCATGGTTTTGATGAGGACAACTTGTGCTAATAAGAGCTTGAAGATCATCAACAAATCAACGTGCTTAAGTCTTCTGATTGGTACTTAGCTTAGACTAGATTAGTTTAGGTTGAGTCTAAGGCTTAAGTCACCTAATACATATCTCATTTGCATAAATCTTTTAAATCTTTTTTATCTTGAGATATGTCATTCATAATATGTTCATGCATCATATAAATACATGTACATGTGCATTCTAGGCATAAACTAAGTATTAAACATGTATGAATTAAAGTGCATAACATATTTGAGTTTTTACACATAAAAAATGCTGTTAATCGATTACAGCATAGGTTAATCGATTAATCTAACTGTTTGCACAGAGTAATCGATTACGACAAAGGTTAATCGATTAATCTAACAATTTTGTACAGTTTAATCGATTAAGGCTGTCGTTAATCGATTAACTGGGCTATAAAATCAATTCTTTATAAACTGCGTTTTTCAGAATTGATCTCATATGTTGCATGTTAAATTTTTTGGAGAGTTAGAGCATTTTTTTCGTGTTAATTGTTGCATCTAGTTGTAAATGCATTTGTGAGTTTAGAAAAGAGAGAATTCTATGCTTTAGGATTGAGTGCACTACATGATACATTTCTCATCTTTTCATATCACATGTTCTTGCATTTTATTGATGATTCTTGATTAGATGTTTACATACTATGCATTCTGTTTTTTTAAAACTAATACATTTTCATACTGCATGAGTTTGTATTAGGTGATTAGAGTAAAGTCTTATCTTGTTAGATATAAGTCTTGAAATAGCTTAAGTTTACTCTATTTTTGTTTTGATTGAAAAAGTGTTGTAATTTTGGGAATCTCAAGGTGTCGTATCGCCAAGAGATTGAGGGTATCTTCACTGAGTGTTAGACTTAGGGATAAGTAAAGAACAGAGGTTCTTGGCTGGGGCTACGCCGAAAGAAAGGTTTTCTTTGTCGGTAGGAAGGGAGTCAAACCATAGAATAGGATCTTTATTATCTTGTAAGTGTCTAAGTGTTGTAATTGGATAGTGTGTATGTAATAAACATTGATTCAATTATAGTGAAGAAAAATCTCCCAAATCAGTCGGGAGGCCTGGATGTAGTTTGCAGTGGACAAGCAAACGAACCAGGATAAAATTCGTGTTGCAGGATTTTTTTCTATCCCTTTCTCTCTTTATTGCATTTGATCGATTAATTTGTATAGTAGATTTAATTGATAATCTGTTTCTGTACTATACTGATTACACTCTGATAATTCTGTAAGCTCTGTATATTCGCTTCGTTATCAATTAATTTTTGTGCAAGAAATTGTATCTGCGTTAGCTTACTGTCACGGTTTAATCGATTAAGTGTAGTGTGTTAATCGATTACATTAGTTATGTTAATCGATTAAGAGGACTGTGTTGAATGTGTTAATCGATTACCCTTTTTCGTTAATCGATTAATTAGGTGTATTTCAACATTAAGTGTTGTTTTTCGAAAAGCGGATATTCTAACCGCTACACCTATTCAACCCCCCCATTCTAGGTGTATTGTAACCACTGATACCTAACAAGTGGTATCAGAGCTAGTGCGAAGTGCTAGCTCAACCGCGTATTCGTGATCCTTAGGGAAAAAGGAATGGGTTCGTCAAACCCATTTGGTGGTGATGGTTCATCCATTAATCGACCACCTATATTCAGTGGTGAAGGGTATGCCTACTGGAAAGTCCGCATGCAAATTTTTATTGAAGCCATAGACTCGGATATTTGGGAATCCGTAGTCAACGGCCCTTTCGTTCCACAACATCTTGTGGACGATGAACCTAAAGACAAGCCTAAAAGTCTATGGACCGATGATGAGCGCAAAAAGGTCCAGCATAACCTACGTGCCAAAAATATCATCACATCGGCCCTATCCTATGATGAGTTCTTTAGAGTCTCGCAGTGCCAAAAATGCAAAAGAAATGTGGGACACTTTACAAGTGACTCACGAAGGCACTAGCGAAGTCAAGCGCGCTAGATTAAATGCGCTGACCCACGAATATGAGTTATTTCGCATGCTACCTAGTGAATCAATCTGTGATATGCAAAAGCGATTTACTCATATTGTTAATCATTTAGTTGCTCTAGATAAATCATTTTCCAGAGGTGAACTAACTAATAAAGTTTTGCGTTGTCTTGACAGGAAATGGCAACCAAAGGTAACTGCAATTGTTGAATCCAAAGACTTGGATTCTATGCCTCTAGCTACATTATTTGGAAAGCTTCAAGAGCACGAAATGGAATTGGGGCGCTTGACTATGCACGAAGATTCTGACCGGAAGAAGAAAAACATCACATTGAAGGCCACGACCTCCATATCAAAAGAAGAAAAAGATGATGATGAATCTGACTCCGATCTAGATGATGAAACTATGAATCTCCTTGTTCGAAAATTTAGTAAATTCATCAAAAGAAAAGGTGGATTCAAAATGTTTCAAAAGAAAGAAGCAAAAGAGTCAACCAACAAAGGCAAGAACAACAAAGATCGCTTCACTTGCCATGAGTGTGGAAAAGCCGGACATATGAGATTTCAATGTCCTACCTATCTAAAAAAGGTTGATTCAGAGAAGAGCACTCCCAAGGAATTCAAATCCAAGAAAGCTTATATTGTATGGGATGTACCTGAGGAGGAAACAACATCAAGCACTTCTAGTGAGGAGGAGTCAGCGAAGCTGTGTCTGATGGTCAGATCTGACAACGATGGCAACTCAGACTCACACGAGGATAATAATGAGGTATATTCTGACACCTCATCCACTTCGGATGACTTACCCTCTTATGATGTTTTACATAATGCTTATGTTGAGTTACATGAGGAACTAAAGAAATTGGCAAGAATAAACATTGATAAGAAAAGGGAAATCCTTAGAAATGAAAAGAAATTAAGCCAATTACAAAAAGAATTAGATGAATTAAAATTAGAAAATGAAACTTTAGATCTCATCTATTCTTGTAACACATGTAACTGCTCTGCTAATAATTTATGTCGAAAGCCTGTATGTGAGACTTGCGAGATTTTGCAAGAAGACAATCTTAAACTAAAAGAAAAACTCGAACGTCTCACAAACAGTAAACAGCAATTAAACACTCTGCTCAGTCAAACAAGAAACGTTGGTGATCGTACTGGTCTAGGTTATACTCGCTCTGCTAAGAACAAGAGACCATATAGAAAACCTGTAGCTCATACTAAGACTAAAAATCATAAGCATTCACCTACATGTTTTTATTGTAATACGTATGGTCATACTTCTTACTCTTGTTACATTAGAAAATATGGTATACCTAGCAGAGTTTATGTATGGATAAAGAAGGGAGATAATTCCCTAATCACTAACAGAAAAGGACCCAACATAATTTGGGTACCTGAGAAAAGCAGGTGATCTGTTTTGCAGGTATGTCTTCGAACACAAGGACAAAAATGGTATTTAGACAGTGGATGTTCGAGACATATGACAGGTGACAGATCAAATTTCCTGGATCTATCACTTAAAGGAAAAGGATACGTCACGTATGGAGACAACAACAAGGGAAAGATACTTGGCACTGGAACAGTTGGTAACTCATCTCATACTCAAATTGAAAATGTTCTGTATGTTGAAGGACTAGAACATAATCTTCTGAGTATAAGCCAACTTTGTGACAAAGGTAATCGTGTATCTTTCGATTCTGACTGTTGCATCATTCGTGACATTTAATCTAATAATGTTAAATTTGTTCGTCATCGTATAAATAATATTTACATGGTTAACTTGGATGATGTCACCACATTATTTTCAAAATGTTTTATTTCTAAAGAAGAAGACATCTGGCTCTGGCACAGACGCGTTGCACACATCCATATAAAACATCTAGATAAATTGTCATCAAACGAACTAGTTGAGGGGCTACCAAAACTAAATTTTAAAACTAAAGAGATTTGTGACACTTGTCAAAAGTGTAAACAAACCAAAAACTCTTTCAAAAACAAAAATGTGATATCTACTTCAAGACCTTTGGAGTTACTCCATATGGACTTGTTTGGACCATCACAAATCATGAGTTTTGGTGGTAGCTATTATGCTCTAGTTATTGTTGATGATTTCTCTCGATTTACATGGACATTATTTTTATCTGCTAAAAGCGACGCCTTCAAGTCTTTTAAAAAATCTTGCCAAGCAAATTCAAAACCAACTTAACCTGAAAATAGTATATATACGAAGTGATCACGGGGGAGAATTTGAGAACTTTCAGTTCGACAAATTCTGTGATAAGCATGGCATCATGCATCAGTTCTCTGCTCCTCGCACTCCACAACAAAATGGAGTTGTTGAGACGAAAAATCGTGTGCTAGAAGAATTAGCGAGAACCATGCTCAATGAAAGTAATACCCCCAAATATTTCTTGGCAAATGCAGTTCATACTGCATGTTATGTTATAAATCGAGTACTTTTAAGGCCTAATTTGAATAAAACTCCTTATGAACTATTAAAAGGCCGTAAACCAAACATATCCCAGCTTCACGCTTTCAGTTGCAAATGTTTTATTTTAAATAATGGAAAGCGGGCTTTAGGAAAATTTGATTCAAAAGCCGACGAGGGAATATTTTTGGGATACTCGATTCATAGCAAAGCGTTCAGAATTTTTAATAAATATTCAATGCAAGTTGAAGAGTCTATCCATGTACAATTTGATGAATCTTCTCCAAAAGAGAAGAGAAAGGTCGTATCTGATGATGTTGCAGGTGCTATGGAAGAAGCATACTCAAAGAACATGGATAATGAAGAAGCAACTAATGAAGAATGTCAAAACAAATCTCAGGAGCATTCAGATATGCCAGTTGTGTGGAAAACCAAGAAAGCTCACCCGATCGACAAAGTAATAGGTGACATATCTACGGGAGTGGTAACCCGTAGTTCCTTACGAAACTTTTGTAACTTTGTAGCTTTTGTATCTTAAATTGAGCCTAAGACCATTGATGAGGCCATTGAGGATGTGCACTGGGGTATAGATATGCAAGAAGAGCTAAACCAGTTCGAACGTAATAATGTTTGGGACTTGGTCCCTAAACCTAAAGATCATCCTGTGATTGGTACTCTATGGGTCTTCAGAAATATGCTTGATGAATCAGGCTTAATCATTCGAAATAAGGCACGCTTGGTGGCCAAAGGCTACAATCAGGAGGAAGGTATCGATTATGACGAAACCTATGCCCCTGTAGCCAGATTAGAGGCCATCAGGATGCTACTTTCCTTTGCATCGATTATGAACTTCAAACTATTTCAAATGGACGTAAAAAGCGCCTTCCTGAATGGCTATATTCAAGAAGAAGTTTATGTTAACCAACCGCCTGGTTTTGAAAATTTTAAATATCCGAACCATGTTTATAAACTTAAAAAGGCACTCTATGGTCTCAAACAAGCTCCTAGAGCTTGATATGATAGACTTAGTACCTTTCTTTTAGAAAAAGGGTTCGAAAGAGGCTTGGTTGACACAACGCTTTTTATTCGTAAATCAGAAAACTCTGTATTACTTGTAAAAATCTATGTGGATGACATAATTTTTGGATCTACTAATGATATTTTGTGTAAAGATTTTTCTGAGATGATGCAGGGGGAGTTCGAAATGTCTATGATGGGAGAACTCACATTCTTTCTAGGACTTCAGATAAAGCAACTAGAAAGTGGGATTTTCGTCCATCAGGCAAAATATTGCAAAGAGCTGCTCAAGAAATTTGAGATGAACAATTGTAAGGAAGCTTCCACTCCTATGGCATCTGCTTGCTACCTAGATAAGGACGAAAAAGGAAAAGCAATAGAGGTAACAAAGTATCGAGGAATTATTAGGTCTTTACTTTACTTAACTGCAAGTCGACCTGATATCATGTTTAGCGCATGCATGTGTGCGAGATTTCAATCATCACCTAGAGAATCACAACTTAAAACTGTTAAAAGAATCATGAGATACTTAAAAGGAACAACTAACATGTGATTATGGTATCCTCGGGATGCCTCACTATCCTTGGTAGGTTATTCCAATTCCGATTTCGCCGGATGTAAATTGGATCGGAAAAGCACTAGTGGTACCTGTCACTTGTTGGGCAGTTCATTAGTAGCATGGCACAGCAAAAAGCAAGCCTGTGTTGCTTTGTCCACCGCCGAAGCGGAATACATTGCCGCTGGTGTGTGTTGCGCTCAAATCCTTTGGATGAAGCAGCAACTCAAGGACTATGGTCTTAAACTTGAAAAGATCCCTATTAAATGCGATAATACAAGTGCCATAAACCTTTCCAAGAATCCCGTTTTGCATTCTAGAACTAAGCATATAGAAATTAGACATCATTTTTTGCGTGATCATGTACAAAAAGGTGACTGCGTTCTTAAATTTGTTGAAACTTCTAAACAATTAGCCGATATTTTCACCAAGCCCCTTCCCAGGGATACTTTCTTTGTTCTAAGGAGAGATCTTGGAATTCTTGATGAACAATATCTCGATTGAAATTGTTTAGTTGTTTACATTATCGTCTAGCCTCTCTATGTCTATGTATCTTTAGCTTAAATGATATATGTTACAATGCAAAAATATGTCTCTTAATTAATTCTTTCTGTGATTATGAATGTCTCGATAAATTTGTCACAATGCATGCAAAAGCCTTAAAAAGTTGAAACCATTCTACTGCCTGAAAATCCATTTTTTCACTATGTATAATCGATTACACTTGCTTTTAATCGATTACCTGGGCATCAGTTCTTTGAAAATTCGAAATTTTACAATGGTTTAATCGATTAAATCTGCCCGTTAATCCTTTGACCCCACTGGGCATCAGTTTATGGGTCAATCCTTTGACCCCACTGGATTTACTACCTCTACCTAACTCTTCCACCTTGAAACACAAAGATGGCAAGGCCAAGGCGAAATATGTATGGAAATTACACGAACATGTCAAGGCAAAAATAGAGAAGAGAAATGATAGTTATGCTAGGCAAGCTAAGAAGGGTAGGAAAGAGGTTATATTTAAGCTCGTGGACTTGGTTTGGTTTCACATGAGGAAAGAAATATTTCCTTCACAAAGGAAGTCTATACTCCAAGCCAGAGGAGACGGACCTTTCAAAGTCCTTGTGAGAATAATTAACAATGCGTATAGAATTGATATTACTAGTGACTATGGCAATGTTAGTGCTAGTTTTAATGTTGCTGATTTAACCTTATTTGAAAAAGGTGATGAAGACCTTGATCCGAGGTCGAATCTAGTCGAAGAAGGAGGGTATGATGGTGACTCACCAAGTCCAATCAATGAAGAAGAACTAAAAGGCCTAGGAGGGCCCATGACTCGGGCTAGGGCCAAGAAATCCCATGGAACTCTTAGCCAACTAGTGCTAAGCATTCATGCATCGGCTGGGCCAAATGAAAGTACAAGGCCCATTATTTCCTTACACATGAGGCCGAAAGTGTGCATGTCAAGAGGAACACTTTGGAAAGCTCTCTTTATGTGTCATGGTTTTGATGAGGACAACTTGTGCTAATAAGAGCTTGAAGATTATCAACAAATCAACGTGCTTAAGTCTTATGATTGGTACTTAGCTTAGACTAGATTAGTTTAGGTTGAGTCTAAGGCTTAAGTCACCTAATACATATCTCATTTGCATAAATCTTTTAAATCTTTTTTATCTTGAGATATGTCATTCATAATATGTTCATGCATCATATAAATACATGTACATGTGCATTCTAGGCATAAACTAAGTGTTAAACATGTATGAATTATAGTGCATAACATATTTGAGTTTTTACACATAAAAAATGTTGTTAATCGATTACAACATAGGTTAATCGATTAATCTAACTGTTTACACAGTGTAATCGATTACGACAAAGGTTAATCGATTAATCTAACAATTTTGTACAGTTTAATCGATTAAGGCTGTCGTTAATCGATTAACTGGGCTATAAAATCAATTCTTTATAAACTGCGTTTTTCAGAATTGATCTCATATTTTGCATGTTAAATTTTTTGGAGAGTTAGAGCATTTTTTTCATGTTAATTGTTGCATCTAGTTGTAAATGCATTTGTGAGTTTAGAAAAGAGAGAATTCTATGCTTTAGGATTGAGTGCACTACATGATACATTTCTCATCATTTCATATCACATGTTCTTGCATTTTATTGATGATTCTTGATTAGATGTTTACATACTATGCATTCTGTTTTTTTTTAAACTAATACATTTTCATACTGCATGAGTTTGTATTAGGTGATTAGAGTAAAGTCTTATCTTGTTAGATATAAGTCTTGGAATAGCTTAAGTTTACTCTATTTTTGTTTTGATTGAAAAAGTGTTGTAATTTTGGGAATCTCAAGGTGTCGTATCTCCAAGAGATTGAGGGTATCTTCATTGAGTGTTAGACTTAGGGATAAGTAAAGAACAGAGGTTCTTGGCTGGGGCTACGCCGAAAGAAAGGTTTTCTTTGTCGGTAGGAAGGGAGTCAAACCATAGAATAGGATCTTTATTATCTTGTAAGTGTCTAAGTGTTGTAATTGGATAGTGTGTATGTAATAAACATTGATTCAATTATAGTGAAGAAAAATCTCCCAAATCAGCCGGGAGGCCTGAATGTAGTTTGCGGTGGACAAGCAAACGAACCAGGATAAAATTCGTGTTGCAGGATTTTTTTCTATCCCTTTCCCTCTTTATTGCATTTGATCGATTAATTTGTATAGTAGATTTAATTGATAATCTGTTTCTGTACTATACTGATTACACTCTGATAATTCTGTAAGCTTTGTATATTCGCTTCGTTATCAATTAATTGTTGTGCAAGAAATTGTATCTGCGTTAGCTTACTGTCACGGTTTAATCGATTAAGTGTAGTGTGTTAATCGATTACATTAGTTATGTTAATCGATTAAGAGGACTGTGTTGAATGTGTTAATCGATTACCCTGTTTCGTTAATCGATTAATTAGGTGTATTTCAGCATTAAGTATTGTTTTTCGAAAAGCGAATATTCTAACCGCTACACCTATTCAACCCCCCCCCCCTCCCTTGAAGGCCATGACCAAGAAGGGAAAGAATAATGCGCCTTAGTTGTTGCTTTTAAATAAGTGGGCGTAGCACCACAATTATGTCAGCCAAGCATTGAATGGCTTGCTGGAAACTAGGCCAGACACAAAGGAAAGGCAACTAGGCAGCAAGGCTATTCAAGTCAGCCAACCTGCCTACCTTTTCTTCAGCCTAACTATTAATGGCTAATTCATCCATTAGGAAACTAGGCCAACCATAAAGGAAAATCATTCAGGCAGCAAGACTTAAAGAAGGCAGATCCACACCACCAAGCTGACTCAGCCAACTAGCCACCATAATTTCAGCCAACATTCAATGGCTGACTCGGACTAGGCACACTTAGCTGGGAACTCAGCTTACCATCAAGTCATAATTCAATTATTTGTGAATGATTCAAATTTGAAAGAACCAAATAATTTATGTAGCCGTAAAAGAATTTGCACATGTGCTAATTGACTTTGAAGTCGTGCGGAAGACATGCCTAGGGCTTGGCCAAGGCATTTACTTAGCCGAATAAAGAATCACACATGTGCTAAATATATTTTTAATTTATTTACACTAGAACCGTGAGCTTTGCCCCTTCTTGCGAGCTGGACATTAATGTAATTTGAATTATTGTGGAAGTGACATAAAGAGTTCTAGCTAACTCATGCATGAGCCATGCTAAAGGACAAGGCCTTAAAGTCACAACAAAATACTTGGGACCCAAAAGCCAACCTTCACTATATGTACACCCTTAAATTGTTTGAATAATCAGATTTGATTTTAGTGAAAATTTCCTAGTGAGTTCTCTCATAGCTTCTTGGTTAAACCAAGTTGTATGTTCTTATCGAAGATCCTTCTTTGTGGCGAACTACCCTTGGCTTATAAAGCACAAGTATTTTGGCACCTTAATAATTTCATTCTTCTTGGCTAAAACAAGGCCAAGCCAAAACAATCGTAACCTAACAACCTTAACCCACACATCTCGGCCAAAAACAAGTCACAACCCCAAAAGTTAAATCCCCTTAGCTCAAACTGCCGAAAACCAAAGCGAATAAACAAATTACCCAAAACAACTAAACAACCATAAACACAAACCTGTATACTCTCATTTCCAAAGTTAATCATATTTCAAACAGGATGATCGAAAGAAAATACCAACCCCAAAAGGAGGTTGCTATCACTTTCTTTAACGAGTGTTGTTAAAGATGCATATCAACATCGCTCATTACAATGAGCACTATTAAAAGTCAAACATTAAACTATGCGTAATTCTGTGTTCTTACAGGTGACATTCAACAACAATCTTTTAAGCAAACACTGTTGAAATGTCATATGGATAGAACGGAAAATTCTACCCAAGATGCATATATCATCTGTCCAATTTTGATATACGGATCCAAAGTTATACAAAAAGTAGAATTTCTCCTATTTATTTTTCACTCCTTAGGTGCATCTCACAAACTACAGCATGGAAAGTGATTCATCTTTTTCTATTGTTCAATGTGGGACGAAAGAAGTGTGGAAAGAAAATTTCATTCAAAATTTCCACCCACAGCTAAATGAGTTAAAAGTCACACATATAACAACTCTTAAATGAGTATTGTTAAAGTTAACACTCAACAAAGTTCTTTTAACCAAGAGTTCTTGTTCTAAATATATTCAACATCCCTTTCTTTAATGAGTGTTGTTAAAGGTGACATATCGACAACGCTCACTACAATGAGGGTTGTTAAAAGTCACACATTTAACTATGCTTAAATGAGTGTTGTTAAAGGTGATATTCAACAACGCTCTTCTAAGAAAGCACCATTGATATGTCCAATGGATAGAAAAAAAAATTTGACCCCATATATATATATATATCATATGTCCAATTCTGATATACGGATCCAAAGTTATACAAAAATAGAATTTCGCCTATTTACTTTTCACTGCTTATGTGCACCTCACAAAATACAGCTTGGAAAGTGATTCTGCTTTGTCTGTTGTTCAATGTGGGATGAAAAAAGTGTGAAACAAAATTTCATTCAAAAATTCCACCCACAACTAAATGAACCAACATTCACAAGATCAACAAACTATGCAAAATGATACTGTTAAAAGTCACACGTTTAACAGCTCTTAAATGAGTATCTTTAAAGTTGATATTCAACAAAGCTATTTTAACCAAGTGTTGTTGTTCTGGATATATTCAACAGTGCTTTCTTTAATGAGAGTTGTTAAAGGTGACATATCATCAACACTCATTACAATGAACATTATTAAAGTCAAACTTTTAACTATGCTTAAATGAGTTTTGTTAAAGGTGAAATACAAAAACTATCTTTTAATTAAGCACTGTTGATATGTGAGATCGATAGAATGAAAAATTATACCCCAAATATGTTAGGGTACCGGTCAATCAGAGTGTAACACCTATAGGGGGGTGAATAGGTGTGTGCGGTGAGTATGTCCGCTTTTCGCAAATGCGCAGTGAGAATTACAAATGAGCAGAAATAATCGATTAATAACAGAAACAATCGATTAATTCATATAGAGTTAATCGATTAACACATAGCTTTAATCGATTATGCATAGCAGAAAACCCAAAAACAGAATTCAGTAAGGACAAATTTCTTGGCACATAAGCAATAAAGAATCAAGCAAATACTCAGCAAGATATCACATGCATATATGTAACACCCCGAATTTTAGTCTTTAAAAATTAGAGTATCAGTCCTGGAAGCCTCGCTTGATCCAGAGATTCTCGCTTGAGCGAGAGAGGTGCATCTGGGAGGGTGAAATCTTGGGCTATATTGGAGGATTCTCGCCTGAGCGAGAGTTGTATCACTCGGGCGAGAAATGGCAATTTTGGGCAGTGTAATCGTTTACACAGTCCATGTAATCGATTACATGCAGATAAAAGCATCAGATATGTGCATTTTACATGATGTAATCGATTACACAATCCATGTAATCGATTACATGCTGATAAAAGCATCAGATGTGCATGATGTAATCGATTACACAATACATGTAATCGATTACATGATGATAAAAGCATCAGATGTGCATGATGTAATCGATTACACAATCCATGTAATCGATTACATGCAGATAAAAGCATCAGATATGTTCATTTTACACTATGTAATCGATTACATCTATGCGTTAAGCAAAAATTGCTACTGTGAGATTCTCGCTTGAGCGAGAATGGGCTAGCTTGAGCGAGAATGGGCTCGTTTGAGCGAGAATTGGCTCGCTTAAGCGAGAACCCGACGACTGCTCTTTAAAAATAGAAACCCCAAACACATTTTAGGGTTAGAACTCGAAGAGAAGAGAGAGAATGGAGCTTTTCAAGAGCAAGGAGCCTTAGGACTCATCTTAGAGCTTGCGAAGAGGTAAACCTCTTGTTACTAACTCTTCTTCTTCCTCTCTAACTTGTTTTGGGTATGTTGGATTTATTTTCAAAACATGAGAAACCATGGAAACCCATCCTTTAGAGTTATGGTTCGTTTTATGTTGTTTTTATTTTGTAAACTCTTGGTTTAGAGTTGTTATTTGATGAATGGAAAGTTTTATGGGTTATTCATGAAAAACCCCCAAAAACCCCAAAATGAGAATATGAGTATAAAGAGAAAGAGATGAAATTTTAGATGTGGATAATGAGTAGTGCTTTAATGTTGTTATATGAGATGAACATGTATGCTTTGATATTTGGAAACTCGTATTGAAGTAGTTTTGGAAACCTTGAAAATATGTAAATATCTTGTATGTTTGATGAGGAAATACGAGTTATTTATGTGGTATTTTGAATAAATGATTGACATTGTTGTTATTGGTGGAAATGAGGAAAGATCCTAAGGTTGGAGGAAATCGCGGAGGAGACTTTTAAAGTTACTCGGAACCGATCCCCAACACTCACCAAGGTAAGGGATAAGTGTCTCTAAATCATACTTGCTGATATGAATGAGGTATGTGAAAGAGGTAATGGTTTAAAATGGTACGTTTGTAATTTATGCATTATGTTGGAAAATGCGTGGCTTTTCTGTTATGGTAATAAAAGTAACATTATTGGGGGAGAACCAATGGAAATAAGACTCAAAATGATTTCAATCTAATTTGGGGGAGTCCCAATGGAAATAAGACTCAAAATGATTTCAATCTAATTTGGGGGAGTCCCAATGGAAATAAGACTCAAAATGATTTCAATCTAATTTGGGGGAGTCCCAATGGAAATAAGACTCAAAATGATTTCAATCTATCTGGGGGAGTACCAAAGGAAATAAGACTCGAAACGAATTCAATCTATTTGGGGGAGTACCAAAGGAAATAAGACTCGAAACGAATTCAATCTATTTGGGGGAGTACCAAAGGAAATAAGACTCGAAACGAATTCAATCTATTTGGGGGAGTACCAAAGGAAATAAGACTCGAAACGAATTCAATCTATTTGGGGGAGTACCAAAGGAAATAAGACTCGAAACGAATTCAATCTATTTGGGGGAGTACCAAAGGAAATAAGACTCATATGAAAGTAACATTGTTGGGGGAGGCCCAATGAAAAGATGACTCAAATGAAAGTAACATTGTTGGGGGAGGCCCAATGAAAAGATGACTCCGATGAAAGTAACATTGTTGGGGGAGGCCCAATGAAAAGATGACTCAAATGAGAGTAACATTGTTGGGGGAGGCCCAATGAAAAGATGACTCCGATGAAAGTAACATTGTTGGGGGAGGCCTAATGAAAAGATGACTCCGATGAAAGTAACATTGTTGGGGGAGGCCCAATGAAAAGATGACTCAATTGAAAGTAACATTATTGGGGGAGGTCCAATGAAAAGATGACTCGGAGTAATGAAAGTCATATGCATGTTATAGGATATATAGTATGGGATATATATTCTATAAGGTGAATATGAAGGATGAGAACTGAATGTCAAAATGAAAGTCATATGCATGCTATAGGATATATAGTATGGAATATATATTCTATAGGGTGAATATGAATGATGAGAAACGTGAATGTCACATGAAAGTCATATGCATGCTATAGGGTATATAGTATGGGATATATATTCTATAGTGTGAATATGAATGATGAGAAATGTGAATGTCACATGAATGCTGTATGCATGTTATAGGATATATAGTATGAGATATATATTCTATAGGGTGAATATGAGCGATAAAAAGGAAGATGTTGAGAAAGAAAGTAATATACATGCTATAGGATATATATTATGGGATATATATGTTATAGGGTGGATATGAAGAACGAGACCGATGATGTTTCGAACGAACATAATATGCATACTATAGCATATATATTATGGGATATATATACTATAGGATGAATATGAGTAAAGTGGAAATTAAAGGAAGATGATTTGAATGTTTATAATTTTGTATGTGTGTTTATGAATTACATTAAAGCTTGATTGTATTTGAATGTGGATTATCATGTGATGTTAGTTTCGAACTAATGACTTACTCCCTGTGTTTTGTGTGTTGTTATGATAATCCCATTGTAGGTAAATGAAGGATTTTGAGGATGAAGCTCAAATAGGAAGTCTTTGTGTCTATTTACTTGAGTGTCTTTATTGCTATTCGACGTTGTAGTTGATTCGATAGCACTTTGGGATAAATGTAATCTGATTAGGATAATATGGTGACATGTAGTTATGGACGTTATAACCTTGGAAAACCCGTAATTGGATGTATGTGGTAAATGTTATCTAAATGAATTATGTTTTTCCGCAACATAAATTTGTATGATAATATAATTGGGTAAAGGGTATTTTCAAAGAGAGATACTTGAGAGTTTTCAATGAAGGTGACGACTGTATGTAAGAAAGGATTAAAATAAATGAAAAATTTTCAAGGGTAGAAAATCGGGTCGTTACAATATACATAACAGCTATCAAAATATCAAAGACTCAATCTTCAACAATAAAGATCCAATCTTTCAAAGTAAATGGCAAGAAACAAGATATGCTTGAAATGTAAAGAGTAAAGGGAAGGAGAAAGAAGATCAAGAATTTTATCCTGGTTCGTTTGCCTGTCCACTAGCAAACTACATCCAGACCTCCCCTTCTGATCTTGGGAGATTTGCTTGACTATAATCGAAAGAGACGTTCTTTACAAGATGCCCAACGACGACTATATCTGACTAACCGCAACCAGCCGATATTACAACCTTCAATATCTAAACCTTAGAGACGTTGACAATGCTTTTCATAGAAAACAGCTTCTATTGGCAAGAACTTCTATAAGAAGAAGTTTTCAGCTTTTGCAAGCCAACTACAACCAAATGATGAAGAACTCATACACACTCACAAGGGTATGAGAACTAAAGGTGGATTGAGGAAGTGTTATGCACGCAAGATGCACAAATGAGAAAACTATTCTTTGAACACAAGCCAATAATATTTTTACAAGGGTTTTTCTCACAAGGATTTGACACTTTTAGTTGAAAGAGAAACTTCAGAGAATATTGAGAATTTCGAATTTTAAAGTTTGAAATATCTGAAAATCAAGTTATGTGCTAAAGTGCAGAAAAACCAGTCATTTATAGTTTTCTATTTTCTACAGGATTAATCGATTAAGTGACCTATTAATCGATTAACATATTTGAAAATAACATGCTTCTGTTGAACATAATCGATTAACAATTTCATAGTCGATTAAAACTTCCAAGCAACCCAAATCAATAGTTACTGGAACCCTCATTAATCGATTAAGATGCCTCTAAATCAATTAACTGATGTAAGCAGTCAGACAATCGATTATTTCCCTGTAGAATCAATTATCATAAAAACTGTATTTTTCTTGTTTAAGAGGTAACCCTCTAAAATATGTAGATTTTGAAATAATGCAAGATTTTTATAGAATAATTGCGTTTTGATGCAACCTACTAAAAGGAAATAATGATGACTCTCAAAAATGGATTTTAGGCAATCTTTTGAGCGGGTGAGAAGTTCTTCATTTGGGTTAACCTAACTAGACTCAATACTAAGCAAGCATCTTAGGACTTCTACAAAAAGGAAAAAGGAAACCTTTCCGAAATACATGAGTCTTGGTCATGTTGTTTGTTGAGGCGTCAAATCTTCAAGCCTTTCAAATCGACTTTGTCTTCATCAAAACTTTAGATAGGAAAAGAGATGTTGCAATCACACTTAGTTGACTTCTCTTGAAATCTCAATCTCCCACTTTTTGATGATGACAAACATGAAATGAGTTGAGCTTAGAAAAAGCTTGATGACTGACTGATGTAGAGATTACATCGATTATGGAATCAATATTTGCACAGCTCTCCCTCAATTTAATCTCCCCCTCATTCTGTGCATGAGGAGTGTTTGGGTATTTGAGCATTCAATCTCCCCCTTACTTATTGAGTTGTGGAAGCATTGGATTACCTACATTACACATCAAGACACCAAAACAACCTTTCTCCCCCTTTTGGCATGATCAAATAGGCCATTAATCGGAGTAATTTTGCCAAAAGTAGAAAAGATAACAAAATTAACAGATTCGTTAATCGATTAAAGAAGTGGTTATTCAATTTAGGATTGTAAAAATGAAACAAGTGAACATAGTTGAGGTGTGTTTAATCGATTAAGGACAACAATTAATCGATTAATCACAGACGCGGAGAACATGGAGAGTTCTCTTAAGTGATGTTCTAAGCATCGGTTTCAACATAGAGTCATAAAGACAGGCAAACAGTACATATATTACAGTTAGAACAACCACATAATAGCATGTATAATAGATAGGCGATTATCAAAACATATAGCAACAGTTAATATTCAGCAGGATCAATAGAGTCAATAGTTAAGCACTAACTAAAAGTAGTTTAAAGAGTACTAATAAGCACTAGGTAGACACAAAAGACACAGATAACACCAAAGGTGACACAACTCCGACCTAAAGGTTAACTAGCCTAGACATATGTCCTAACTAGGTTTTGGAAGAAGGAGGTTGTGAGGAACGGACAAAAACTACATGATGAACTTAACACTAAATACGTAATGGAGAGAACGTAAAGGATAAATGCAATGACTATGAATATCACAAACTTACTTTGGGTACACACGGGAGTGCAAGAGGTTTCTAATTTGGTCCAGAGACTCAAAATGGCAAGCAGGGAGATGAATAGTGAAATTCAAAACGCTGCTTTTGCCTTTTAAACTGTCGTAGTTAATCGATTAACATTGTTTCAAATTTTCATAGTTTCAAATTTAGAGCCCAGGTAATCGATTAAGTATTGCCATTAATCGATTAAAATAACAAACACAAACTTTTCAAGAAAAAATTCAGGCTCAGGTAATTGATTAAAGCAAAGGATAATCGATTAAACAGATCAGTAATTGAAATATTCAACATTTTGAGTGTGACACATGATGCTCACTAGACATCCTATGGATATGACTAACGACTAGTATAGAACACGCAAATTATTGGATACGATAATGAAATGCAAAATATATCAAGAACATCACACATTCACAATATAGCCACATATAAGCATACAATATAATATGAACATGTAAAGTTGAGTTTTTATATAAGACAACTAAAACAAATTAGTTTAGATAGCTTTCATAAAGTATTCCTTACTCTCTTTGTAGAGTGTAGAAAGTGTCCCTTGCAGGGGTTTGGTGAAAATATCAGCTAATTGCTTGGAGGTTTACACAAATTCAATCCGACAATCACCTTTTTGCACATGATCTCGCAGAAAATGATGCCTAATTTTTACATGATTTGTGCGTGAATGCAGGACAAGATTCTTTGATAGGTTGATCGCACTACTATGGACAAAGCAACACAAGCTTGCTTTTTACTATGCCATGACACAAGTGAATTACCAATCAGATGGCATGTTCCACTTGTACGCTTACGATCCAACTTGTAGCCTGCAAACTCAGCATTGGAGGACCCTATCAGAGATAATGAGGCATCCCGAGGATACCACAATCCCATATTTATTGTTCCCTTCACATATTTCATGATGCGTTTCACAGCAGTAAAATGTGATTCTTTAGGATTAGCTTGATATCTAGCACACATGCAATCACTGAACATAATATCACGGCGACTAGCAGTTAAGTACAGTAATGATCCTATGATGCCCCGATATTGGTTACCAAAATTTCTTTCCCTTTATCGTATTTATCAAGATAGAAGGAGGATGCCATAGGAGTTAAAGCTTCTTTTGATTTATCCATATCAAATCTCTTCAGCAGCTCCTTGCAGTATTTAGCTTATGAACAAAGATCCCATTTGTCATTTGTTTGATCTGTAGCCCTAGGAAGAACATTAACTCTCCCATCATTGAGATCTCGAACTCGCCTTTCATAAGATCTGAAAACTCTTCACATAACGAATCATTAGTAGAACAAAATATTATGTCGTCGACATAAATTTGTACTAGCATAATATTGTTTTCAGATTTGGATATGAAAAGTGTTGTGTCAACCTTTCCTCTTAAAAATCTCTTTTCCAATAAAAATGAACTCAATCGATCATACCAAGCTCTAGGAGCTTGCTTAAGGCCATATAGTGCCTTTTTGAGTTTAAACACATGGTTGGGGAATTTGTGGTGGTCAAATCCAGGAGGTTGTTTCACATATACTTCTTCTTGAATGTAGCCAATCAAGAAGACACTTTTCACATCCATTTGAAAAAGCTTGAACTTCAAGATAAATGCAAAAGATAATAGTATGCGGATGGCTTCCAACCTAGCAACAGGGGCGTAGGTTTCGTCATAATCAATACCTTTTTCTTGATTATAACCTTGTGCCACCAAACAGGATTTGTTTCTTATGGTTAAGCCAGATTCATCCATTTTGTTTCGAAAAACCCATCTAGTGCCTATGATCAGATGATCTTTAGGCATAGGGACTAAATCCCAAACAGTAGTGCGTTCGAACTGGTTTAGCTCTTCTTCCATAGCTAAACCCCAATGTTCGTCCTCTAGGGCTTCGACAACATTTTTAGCCTCAAACTGAGAAACAAACGCAAAAAAAATGACATATGTTATTTAACGATCTTTGGGTTACCACCCCCGAAGATATATCACCTATCACATTGTCGATAGGATGGTCTTCCTTTGTTTTCCATGCTTTTGGAAGATCTAAGCCTTCTTCCTCCTCTTAATGATCTTAAGCAAAACTTTCAGGTTCTGGTTCTGTACGATAAGATTCCTCTAATGTACCTGAAACATCGTCAATAACAACCTTTCTCTTCTCTTTTGGAGAAGAATCATCAAATTTCACATGAATAGACTCTTCTACATGCATAGTATGTCTATTATAAATTCTATATGCTTTGCTACTGGCTGAATAACCGAGAAAGATAACTTCATCCTTTTTTGAGTCCAATTTGTCTAAAAGTTCTTTTTCGTTGTTTAAAAAAAAACATTTTCACCCAAAGACGCGAAGATGTGAAATATTAGGCTTACATCCTATTAAAATTTCGTACGGAGTTTTTGAAAGAGTGGGCCTAATCAACACACGGTTAATCACGTAGAAAGCCGTATGCACTGCATTTGCCCAAAAATATTTGGGCACTTTGCTATCGTTCAGCATGGCACGTGCTAACTCCAATAGAACACGATTCTTCCTCTCAATAACTCCATTTTGTTGAGGGGTGGGAGGAGCAGAGAATTGATGGTGTATGCCATGTTTATCCCAATATTTAGAAAAGTGGTGATTCTCGAATTCACCACCGTGATCACTGCGAATGAAGACTATCTTATGGTTAAGCTGATTTTGTAATTTCTTGGCAAGTGATTTAAAGGTTTTAAAGGTATCGCTTTTTAAAGATAAGAACAATATCCATGTAAACCTAGAAAAGTCATCAACTACAACTAGAGCATAATGAATACTTCCAAAACTTATTACTTGTGAGGATCCAAACAAGTCCATATGAAGTAACTCTAATGGTCTTGTAGTGGATATCACATTTTTCGATGAAAATGAATTTTTCAATTGCTTACACCTTTGACAAGTATGCCATAGATCTTTAGTTTTGAAATTGAGTTTTGGTAGTCATATAACAAGCTCTTTCAATGATATATTTTCCACATGTCTTAGATGGATATGTGCTAATCTTCTATGCCAAGTCTAGATATCACTTTCATTTGAGATAAGACATTTTGAAAACAGAGAAATGATACTGTGTAGATTAACCATATAAATATTATTTGTTGGGTGACCGACGAACTTAAGTTTATCGTCTACGCCATCACAGATAATATAGAAATCAGAATCAAAAGATACCTTGCTACCTATGTCGCATAATTGGTTGATATTCAGTCAGTTATGCTCTGGGCCTTCAACATACAATACGTTTTCCACGATGGCTTGTGAAGCATTTCCATTTCTTCCAATTCCAAGGATCTTTCCTTTATTATTATCTCCGTATGTGACGTAGCCTTTGTTTCGGAGTGTAAGATCCAGAAACTTGGACTTATCACCCGTCATATGTCTGGAACACCCACTGTCGAGATACTAGTGTTGTCCGAGTGTTCGAAGACACACCTTTAAGACACAAATTACTTGCTCTTAGGTGCCCAAGTTATGTTGGTCCTTTTTTGTTAGTAACAGAACTTCGTGATCCTTTGGCCACCCACACATACTTGCCACTTCGAACTCCATGCCTTTTAATATAGCAAGAACCAGATGTGTAACCATGAATACCACAGTAGAAACATGTAGGAAGTTTATGATTATTCATATTAGATCTATTTTCTACATGGTTTCTTGTTGGCCTCTTATTATTCTTACGCTTGAAACCGAGACCAATTCTATTTCCTACATTCTTCGATGAGGCAAGCAATCTGTCAAGATCCTTTGACTCCATGGTGGTAGTCATCTTCGGCTGCCAGTTCATGTCAAGGCATCTCAAATCTTTGTTAGTTAACTCCCTAATAGATTCATTCGGAAACATGCGGAACAACTCATATTCATGTGTTAAAGCATTAAATGTAGCGCGCTTGACCTCACTTGTGCCTTCATGAGTCACTTGTAAAGTGTCCCACATTACTTTGGCACTATTACACTGTGAGACTCGAAAGAACTCATCATAAGAGAGTGCAGATGTGATGATGTTTTTCGCTTTCAAATTGTGTTGTACTTTTCGTTTCTCATCATCAGCCCACATGCTCTTTGGTTTGTCCTAAGTCTCACTATCCACTAGATACAGTGGTGTTTGTGGACCATTTATAATGGAATCTCAGATATCCGTATCAATGGATTCAATGAAGATTATCATTCTCACTTTTCAGTAGGTGTACCCCTCGCCACTGAAAACAGGAGGACGGTTCATGGATGCACCATCACCGCCAAACAGATTGGTAGAGCCCATTTTATGATAACCAAGGATCAACGATCTAAGCGGTTAAGCTAACAATCACGTACTAGCTCTGATACCACTTGTTAGGGTACCAGTCAATCAGAGTATAACACCTAGTGGGGGGGGTGAATAGGTGTGCGCAGTCAGTATGTCTTCTTTTCGCAAATGCGCAGTGAGAATTACAAATGAGCAGAAATAATCGATTAATAAGAAAAACAATCGATTAATTCAGATAGAGTTAATTAACACAGAGCTTTAATCGATTAAGTAGAATAGAAAACCCAAAAAAAGAATTCGGTAAGAACATATTTCTTGGCACACAAGCAATACAAGAATCAAGCAAATAAACAAAGCAGCTATCAAGATATCAAAGACTCAATCTTTAACAATAAAGATGCAATCTTTAAAAGTAAATGGCAAGAAACAATCAAGAATTTTATCCTGGTTCGTTCGTCTGTCCACAAGCAAACTATATCCAGGCCTCCCCTGTAACACCCCAAATTTGAAGTCTTTTAAATTATAGTATCAGTCTTGGAAGTCTCGCTTGAGCGAGAGATTCTCGCCTGAGCGAGAGTTGCCTCGCCTGGGCCAGAAATGGCATTTTGGGGCTGTGGACACTGTGAGATTCTCGCTTGAGCGAGAGGAAGCCTGTTGACACTGTGAGATTCTCGCTTGAGCGAGAGGGTCAGAGTTGAGTTTTTAAAAATGGGCGGGATTTTCTCGCTTAAGCGAGAACCCGACGAGAACGTTAAATGAGGGAAAACCCCAAATACATTTTAGGTTAAGAATTGAAGAGGGGTGAGATAAGAGAGCATTCCCAAGGTCTAGGAGCTTTGATTCTTGCTCAAGAGCTTGATAAGAGATCCTAAGTTTGGAGGTGGTGCCGATGGAACTTACGAAGTCGACAAAACCCAAACCCAACACTCACCGAGGTAAGGATAAGTCTTTAATTTATGCATTATGTGGAAAATGCGTGGTCTTTATGTTTAAGGACGATGGATAAAAATGTGAATCACTTAATCATTATGAACATATATGGGTATGTTGATAATGGTCAGAAGTGAGTTTACGGTTTACTTATTGGGGGAGTACCAATGGAAATAAGACTCGAAATGAAATAATGAAATGTAAATCACTTTGTAGTTATATGCATACGTGGATATGTTTATATTGATGTCGGGTGTATTTATCATTTTTGTATTGGGGGAGTACCAATGGAAATAAGACTCAGAATAAAGTAATAATTGTAAGTCACTTTGTAGTTACAAGCATATATGTTATGTTGTAATGATATCGGGTGCATTTATTGGCTATTTATGGGGGGTACCAATGGAAATAAGACTCGGAATAAAGTAATAATTGTAAGTCACTTTGTAGTTACAAGCATATACGTTATGTTGTAATGATGTCGGGTGCATTTATTGACTATTTATTGTGGGAGTACCAATGGAAATAAGACTCGGATAATACAATAAACTTGAGTCACTTTGTAGTTACATGTATATACGCTATGCTGTAATGATGTCGGGTGCGTTTATTGTCTATTTATTGGGGGAGTACCAATGGAAATAAGACTCGAAATACAAAGTAATACATGGTAAATCACTTAGTCACTACCAATATATATGGGTATATTTGTAGTGATGATGGGTGTATTTATGATTTATGTATTGGTGGAGTGCCAATGAAAATAAAACTCGTTTTAGCCGACCAGAATGGGTTAGCAACTCTAGCTCGAGTTATGTAGCATGGTTTTTCACAAGTATAGATGACAAAAAAGATTTTTAAGAGTATTTAAATTATATCACTGTGGAAACCTATTAAATGTGGATTAACTGACATTTAGTTTTATTGAATTAATGACTTATTCCTTTGTGTTATTTGTGCATGGTAAATGTTAATCCCATTGCAGGTAGGTGGACGGAGAAGGATGATTTTGAGTAGGGGATTAGAGACTTTTGTTTTGTTGTCCCTTTATACATTCTTCTGTAACTTTACTTGATTGTAATTGAAGTGACTAATGGTACTACAAATACTATATTTTTGTATGTGATATTGATCATGGGAACTAGTAACTCGGGATATATGTAGCTATGGGTGTTTTGAAAACCCATAGCTAATTGTATACGGTGGTTACTAGGTTATATTAATGAATTATGTTTTTCTGCTATCGGATGTTGTATGTTACTTTTGGGGTTCATAAAAAGGTTGTGAGGGAGAAGTGAGACTTTTTAAATAAATCTAATTACTCGGTAATTATGATTGATTGTAAAATGTATGGAGTTGGATTAAATAAGGAAAAAATTTCAAGGGTAGAAAATCGGGTCGTTACATCCCCTTCTGATCTTGGGAGATTTGCCTCACTATAATCGAAAGAGTCGTTCTTTACAAACACACTTCTAATTTTAGCCTTTCCTACTTTCTACCCGAATTCCTTTTCACCAAGACTTGCCAATTTCCCCCGTTCACAACGGCTGCCAATCTTTCTACTTAACGCGCTAACAAGATGCCCAACGAAGACTATATCTGACTAACCGCAGTCATCCGATATTACAACCTTCAATCTCTAAACCTTAGAGACGTTTACAATGCTTTTAAAAAAAAACAGCTTCTATTGGCAAGAACTTCTACAAGAAGATGTTTTCAGCTTTTGCAAGCCAGCTACAACCCAAATGATGAAGAACTTAGACACACTCACATGGTTATGAGAACTCAAGGTGGATTGAAGAAGAGTTATGCACTCAAGATGCACAAATGATAAAAAAATTTCTTTGAACACAAGCCAAGAATATTTTTACAAGGGTTTTTCTCACAAGGATTTGACACTTTTAGCTCAAAGAAAAACTTTAGAGAATATTGAGAATTTCGAATTTGAAAGTTTGAAAAAAATGAAAATCAAGTTATGTGCTAAAGTGCAGAAAAACCAGTCATTTATAGTTTTCTATTTTCAACACAATTAATCGATTAAGTGACCTCTTAATCGTTTAACGTATTTTAAAATAACATTTTTTTTGTTGAACATAATTGATTAACAGTTTCATAGTCGATTGAAACTGCCAAGCAACCTATAAGGACCCAAATTCTCCCCTTGAAATTTTTTCATTTATTTAAAAATCTTTCCTTACATACATTCATTATTTTACTGAAAAACATTCATGAATCTTTCCGGGACAATAATCTTTAACCTATTATAATATCATGCAATTCATGTTGCGGAAAAACATAATTCATTCATTTAGTAATTACTACAAACAACCCGTATGGGTTTCTAAGAGTTATAACCTTCATAACTACATATCTCAGTATTGTCCTAATCAGATTTACATTCATCCCAAAATGTTATCAAATCAACTACAATGTCAAAGTAGCGATAAAGACAATCAAGTTAATAAACACATAAGCTTCCTAAGTGAGCTTCCTCCTCAAATCCTTCATTTACCTACAATGGGATTATCATAAATAACACACAAAACAAGGGAGTAAGTCATTAGTTCAAAACTAGCATTACATGATAATTCACATTTCAAATACGATAAAGCACTAATATAAATTATAACCACAAATACGTAAATGTAAACGTTCATTTCCACTATATTCATATTCATCCTATAGCATATATATCCCATAATATATATTCTATAGCATGCATATTACGTTCATTCGAAACATCGTTCTTCTCATTATTCATATCCACCCTATAGAACATATATCCCATAATATATATCCTATAGCATGTATATTACTTTCATTCTTAAAATCTTCATTTTCATCATTCATATTCACCCTATAGTATATATATCCCATAATATATATCCTATAGCATGCATATTACTTTCATTCTTATCATCCTCATTTTCATCGTTCATATTCACCGAGTTCTTTCACAAAGATAATCCTCTACCACATCGAGTAGGTCTAATTACTTCTCCATACCACATCGGGAAGGTTTAGTTTATCCTCCATACCACATCGGGCAGGTCTAGTTCATTATCCATACCACATCGGGCAGGTCTACTTTATCCTCCATACCACATCGGGCATGTCTAGTTCATTATCCATACCACATCGGGCAGGTCTAGTTTATCCTCCATACTACATCGCGCAGGTCTAGTTAATTATCCATACCACATCGGGAAGGTCTAGTTTATCCTCCATACCACATCGGGCAAGTCTAGTTCATTATCCATACCACATCGGGCAGGTCTAGTTTATCCTCCATACCACATCGGGCAGGTCTAGTTTATTATCCATACCACATCGGGCAGGTCTAGTTTATCCTCCATACCACATCTGGCAGGTCTAGTTCATTATCCATACCACATCGGGCAGGTCTAGTTTATCCTCCATACCACATCGGGCAGGTCTAGTTCATTATCCATACCACATCGGGCAGGTCTAGTTTATCCTCCATACCACATCGGGCAGGTCTAGTTCATTATCCATACCACATCGGGCAGGTCTAGTTTATCCTCCATACCACATCGGGCAGGTCTAGTTCATTATCCATACCACATCGGGCAGGTCTAGTTTATCCTCCATACCACATCGGGCAAGTCTAGTTTATTATCCATACCACATCGGGCATGTGTAGTTTATCCTCCATACCACATCTGGCAGGTCTAGTTCATTATCCATACCACATCGGGAAGGTATAGTTTATCCTCCATACCACATCGGGCAGGTTTAGTTCATTATCCATACCACATCGGGCAGGTCTAGTTTATCCTCCATACCACATCGGGCAGGTCTAGTTCATTATCCATACCACATCGGGCAGGTCTAGTTTATCCTCCATACCACATCGGGCAGGTCTAGTTTATTATCCATACCACATCGGGCATGTGTAGTTTATCCTCCATACCACATCGGGCAAGTCTAGTTCATTATCCGTACCACATCGGGCAGGTCTAGTTTATCCTCCATACCACATCGGGCAGGTCTAGTTCATTATCCATACCACATCGAGCAGGTCTAGTTTATCCTCCATTCCACATCGGGCATGTCTAGTTCATTATCCATACCACATCGGGCATGTCTAGTTTATCCTCCATTCCACATCGAGCATGTCTAGTTTATTATCCATACCACATCGGGCAGGTCTAGTTTATCCTCCATACCACATCGGGCAGGTCTAGTTCACAATAATCCACTACAACTCCGAGTAGGACAACAACAATAATCCACTACCACACCGGGTAGGACAATGGCATTAATCCACTACCACTATAGGTAGGATAACATCAATAAACCTCTACCACTTCGGGTAGGGTAGCAACAATAAACCACTACCACTTCGGGTAGGGTAACAACAATATCCTTACAAACATATTACCTCTTTCACATACCTCATTCACATCAGCGAGTATGATTTAGAGACACTTATCCCTTACCTTGGTGAGCGTTTGGGATCGGTTCCGAGTAACTTTAAAAGTCTCCTCCGCGATTTCCTCCAACCTTAGGATCTTTCCTCATTTCCACCAATAACAACAATGTCAGTCATTTATTGAAAATAACACATAAACAACTCGTATTTCATCACCAACATACAAGGGATTTACATATTTTCAAGATTTCTAAAACCACTTCAATACAAATTTCCAAACATCTAAACATACATGTTCATCTCATATATCAACATCAAAGAACAAACTCATTATCCACATCTAACATTTCATCCCTTTCTCTTTTTACTCATATTCTCATTTTGGGGTTTTCATGAATAACCCACAAAACCTTTCCATTCATCAAATACCAACTCTTAACCTAGAGTTTACAAGAGAAAAACAACATAAAACGAACCATAACACTAAAGAATGAGTTTCCATGGTTTCTTATGTTTTGAAAAGTGATCCAACATACCCAAAACAAGTTAGAGAGGAAGAAAAAGAGTTAGAAACAAGATGTTTACCTCTTCTCGAGCTCTAAGATGATTCCTAAGGCTCTTTGCTTTTTAAAAACTCTCCTCTCTCTCTTCTCTTCAAAGTTATCACTCTAAAATGTGTTTGGGGTTTCTATTTTAAAGAGGAGTCATCGGGTTCTCGCTCAAGCGAGCCCATTCTCGCTCAGGCGAGAAAATCCCGCCTTTTTTAAAATTTCAGATCTGACGCTCTCGCTCAAGCGAGGGATTCGCGCTCAAGCGAGAATGTCACAGTCTCAACAGGCTTCCTCTCGCTCAAGCGACCCATTCCTCGCTTGGGCGAGACTTCCTGAAATTTCCAATTTCAAAACACTGATCCTCTCGCTTGGGTGAGGTCCTCTCGCTCAAGCGAGAATTTGGCAGTATGCCCCATTCCTTAGGACTGTTACCTATTCTCAAGGAGGATAAATTTGGGGTGTTACACAACCCAAATCAATAGTTACAAGAACTCTCATTAATCGATTAAGATGCCACATAATCAATTAACTGATTTTAGCAGTCACACAATCGATTATTTCACTGTAAAATCAATTATCAGAAAAACTATAGATTTCTTGGATAAGAGGTAACCCTCCAAAATATGTTTGTTTTCAAATAAGGCTAGATTTTTATAGAAAATCTACCTTTTGATGCAACCTACTAAAAGGAAAGAATGTTGACTCTCAAAATTGGATTTTAGGCAATATTACGAGCGGGTGAGAAGTTCATCATTTGGGTTACCCTACCGAGACTCAATACTAAGCAATCATCTTAGGACTTCTAAAAAAAGGAAAAAGAAAACCTTTCCTAAAGCCTTGAGTCTTGGTCATGTTGTTTGTTGAGGCATCAAGTCTTCAAGCCTTTCAGATCGACTTTGTCTTCTTCGAAACTTTAGAAAGGAAAAGAGATATTGAAATCACAGTTAGATGACTTCTCTTGCAATATCAAGATACATATATCAAATGTCTGATTCTGATATAGGGATCCAAAATTATACTAAAAATAGAACTTTGCCTCTTTACTTTTCACTACTTAGGTGCATCTCACAAACTACAGCTTGGAAAGTGATTCTGCTTTTTCTGGTGTTCAATGTGGGATGAAAGAAGGGTGGGAACAAAATTACATTCAAAATTTCCTCCCACATCTTTATGAAGCAACACTCAAAAAATCAACAAACTATGCAAAAAGACGCTGTTAAAAGTCAAGCATTTAACAACTCTTAAATGAGTGTTGTAACACCCCAAATTTTAAGTCTTGAAAAATCATAGTATCAGCCCTCGGACTCTCGCTTGAGCGAGAGAGGTTCATATGGGAGGGTGAAATCCTGGACTATACTGGAGGATTCTCGCCTGAGCGAGAGTTGTCTCGCCTGGGCGCGAAATGTCATTTTGGGGCTGTTGCCACTCTGAGATTCTCGCATTTAATGTGAAACCCTTAAACACAATCTAGGGTTTAGAAAAGAAGAAGAGAGAGAAGAGAGCTTTTGAAGGGCAAAAAGCTTGGATACTCATCTAAGAGCTTGAGAAGAGGTAAAACTCTAGATTCTAACTCTCTTTTTCTCTCTTAAACTCACTTTGGGGTATGTTGGATCTCTTCTCAAAAATAAAGAAAACCATGGAAACTCATCCTTTTGAGTAATGGTTCATTTTATGTCATTCTTACCTTGTAAACTCTTGGTTTAGAGATAGTATCTCAAGAATGGAAGGGGTTGTGGGTTGATTCATGAAAACCCCAAAAACCCTAAAAGTGAAAGTGTGGTAAAGGGAGAGAATGAGTAAAATGCTAGAGGTAGAAGATGAGTTTACCTCCAAATATTGGAATATGAGATGTTATGCATGTTTTAGAGGGTTGAATATTTATGATTAATATTTTGTATGATTAAATGATGCAATATAAGTTGTTTATGTGATATTTGGAATACATGACTAACATTGTGTTATGTGGTGGGATGAGGAAAGATCCTAAGGTTGGAGACGGTGTCGGTGGAACTTGAGAAGTTGCCAAGAACCAAACCCAACACTCACCGAGGTAAGGATAAGTCTTTAATTGTACATTTGAACTCGAAAATGTGTATTCTCTGATTATGTAATGATTGAGTTGTAAAGTACGCATTTAGTATAAACATATATGGGTGTGTTTATATTAAAGTAGGCGTAGGTTTACGGAAAATCAAGTATGTGTACTTCTGGTTATATGATTGATTTGAAAGTGTGCATGTTAAGAGGAACACTTTGGAAAGCTCTCTTTATGTGCCATGGTTTTGATGAGGACAACTTGTGCTAATAAGAGCTTGAAGATCATCAACAAATCAACGTGCTTAAGTCTTCTGATTGGTACCTTGCTTAGACTAGATTAGTTTAGGTTGAGTCTAAGGCTTAAGTCACCTAATACATATCTCATTTGCATAAATCTTTTAAATCTTTTTCATCTTGAGATATGTCATTCATAATATGTTCATGCATCATATAAATACATGTACATGTGCATTCTAGGCATAATCTAAGTATTAAACATGTATGAATTAAAGTGCATAACATATTTGAGCTTTTACACATGAAAAAATGCTGTTAATCGATTACAGCATAGGTTAATCGATTAATCTAACTGTTTGCACAGAGTAATCGATTACAACAAAGGTTAATCGATTAATCTAACAATTTTGTACAGTTTAATCGATTAAAGCTGTCGTTAATCGATTAACTGGGCTATAAAATCAATTCTTTATAAACTGCGTTTTTCAGAATTGATCTCATAAGTTGCATGTTAAATTTTTAGAGAGTTAGAGCATTTTTTCGTGTTAATTGTTGCATCTAGTTGTAAATGCATTTGTGAGTTTAGAAAAGAGAGAATTCTATGCTTTAGGATTGAGTGCATTACATGATACATTTCTCATCTTTTCATATCACATGTTCTTGCATTTTATTGATGATTCTTGATTAGATGTTTACATACTATGCATTCTGTTTTTCAAACTAATACATTTTCATACTGCATGAGTTTGTATTAGGTGATTAGAGTAAAGTCTTATCTTGTTAGATATAAGTCTTGTTATAGCTTAAGTTTACTCTGTTTGTGTTTTGATTGAAAAAGTGTTGTAATTTTGGGAATCTCAAGGTGTCGTATCACCAAGAGATTGAGTGTATCTTCACTGAGTGTTAGACTTAGGGATAAGTAAAGAACAGAGGTTCTTGGCTGGGGCTACGCCGAAAGAAAGGTTTTCTTTGTCGGTAGGAAGGGAGTCAAACCATAGAATAGGATCTTTATTATCTTGTAAGTGTCTAAATGTTGTAATTGGATAGTGTGTATGTAATAAACATTAATTCAATTATAGTGAAGAAAAATCTCCCAAATCAGCCGGGAGGCCTGGATGTAGTTTGCGGTGGACAAGCAAACGAACCAGGATAAAATTCGTGTTGCAGGATTTTTTCTATACCTTTCTCTCTTTATTGCATTTGATCGATTAATTTGTATAGTAGATTTAATTGATAATCTGTTTCTGTACTATACTGATTACACTCTGTTAATTCTGTAAGCTCTGTATACTCGCTTCGTTATCAATTAATTGTTGTGCAAGAAATTGTATCTGCATCAGCTTACTGTCATGGTTTAATCGATTAAGTATAGTGTGTTAATCGATTACATTAGTTCTGTTAATTGATTAAGTGGACTGTGTTGAATGTGTTAATCGATTACCCTGTTTCGTTAATCGATTAATTAAGGTGTATTTCAGATTAAGTGTTGTTTTTCGAAAAGCGGACATTCTAACCGCTACACCTATTCAACCCCCCCCCCTTCTAGGTGTATTGTAACCACTGATACCTAACAAGTGGTATCAGAGCTAGTGCGAAGTGCTAGCTCAACCGCGTATTCGTGATCCTAAGGGAAAAATGAATGGGTTCGTCAAACCCATTTGGTGGTGATGGTTCATCCATTAATCGACCACCTATATTCAGTGGTGAAGGGTATGCCTACTGGAAAGTCCGCATGCAAATTTTTATTGAAGCCATAGACTCGGATATTTTGGAATCCGTAGTCAACGGCCTTTTCGTTCCACAGCATCTTGTGGACGATGAACCTAAAGACAAGCCTAAAAGTCTATGGACCGATGATGAGCGCAAAAAGGTGCAGCATAACCTACGTGCCAAAAATATCATCACATCGGCCCTATCCTATGATGAGTTCTTTAGAGTCTCGCAGTGCCAAAATGCAAAAGAAATGTGGGACACTTTACAAGTGACTCACGAAGGCACTAGCGAAGTCAAGCGCGCTAGATTAAATGCGCTGACCCACGAATATGAGTTATTTCGCATGTTACCTAGTGAATCAATCTGTGATATGCAAAAGCGATTTACTCATATTGTTAATCATTTAGTTGCTCTAGATAAATCATTTGCCAGAGGTGAACTAACTAATAAAGTGTTGCGTTGTCTTGACTGGAAATGGCAACCAAAGGTAACTGCAATTGTTGAATCCAAAGACTTGGATTCTATGCCTCTAGCTACACTATTTGGAAAGCTTCAAGAGCACGAAATGGAATTTGGGCACTTGACTATGCACGAAGATTCAGATCGGAAGAAGAAAAACATCACATTGAAGGCCACGACCTCCAAATCAAAAGAAGAAAAAGTTGATGATGAATCTGACTCCGATCTAGATGATGAAACTATGAATCTCCTTGTTCGAAAATTTAGTAAATTCATCAAAAGAAAAGGCGGATTCAAGAAGTTTCAAAAGAAAGAAGCAAAAGAGTCAACCAACAAAGGCAAGAACAACAAAGATCGCTTCACTTGCCATGAGTGTGGAAAAGCCGGACATATGAGATTTCAATGTCCTACCTATCTGAAAAAGGTTGATTCAGAGAAGAGCACTCCCAGGGAATTCAAATCCAAGAAAGCTTATATTGTATGGGATGTACCTGAGGAGGAAACAACATCAAGCACTTCTAGTGAGGAGGAGTCAGCGAAGCTGTGTCTGATGGTCAGATCTGACAACGATGGCAACTCAGATCACACGAGGATAATGATGAGGTATATTCTGACACCTCATCCACTTCGGATGACTTACCCTCTTATGATGTTTTATATAATGCTTATGTTGAGTTACATGAGGAACTAAAGAATTTGGCTAGGATAAACATTGATAAAAAAAGGGAAATCCTTAGAAATGAAAAGAAATTAAGCCAATTACAAAAAGAATTAGATGAATTAAAATTAGAAAATGAAACTTTAGATCTCATCTATTGTTGTAACACATGTAACTGCTCTGCTAATAATTTATGTCAAAAGCCTGTATATGAGACTTGCGAGATTTTGCAAGAAGAAAATCTTAAACTAAAAGAAAAACTCGAACGTCTCACAAACAGTAAACAGCAATTAGACACTCTGCTCAGTCAAACAAGAAACGTTGGTGATCGTACTGGTCTAGGTTATACTCGCTCTGCTAAGAACAAGAGACCATATAGAAAACCTGTAGCTCATACTAAGAATAAAAATCATAAGCATTCTCCTACATGTTTTTATTGTAATACGTATGGTCATACTTCTTACTCTTGTTACATTAGAAAATATGGTATACCTAGCGGAGTTTATGTATGGATAAAGAAGGGAGATAATTCCCTAATCACTAACAGAAAAGGACCTAACATAATTTGGGTACCTGAGAAAAGCAGGTGATTTGTTTTGCAGGTATGTCTTCGAACACAAGGACAAAAATGGAATTTAGACAGTGGATGTTCGAGACATATGACAGGTGACAGATCAAATTTCCTGGATCTATCACTTAAAGGAAAAGGATACGTCACGTACGGAGACAACAACAAGGGAAAGATACTTGGCACCGGAACAGTTGGTAACTCATCTCATACTCAAATTGAAATTGTTCCGTATGTTGAAGGACTAGAACATAATCTTCTGAGTATAAGCCAACTCTGTGACAAAGGTAATCGTGTATCTTTCGATTCTGACTGTTGCATCATTCGTGACATTTTATCTAATAATGTTAAATTTGTTGGTCATCGTATAAATAATATTTACATGGTTAACTTGGATGATGTCACCACATTATTTTCAAAATGTTTTATTTCTAAAGAAGATGACATCTGGCTCTGGCACAGACGCGTTGCACACATCCATATAAAACATCTAGATAAATTGTCATCAAACGAACTAGTTGAGGGGCTACCAAAACTAAATTTTAAAACTAAAGAGATTTGTGACACTTGTCAAAAGTGTAAACAAACCAAAAACTCTTTCAAAAACAAAAATGTGATATCTACTTCAAGACCTTTGGAGTTACTCCATATGGACTTGTTTGGACCATCACAAATCATGAGCTTTGGTGGTAGCTACTATGCTCTAGTTATTGTTGATGATTTCTCTCGATTTACATGGACATTATTTTTATCTGCTAAAAGCGACGCCTTCAAGTCTTTTAAAAATCTTGCCAAGCAAATTCAAAATCAACTTAACCTGAAAATAGTATATATACGAAGTAATCACGGGGGAGAATTTGAGAACTTTCAGTTCGACAAATTCTGTGATAAGCATGGCATCATGCATCAGTTCTCTGCTCCTCGCACTCCACAACAAAATGGAGTTGTTGAGAGGAAAAATCGTGTGCTAGAAGAATTAGCGAGAACCATGCTTAATGAAAGTAATACCCCCAAATATTTCTGGGCAGATGTAGTTCATACTGCATGTTATGTTATAAATCGAGTACTGTTAAGGCCTAATTTGAATAAAACTCCTTATGAACTATTAAAAGGCCGTAAACCAAACATATCCCATCTTCACGCTTTCGGTTGCAAATGTTTTATATTAAATAATGGAAAGCGGGCTTTAGGAAAATTTGATTCAAAAGCCGACGACGGAATAATTTTGGGATACTCGATTCATAGCAAAGCGTTCAGAATTTTTAATAAATATTCAATGCAAGTTGAAGAGTCCATCCATGTACAATTTGATGAATCTTCTCCAAAAGAGAAGAGAAAGGTCGTATCTGATGATGTTGCAGGTGCTTTGGAAGAAGCATACTCAAAGAACATGGATAATGAAGGAGCAACCAATGAAGAATGTCAAAACAAATCTCAGGAGCATTCAGATATGCCAGTTGTGTGGAAAACCAAGAAAGCTCACCCAATCGACAAAGTAATAGGTGACATATCTACGGGAGTGGTAACTCGTAGTTCCTTACGAAACTTTTGTAACTTTGTAGCTTTTGTATCTCAAATTGAGCCTAAGACCATTGATGAGGCCATTGAGGATGTGCAATGGGGTATAGCTATGCAAGAAGAGCTAAAACAATTCGAACGTAATAATGTTTGGGACTTGGTCCCTAAACCTAAAGATCATCCTGTGATTGGTACTCGATGGGTCTTCAGAAATAAGCTTGATGAATCAGGCTTAATCATACGAAATAAGGTATGCTTGGTGGCCAAAGGCTACAACCAGGAGGAAGGTATCGATTATAACGAAACCTATGCCCCTGTAGCCAGATTAGAGGCCATCAGGATGCTACTTTCCTTTGCATCGATTATGAACTTCAAACTATTTCAAATGAACGTAAAAAGCGCCTTCCTGAATGGCTATATTCAAGAAGAAGTTTATGTTAACCAACCGCCTGGTTTTGAAAATTTTAAATATCCGAACCATGTTTATAAACTTAAAAAGGCACTTTATGGTCTCAAACAAGCTCCTAGAGCTTGGTATGATAGACTTAGTACCTTTCTTTTAGAAAAAGGGTTCGAAAGAGGTTTGGTTGACACAACGCTTTTTATTCGTAAATCAGAAAACTTTGTATTACTTGTACAAATCTATGTGGATGACATAATTTTTGGATCTACTAATGATATTCTGTGTAAAGATTTTTCTGAGATGATGCAGGGGGAGTTCGAAATGTCTATGATGGGAGAACTCACATTCTTTCTAGGACTTCAGATAAAGCAACTAGAAAGTGGGATTTTCATCCATCAAACAAAATATTGCAAAGAGCTGCTCAAGAAATTTGAGATGAACAATTGTAAGGAAGCTTCCACTCCTATGGCATCTGCTTGCTACCTAGATAAGGACGAAAAAGGAAAAGCAATAGAGGTAACAAAGTATCGAGGAATTATTGGGTCTTTACTTTACTTAAATGCAAGTCGACCTGATATCATGTTTAGCGTATGCATGTGTGCGAGATTTCAATCATCACCTAGAGAATCACATCTTAAAACTGTTAAAAGAATCATGAGATACTTAAAAGGAACAACTAACATGGGATTATGGTATCCTCGGGATGCCTCACTATCCTTGGTAGGTTATTCCGATTCCGATTTCGCCGGATGTAAATTGGATCGGAAAAGCACTAGTGGTACCTGTCACTTGTTGGGCAGTTCATTAGTAGCATGGCACAGCAAAAAGCAAGCTTGTGTTGCTTTGTCCACCGCCGAAGCGGAATACATTGCCGCTGGTGTGTGTTGCGCTCAAATCCTTTGGATGAAGCAGCAACTCAAGGACTATGGTCTTAAACTTGAACAGATCCCTATTAAATGCGATAATACAAGTGCCATAAACCTTTCCAAGAATCCCGTTTTGCATTCTAGAACTAAGCATATAGAAATTAGACATCATTTTCTGCGTGATCATGTACAAAAAGGTGACTGCGTTCTTGAATTTGTTGAAACTTCTAAACAATTAGCCGATATTTTCACCAAGCCCCTTCCCAGGGATACTTTCTTTGTTCTAAGGAGAGAACTTGGAATTCTTGTTGAACAATATCTTAATTGAAATTGTTTAGTTGTTTACATTATCGTCTAGCCTCTCTATGTCTATGTATCTTTAGCTTAAATGATATATGTTACAATGCAAAATATGTCTCTTGATTAATTCTTTTTGTGATTCTGAATGTCTCGATAAATTTGTCACAATGCATGCAAAAGCCTTAAAAAGTTGAAACCATACTACTGCCTGAAAATCCTTTTTTTTCACTATGTGTAATCGATTACACTTGCTTTTAATCGATTACCTGGGCATCAATTGCTTAAAAATTCGAAATGTTACTATGAGTAATCGATTACACTTTCTGTTAATCGATTACCTGGGCATCAGCTCTTTGAAAATTCGAAATTTTACACTGGTTAATCGATTAAACCTGCCCGTTAATCGATTAAAACCAGCTTTTTAAAGGCAGACAGTAACTCGGTTTCACACTTTCTTTGGCATTTTCACATTCTCGTTTATACTTTGAGTTTCTAAATCTATAACAAAACTAATCCAAGTGCACCAAAGTAGAAACACCTCATCCTAACCCTCTCAAACCATCAAGGAATCATACTTCTTCATCCTCATTATACCCCATTTCCAAGGTTCCACCAAGCATAACCTAGGTTAGGTTTGCCTACACCCTTCTCTGTTTATTCACTGTTATTTCGGGTTCTGCTAAATAATGGAGCAAGGTCGCACTAAAAGGGTCAAGACCTCAGCCACTCGTGTACGAAGACGGGAGGTCGGTTCACCTTCTACTCGGGACCGTGGTGACCCCTACTATTCACTCATCTTGCAAGAAACCCGTATGGCGAAATTTCAAGGTCGCAAACCCACATACATACGGTATGTTGATTTAACCTGGTTGGCGGAACAAAACTTTAGTTTCCCGCATGATATGGAAGCTCAGGGAACCATTCAGTTTATGGAATTAAAGGGACAAGTTTACCCTACTCTAGTTAGGGAATTTTATGCTAATTTTAGATATAAGGATGGAAAGTACTGGTCTATGATTTCTGGCAATCTGTTTGAACTTAACGATGATATTTTTATGAATGTCGGTGGTTTATCATCTTCTGGTTATAGTATAGGAGATTGTTCCTGGGTTAAGGAAAACTTTGATCCTACTGAGGTTTATAAGTCATTTCTAAGAGGCCCTCACTTATACATTCAGGGTCAACTGACCAAAGCTGGGTCATTATCTGTTGAGAACAGACTGTTGCATTACATTATTGCTTACATTTTAGTACAGAGGAACACAAATCACGCACAGCCTACTGTGAATGATTTACGTTTCATGTATGCAGTAAAGAATAATGTAATGATTAACTGGCCTGAGGAGATCTTGAAAATTATGAACAGTGTGTCTTTGTTTCAGTCGAAGCTGCTTCCCTACAGTATCTTCATCTCACGCATTGTTGATTATCTGCGCATTGACGTTTCAGATACCATCATCGTTGAATACATTGATAAGGATCATCTGGTTGGTGAAAGCCTCATTCATAAAATGGGTATATACAAGTATGGTACTACTTGGCAATACCAAGAGGACTATGTGAAGATGGTGATCTTTCCCAACCTATGGCTAAGGTTTTGATGATGCTCACTATGTCATCAAATGCAAAAAGAAGACTAGCAAATCAAAAGTCAAATAAGCTCATATGTGTAGTCTAAGTCTTCTAGGTAAAACGATACTTAATCTTAAAATCTCTTAACTATACGATAAAGGCTAAATTCTGAAAAACTCATGCATAAAACCAAGATCATTTGCACTAAAGCATAGGTGTTCTGTTTTTAAACAGTGTAATCGATTACACTACTCTGGTAATCGATTACATATTGATAAACTCATCAGTCATGTACATTTTCCATGATGTAATCGATTACACTACTCTGGTAATCGATTACAGGTTGATAAACTCATCAGACCTGTGCATTTTCTATGATGTAATCGATTACACCATACTCGTAATCAATTACAACATATTAAAAGTACCAGATATGTACGTTTTTCACATTGTAATCGATTACACCATGTTTGGTAATCGATTACATAAATCCGTTGAGTTTTGTATTTTAAATTTTACATGATGTAATCGATTACACAATACTCGTAATCTATTACAACATATTAAAAGCATCAGATACGTGCATTTTTTTTACATTGTAATCGATTACACAATGTTTGGTAATCGATTACATCAATCCGTTGAGTTTTTTTTTTGAAATTTTTAACTAGTGTAATCGATTACACCATATGGTAATCGATTACACATACCAGAACAGTATATTGGTTCTGTTTTGAATGAACTGATGTAGCTCTTAACTTTTCACAAACTCATACTGGTTCATGTGCACGAATTAAACACTATAAATAGGTGTTCTATGACTTGTTTTTCAACACAATTCTGAATACAACTTTCATACTCACAAAGTCACAAAGTTCTCATAATTTTTGTCATTCATTCATAAGTGTTAAGACTTTGATATCAATTTTCATATCTTTCCAATTCTGGAAATTATTCAAAGTCTTAAGCATAAACAAAAGCCTTTATCCAAGTTATTTGATTCTAAATTAAGTGATCATTTAGTGAGTGATTCAATCCTTAAAGTTTCAATTACTATTAGAAAGTCACTCATTCAAAAGCCTTATAAAAAAACCATCTCAAGAATACAAGTTAGTGTCTTGTAAACATTTCACCAAGTGTGGTGAAGTGCAGTATATTGTGAAGAACGGTGTTAGCCTAGTGCCTAGTGGAATAGGTGAGTAGTCTTGGATGAAGACGAAGAAGGTGTAACATTGGTTCTTGCAATAGTGGAAAAATCTTCTTGGTAACAAGAAGGACTGGACGTAGCCTTCAGATTGAAGGTGAACCAGTATACATCTTGGTGTGATCTTCTCTTCCTTAACTTTTTACATTTTGCATTATCTTCTACTTTTACTCAAACTATTTTTGTTTAATACTTCCGCTCATAAACACTCTCTTTAACTTGCAAAGTTTTATAATAAAAGTAGAAAAATTCAGTTTATGTCTCTGCACCTAATTCACCCCCCTTAGGTGGCCAAATATCCTAACAATTGGCATCAGAGCTTAAGTTTAGGTAATTTTCTCCTAAGATCCTAACTATGGCCTCAAAACAATATCTAGGAGAGGGATCCAATATAAATCGTCCACCTAAGTTTAATCGTGAACATTACGATTTCTGGAAAATTAGGATGAGAATCTTCATTGAGTCTCAAGACTTAGAAATTTGGGACGCCATTGAAAACGGTCCCTTTATTCCAAGTCATCTTAGTTGTGGTATAGTAGAAACAAAACCAAGAAGTGCTTGGGATAATGAAGATAAAAGAAAAGTTCAATATGATCTAAAAGCCAAGAACATTATAACTTCGGCTTTGGGAATGGATGAATTCTTTAGAATCTCAAATTGCAAAACTGCAAAAGAGATGTGGGAAACCTTAGAGACCACCCACGAAGGAACAAATGAAGTTAAGCGTTCAAGACTCAATACTCTGTCACAAGAGTATGAACTCTTTAGAATGCTTCCTGGTGAGAAAATACAAGACATGCAGAAAAGATTTACCCACCTTACTAACCATCTCATTGCCTTAGGAAAAGACCTATCTACTAATGACTTAAACTTAAAAGTTCTTAGGTCCCTAAATAGAAATTGGCAACCCAAAGTTACTGCCATATCAGAAAAGAAGAGTCTGTCTAAAATGTCTCTTGCAACCCTCTTTGGTAAATTGCAAGAACATGAATTAGAATTAGGGAGATTAGAGCAAAATGAAGAAATAGAAAAGAAACACAAATCAATTGCTCTAAATACTGTCACTAAAGATAGAAATAGTGATATTGATGACGATGAGGACATGATTCTTCTAGCCAAAAGATTTAACAAATTCTTGAAGAAAAGCAAAAACTTCAAGAATAACAAATTTTCAAGAAAAAATGAAAATTCCTCCTCTCAAAACATCACTTGCTTTGAATGCGGCAAAAATGGCCACATAAAAGCAGATTGTCCTACTCTTAAAAAGATGGACAGCTATAGCAAGAACTTCAACAACAACAAAGTCAACAATTACAACAATAAAACAAAGAAGGCTTATATAGTTTGGGATGACAATGATATAAGCTCATCATCTGACTCCGACAATGAAGAGAATGCTCAAATAGCACTAATGGCTTCACACCAATCAGAAGATGAACTTGATGAGGTTAGTAACTCTTTTGAATTACATAGTTATGATGAGTTACAAGAAGCTTTTAATGAATTGCATGATGAATTTCTAAAGCTTTCTAAAATATGTTCTAAACAAAAGAAAACCATTGTAGAATTAGAAAGTAAAGTCAACTCTCAAAACAAACTCACTAGTTGTAATAAATGTATAGAAAAAGAATCCAAAATACATGTATTAACAAATGAAATAAACACTTTAAATAGGAGCACTAAAAACTTGGACAAAATCTTGTTGAATCAACGCCCTTCAAATAACAAAAGAGAGATTGGTTATTCTCCTAATAATAATATTGGCCAAAAAAAAACTGTCTTTATAAAGGAAAGTGTTAGTAAACTTCCTTATGTTAATGAAAGGGCTGTACTAAAATTTAAGAACTCAGATTTCTACACTTCCCCCAAAAATTTTAAAAGTAATAACTAGATCTATAAGTATACATGTAATTATTGTAATCATCATGGTCATACTCCTAACAACTGTTATGTTAAAAATTATGGAGTACCAAAAGGTAAATTTGTATGGGTTGAGAAAGGCACTAACATAAAAGGACCCAAATCACTTTGGGTACCTAAATCTAAAATATAAATTTATTTTGTAGGTATGCTTTGGAGCAGAAAACGATCTATGGTACCTAGACAGTGGCTG
The DNA here is from genome assembly GCA_009771035.1 of Lupinus albus. Classification (NCBI taxonomy): domain Eukaryota; kingdom Viridiplantae; phylum Streptophyta; class Magnoliopsida; order Fabales; family Fabaceae; genus Lupinus; species Lupinus albus. Next base: position 699,595 of record WOCE01000029.1, read on the forward strand.
CTCAAGGCATATGACTGGTGACAAATCAAAGTTCAGCTTTATTCTACCAAAAGATGGATTTGTCACATATGGCGATAACAATAGAGGTAAAATTTTAGGAATTGGAAGGATTGGTAAACCTCCACATGTTACTATAGAAAATGTCTTATATGTTGATGGCTTAAAACATAATCTTCTTAGCATAAGTCAACTATGTGATAAAGGCTTAAATGTCATCTTTAAGAAGGACTTATGTACTATAGAAGATAGCAAGACTCATAAGACTAAACTTTTCGGAAAAAGAACAAATAACATATTTATGATTTCCTTAAGTGACCAATCATTAAAAATCAAGTGTTTATCTGTCAATAATGATGATGCATGGTTATGCCATAGGAGATTTGCTCACATTCACATGAATCATTTAAACAAATTAGTAAAACATGACTTAGTCATTGGCTTGCCTAAAAAGAAATATGCTAGTAATAAATTATGTGTTGCATGCCAAAAGAGTAAATTAAAGAAAACTTCTTTTAAACCTAAGCATATAGTTTCTACTAATAGGCCATTAGAATTAATTCATATGGATCTATTTGGCCCCTCTAGCATCAAAAGCTTTGGAGGAAATTACTATGGTTTTGTTCTAGTTGATGACTTTTCTAGATATACTTGGACATTCTTGTTAGTTCATAAAAATGAAGCTTTTCATGTTTTTAGAAAGTATGCCAGTCGTGTTCAAAATGAAAAATCCATGAAAATTACTTCTATAAGGAGTGATCATGGTGGGGAATTTCAAAATGCTTTATTTGAAGAATATTGTGATGAACATGGAATTTCACACAATTTTTCTGCACCAAGGACTCCACAACAAAATGGTGTTGCGGAACACAAAAATAAGCTTTTAGTAGAACTAGCAAGAAGCATGATAAATGAAACCAATCTACCCAAATACTTTTGGGTTGATGCTATTCATACTGCTTGCTATGTGTCCAATAGAGTGCTAATAAGACCTCTTTTGAAAAGGACCCCTTATGAACTATATAAAGGTAGAAAGCCAAATATCTCTCATTTGCATATTTTTGGGTGTAAATGTTTTGTTCTTAACAATGGAAAGAGTAAACTTGGTAAATTTGATGCTAAAGCTGACGAAGGAATCTTCCTTGGTTATTCACTCACAAGCAAAGCCTATAGAATTTTTAATAAAAGAACTTTAACCATCGAAGAATCTATACATGTTTCTTTTGATGAATCTAACCCTTCTATGGAAGAAAAAGCTGTTTGTGATGATCATGACAGTGATTTACCAAGCACCTCTCAAAATGAAGTCACAAAGTCAATGGAACAACTCAACCTAGAGCAAATGATGAAAGAAGAAAAACTACCTCATATCTCTACTCGAGAACACGATGGCCTTCCTCAAGAATGGAGAACACACCGAGATCATCCAATTGACAACATCATTGGTGACATCAATAAAGGGGGTAACTACTCGACTTAGTCTTAGAGATGCATGTCTTAACATGGCTTTTGTTTCTCAAATAGAACCTTCTAAGATAAATGATGCTATTGATGATGAACATTGGATGATTGCCATGCATGAAGAGTTAAATCAATTTAAAAGAAACCAAGTATGGGAACTAGTCCCTAGACCTAGTAACAAGCATATCATAGGAACCAAATGGATCTTTAGAAATAAATTAGATGAAAATGGCATAATAGTTAGAAACAAAGCTAGGTTGGTAGCACAAGGTTATAATCAAGAAGAAGGAATAGATTATGAAGAAATCTTTGCTCTTGTGGCTAGACTAGAAGCCATTAGATTGCTCTTAGCCTATGCATGCTCATTAGACTTCCAACTTTACCAAATGGATGTTAAGATTGCCTTCTTAAATGGATATATAGAAGAAGAAGTGTATGTCAGTCAACCCCCTGGTTTTGAAGACCATCATCATCCCACTCATGTTTATAAGTTGAAAAAGGCTCTTTATGGGCTAAAACAAGCCCCAAGAGCATGGTATGATCGTTTAAGCACTTTTTTGTGTAACAAAGGCTTTTCAAAAGGAAAAGTCGATACCACTCTTTTTATCAAAAGACTTGATGATCATACTCTGCTTGTGCAAATTTATGTTGACGATATCATTTTTGGTTCCACAAATGAATCTTTATGTAGTGAATTTGCAAACATGATGCAGGGAGAGTTTGAAATGTCCATGATGGGCAAATTAAACTTCTTCCTTGGTTTGCAAATTAAACAAACGAGTAGTGGAATCTTTATCAGTCAAACTAAATATTGCAAAGAGCTTTTAAAGAAATATGAAATGGACAGTTGTAAAGAGATAGCCACACCTATGGGTACTAACACATATCTAGATCAGGATTTATCAGGTAACCCCATAGATATAACAAAATATCGAGGCATGATTGGCTCTTTGCTGTATCTTACTGCTAGTAGGCCTGATATTATGTTTAGTGTGTGTCTATGCGCTAGATATCAATCCTGTCCAAAAGAGTCGCATTTGACTGCCGTAAAAAGAATCTTAAAATACTTAAAAGGAACTTTGGATGTTGGTTTATGGTATCCAAAAGGCAGTCTATGTAATTTAATTGGATATACTAATTCTGACTTTGCCGGTTGCAAAACCGAAAGAAAAAGTACTAGTGGTACTTGTCACATTTTTGGCAATGCATTAATTGCTTGGTCCTGTAAGAAACAAGCTAGTGTAGCCTTAAGTACCGCTGAGGCAGAATACATTGCTGCCGGTAGTTGTTGTGCCCAAGTTTTGTGGCTAAAACAACAACTGTGTGACTATGGTATTGACATAGGCTGCATTCCCATTTTGTGTGACAATACAAGTGCCATTAATATCTCTAAGAATCCTATAATGCACTCTAGAACAAAACATATAGACATTAGACATCACTTTCTAAGAGACCATGTTCTTAAGCAGGATGTTGAACTTAAGTTTGTTGACAAACATGCACAAATGGCTGACATTTTCACAAAGCCTTTAGGAAAAGAACCATTCTTCAAAATTAGGAAAGAGCTTGGTATTTTGGCTGAAAAAGAATTAAGTTAAATTATGAATGATTTTCTGCATATTATCCTTTCATTATTATGCTTAATCTGCTATTCCTAGTCTCCTTTTTGATAATGTCAAAAGGGGGAGAAAAGGGTATGTTTCGTTTGTTCAAATTTATTTCAGGCATAAAATATTTTCACAAAGATATGCAATAAGATCTAAAGACAGGGGGAGAACTACTAAACATGAATCAACTGTCAAGACATAGTTTGCCATCATCAAAAAGGGGGAGATTGTGAAGATGGTGATCTTTCCCAACCTATGGCTAAGCTTTTGATGATGCTCACTATGTCATCAAATGCAAAAAGAAGACTAGCAAATCAAAAGTCAAAGAAGCTCATATGTGTAGTCTAAGTCTTCTAGGTAAAACGATACTTAATCTTAAAATCTCTTAACTATACGATAAAGGCTAAATTCTGAAAAACTCATGCATAAAACCAAGATCATTTGCACTAAAGCATAGGTGTTCTGTTTTTAAACAGTGTAATCGATTACACTACTCTGGTAATCGATTACATATTGATAAACTCATCAGTCATGTACATTTTCCATGATGTAATCGATTACACTACTCTGGTAATCGATTACAGGTTGATAAACTCATCAGACCTGTGCATTTTCTATGATGTAATCGATTATACCATACTCGTAATCGATTACAACATATTAAAAGTACCAGATATGTACGTTTTTCACATTGTAATCGATTACACCATGTTTGGTAATCGATTACATAAATCCGTTGAGTTTTGTATTTTAAATTTTACATGATGTAATCGATTACACAATACTCGTAGTCGATTACAACATATTAAAAGCATCAGATACGTGCATTTTTTTACATTGTAATCGATTACACAATGTTTGGTAATTGATTACATCAATCCGTTGAGTTTGTTTTTTGAAATTTTTAACTAGTGTAATCGATTACACCATATGGTAATCGATTACACATACCAGAACAGTATATTGGTTCTGTTTTGAATGAACTGATGTAGCTCTTAACTTTTCACAAACTCATACTGGTTCATGTGCACGAATTAAACACTATAAATAGGTGTTCTATGACTTGTTTTTCAACACAATTCTGAATACAACTTTCATACTCACAAAGTCACAAAGTTCTTATAATTTTTGTCATTCATTCATAAGTGTTAAGACTTTGATATCAATTTTCATATCTTTCCAATTCTGGAAATTATTCAAAGTCTTAAGCATAAACAAAAGCCTTTATCCAAGTTATTTGATTCTAAATTAAGTGATCATTTAGTGAGTGATTCAATCCTTAAAGTTTCAATTACTATTAGAAAGTCACTCATTCAAAAGCCTTGTAAAAAAACCATCTCAAGAATACAAGTTAGTGTCTTGTAAACATTTCACCAAGTGTGGTGAAGTGCAATATATTGTGAAGAATGGTGTTAGACTAGTGCCTAGTGGAATAGGTGAGTAGTCTTGGAAGAAGACGAAGAAGATGTAACATTGGTTCTTGCAATAGTGGAAAAATCTTCTTGGTAACAAGAAGGACTGGACGTAGCCTTCAGATTGAAGGTGAACCAGTATACATCTTGGTGTGATCTTCTCTTCCTTAACTTTTTACATTTTGCATTATCTTCTACTTTTACTCAAACTATTTTTGTTTAATACTTCCGCTCATAAACACTCTCTTTAACTTGCAAAGTTTTATAATAAAAGTAGAAAAATTCAGTTTAAGTCTCTACACCTAATTCACCCCCCCTCTTAGGTGGCCAAATATCCTAACAGACTACACCACTATTGGTCTGGATTTATCTGATGATGATAATCAGGATGACACAGGTAATCAGCACGCTACAGCTCAGGGGGAGCTCTCTGGATCAGCACCTCAGAACTCTACTTTTGGCTTAGATCAGTTGGAAGCTATGGAGCAACGACTTAACAACCGTATGGATCTTCACTTCAAAGGATTGAAAGACTCATACTTTGCTGGTATGGAACAGTATGAGGAGCGACAATATGCGTACTCAGACAACCAATTTCGGGAGTTGAGGAATCTGATTCAATCTACTGCTGAAGCTCAGAATGCCTTGTTTTGTTCAGAATTTCAGAAGCTATCTGTGCTTATCAGGGGAGATCAGAACATTGTCATTCCTGCTGGTCACACTGACGATCCTCATCCTCCACCTCAACCTTAGTTTAGAAGACTTTAGACCTATGATATCTTACCATTAGGTTTATTTCTTCTTTATGGCACTTTTTGGATTTAGCTGTTGTTATGGATTCTAGTCTCTCTTTTGTGTGTCTCTTTCATGTTCTTAATTGACATTTCCTGGTTTATATGGCTGCTAAACATTGTTACTCTTTATGCTACTTTTTATAATTATGTCGAATAGCCTACTCTGTTTACGTGTATGGTTCTTGACCGTATGAGATATTCTACTTTGATATGGTCAATCTTGTATGTCGTTCACTTTACCTGTTTGGCTATTTCTGTTGTATAAACTTGCGCATTTGTTTAATCCTCTTTAACATAAAACAGGTTAATTGTTAAATCCCAAATTAACTCATTGACTTTGTTTTATGCATTACTCATATCTCTGCCTCTTCTTTGACCTAAGTTATCTTTTTGATAATGTCAAAAGGGGGAGAAAGGTTGTTTTGTTGTCTTATAATTGTGCAGGTTGATCGTAATAACAGCTTCCGAAATTTGCGCATCATATCAACCTTGCCAACACAATCTTCAAGCTATTTCATCACAGTTTTTACATTTGATGTGGAGTTTGTCATCAACAAAAAGGGGGAGATTGAAAGTGTGCATGTCAAGAGGAACACTTTGGAAAGCTCTCTTTATGTGCCATGGTTTTGATGAGGACAACTTGTGCTAATAAGAGCTTGAAGATCATCAACAAATCAACGTGCTTAAGCCTTCTGATTGGTACCTTGCTTAGACTAGATTAGTTTAGGTTGAGTCTAAGGCTTAAGTCACCTAATACATATCTCATTTGCATAAATCTTTTAAATCTTTTTCATCTTGAGATATGTCATTCATAATATGTTCATGCATCATATAAATACATGTACATGTGCATTCTAGGCATAATCTAAGTATTAAACATGTATGAATTAAAGTGCATAACATATTTGAGCTTTTACACATGAAAAAATGCTGTTAATCGATTACAGCATAGGTTAATCGATTAATCTAACTGTTTGCACAGAGTAATCGATTACAACAAAGGTTAATTGATTAATCTAACAATTTTGTACAGTTTAATCGATTAAATCTGTCGTTAATCGATTAACTGGGCTATAAAATCAATTCTTTATAAACTGCGTTTTTCAGAATTGATCTCATAAGTTGCATGTTAAATTTTTAGAGAGTTAGAGCATTTTTTCGTGTTAATTGTTGCATCTAGTTGTAAATGCATTTGTGAGTTTAGAAAAGAGAGAATTCTATGCTTTAGGATTGAGTGCATTACATGATACATTTCTCATCTTTTCATATCACATGTTCTTGCATTTTATTGATGATTCTTGATTAGATGTTTACATACTATGCATTCTGTTTTTCAAACTAATACATTTTCATACTGCATGAGTTTGTATTAGGTGATTAGAGTAAAGTCTTATCTTGTTAGATATAAGTCTTGTTATAGCTTAAGTTTACTCTGTTTTTGTTTTGATTGAAAAAGTGTTGTAATTTTGGGAATCTCAAGGTGTCGTATCACCAAGAGATTGAGTGTATCTTCACTGAGTGTTAGACTTAGGGATAAGTAAAGAACAGAGGTTCTTGGCTGGGGCTACGCCGAAAGAAAGGTTTTCTTTGTCGGTAGGAAGGGAGTCAAACCATAGAATAGGATCTTTATTATCTTGTAAGTGTCTAAATGTTGTAATTGGATAGTGTGTATGTAATAAACATTAATTCAATTATAATGAAGAAAAATCTCCCAAATCAGCCGGGAGGCCTGGATGTAGTTTGCGGTGGACAAGTAAACGAACCAGGATAAAATTCGTGTTGCAGGATTTTTTCTATCCCTTTCTCTCTTTATTGCATTTGATCGATTAATTTGTATAGTAGATTTAATTGATAATCTGTTTCTGTACTATACTGATTACACTCTGTTAATTCTGTAAGCTCTGTATACTCGCTTCGTTATCAATTAATTGTCGCGCAAGAAATTGTATCTGCATCAGCTTACTGTCATGGTTTAATCGATTAAGTATAGTGTGTTAATCGATTACATTAGTTCTGTTAATCGATTAAGTGGACTGTGTTGAATGTGTTAATCGATTACCCTGTTTCGTTAATCGATTAATTAAGGTGTATTTCAGATTAAGTGTTGTTTTTCGAAAAGCGGACATTCTAACCGCTACACCTATTCAACCCCCCCCCCCCCCCCCTTCTAGGTGTATTGTAACCACTGATACCTAACATGATTGAGTTGGGAATCACGTAATTAATATAAACATATATGGGTGTGTTTATACTAATGTGGACGTGGATTTACCGGAAATGTTTTATGGTGAAATTAATGAAAGGAAATGTATTTTAGCCGACCATGAATGGTTAGCGACTCTGGTTTGAGTATATAAGAAAAACTCTGGCTTGAGTATATAAGCAAAACTCTGGCTTGAGTATATAAGCAAAACTTTGGCTTGAGTATATAAGCAAAACTCTGGCTTGAGTATATAAGCAAAACTCTGGCTTGAGTATATAAGCAAAACTCTGGCTTGAGTATATAAGCAAAACTCTGGCTTGAGTATATAAGCAAAACTCTGACTTGAGTATATAAGCAAAACTCTGGCTTGAGTATATAAGCATGATTTGTTTTAAGAAAATGAGAATCTGCTTTTAGCTAACCCTAAGGGGTTTAGCAACTTTGGCTCAAGTTATGCAGCAAAACAAAATGATTTTCAAAGATGATTTACTAACCCCTTTTCATAATGTGGATTATCTTATAATGATGTTTATTGAATTAATGACTTACTCCTTTTTGTGTTATGTGTTTTGTCATTGATAATCTCATTGCAGATAAATAGGTGGTAGGAGGGAGACTCATTTTTGGGAGATTTAGGAGCTTTATATTTTGGATTCATTTAATTGCACCATTTTGTACATGAGTGCTTTTTGAATTACCTGGATTATTTTGTAACTATGGACATATGACTTATACGAGGGATTGTATTTCCGCATATACGTAGCTATGGGTATTTTGGAAACCCATAGCTAATTGTATGCGGTAGACACTAGAGTTTAATTGAATGAATTATGTTTTTCCGCAACATAAATTGTATGGTAATAACTTATGTTAAAAAGTGTTTTAAGGAATGATAATTGAGAAATCAAGTAGTATGATGACTGTATGTATGAAAGGATTAAAATAAAAGAAAAATTTTCAAGGGTTGAATTTCGGTTCTTACAAGTGTTGTTAAAGTTGACATTCAACAAAGCTCTTTTAACCAAGATTTATTGTTATGAATATATTCAACAATGCTTTATTTAAATAGTGTTGTTAAAGGTGACATATCAACTACGCTCATTACAACGAGCGTTGTTAAAAGTTACACATTTAACTACGCTTAAGTGACTGTTGATAAAGGTGATATTCAACAATGCTCTTTTACGTAAGCACTGTTGATATGTCCGAAGAATAGAACGGAAATTTCTACCCCGATGCATATACCACATGTCCAATTCTGATATACGGATCCAAAGTTATACTAAAAATAGAATTTCACCTATTTACTTTTCACTACTTAGGTTCCTCTCACAAACTACATCTTGGAAAGTGATTTTGCTTTTTCTAGTGTTCAATGTACGATGAAATTGGCGTGGAAACAAAATTTCAAGAAAATATTCCACTCATAGCTATATGAACCAACACTCATAGAATCAACAAACTATGCACAATGGCGTTGTTAAAAGTCACACATTTAACATCTCTTAAATGAGTGTTTTTAAAGTTCACATTCAATAAGGCTATTTTAACCAGATGTTGTTGTTCATAATATATTCAAAATTCCTCTCTTTAATGAGTATTGTTAATGTGACATATCAACATCCCTCATTACAATGAGCGCTGTTAAAAGTCTCAGATTTAACTAGTCTTAAATGAATGTTGGTAACAGTTACATTGAACAACGCTCTTTTAAGACAACTTTGTTGATATATCCAATGGATAGATGGAAAATTCTATCCTAGATGCATATATCATATGCGCAATTCTGATTTACAGATCCAAAGTTATACTAAAAATAGAGTTTCGCCTATTTAGTATTCACTCCTTAGGTGCATCTCACAAACTACAGCTTGGAAAATGATTATTCTTTTTCTGGTGTTCAATGTGGGATGAAAGAAGGGTGGGAAAAAATTTCATTCAAAACTTCCTGCCACATCTGTATGAAGCAACAATCGAAAAATAAACAAACTATGCAAAAAGGCGCTGTTAAAAGTCACACATTTAACAACTATTAAACGAGTGTTGTTAAAGTTGACATTCATCAAAGCTCTTTTAAACAAGAGTTCTTGTTATGAATATATTCAACAATGCTTTATTAAAATAGTGTTTGTAAGGACCCGATTTTCGTAATCCAAAAATTCTTTTTAAAACCTTATTCATGAAAGTGATGTGATTACTTTTGAAAGACATTACTTGAACGGTTTGGAAACTTGAGGGATTACATTTATAATTTACAAGGCGGAAATATTCCAAATACAGTTCATTTCAAAAGCATGTCATTGCACTTCCTTTCAAATACATAATCTAAACAATTACCCTTTAACAAACAACACTTTAAATTACAAATATTAAATCATCTTCATTATACACTAAGGGGAAAGATACTTATACATAAATTCACTTTAACATGTTCTTCATATTACAAACATTCATCATATAATGTATCAATTACATAAAATCCTACTCTACCATGTACTCTTCTCCGCAAACGTCCAATGCGCTACCGCCACAACCTGAACTCAAATACACAACACATACAAGGAAAGGCAGAGGGATTAAGAACCAACTACGGCGACCGTAGCGTAGATTTACATGGAGTAATGATATTAAAGTATTCAACCTATACACGTCTATCATCAATCATATTTAACATATACAAATCGACACATATTATCCATATTCACCCTATAGAACACATATATCCCATAATATATATGTTCTACAATGTGCATATTTATTCATCATATATTATCTATATTCACCCTATAGTACACATATATCCCATAATATATATGTTCTATAGTGTGCATATTTATTAATCACATATTATCTATATTCACCCTATAGTACACATATATCCCATAATATATATGTTCTATAGTGTGCATATTTATTCATCACATATTATCTATATTCACCCTATAGTACACATATATCCCATAATATATATGTTCTATAGTGTGCATATTTCTTACATCTAAACACACTCATTTCTCCTCATTCATATTTATCCTATAGTATATATATCCCATAATATATATTCTATAGCATGCATATTTATTTCATTCCAAATCACTTTCCTTTTCATTACGTAACTCCTTTGTACTCCCATCTCCATTTTAACACATTAACAACCCATCACACATTCATTGTTACAAACACACTCATATATGTTTATAACAACCAATAACTCGCACACAATCATTATCACAAAACATAACCATTTCTATTTTTACCATTAAACAACACATATTACCATGTTTATTATAAACATACCACACACAACATATTTTCCATCATATAATACATTAACGTTAGAACCATCTTTCATGATGGTGTATTACCATAAATGAGCATATTGCGTTTTAATTAAATAAAAGGTTTACCCCACACATATATCTCCACTTTTATGGCTAATACATCCTCATGTAAAATAAAGACTCTCACATGGACCACAAACTCCCAAGAGAGTTTCTATCCGTTAATATGCTCCGATTCTTGAGGGAAATCGGAGATGATGACTCTAATGAAATACTCTAAGACCACAATGGTCTTCTCCCTCACCTTAGGTAGTGTAAGCTCCATGGATCCACAAAGAGCTCCATCTCCTTCAACCTCCATTGTTGCTTTTTCAACTCCAAAGCTCTTCAATGTTCCATTAAGAAGCAAGAGGAAGGGGTTTGGATGTGTTTTTGAGGTTTAGTGGAGTGAAGAGTCAAAATCCATGGGGAGCCGTCATTGGGAGTGAAAGGGGAGAAAAGAAAATGAAGATTAGGGTTTGTGAAACCCTTTCTTTTCTTTTATAGTTGGGAACTCTCGCCTGGGCGAGAATATCTCGTTTGGGCGAGAAGCCCACAATATTTAATGTTTCAAAACACGGACCCTCTCGCCTGGGCGAGATTCTCTCACTCAAGCGAGAATCTCACAGCCTGCCCATGTACCTCAATTTTTGTTTTCGGATTGATTGGAAAAATTAGGGTGTTGAGGTGCATACTTGACCATTCTATCTTGGACGAGAGGGTCTCGCCTAAGCGAGGGACTCAACGTTTTAAGTTTGAGAAGTAGAGGCACCTCGCCCAAGCGAAGAAGTGGTCGTTTGAGCAAAAGTGAATTCTGGAAAAGCTGTCAAATTCTAGCTCAAGCTAGGATTTTCGCCCAGGCTAGAAGGGGGCCTTAGCATACTGCCCGATTCTCTCCCGAGCGAGAAATCTGCGCCCGGGCGAGAGCTTTCTAGTGTGAAATGTGAAAAAGTTGCGAAATTCTCGCCCAAGCGAGCCGTTCTCGCCCGGGCGAGAGCGTTAGAGCTATAGAAGTGAAAAAAGGGATCTAGAAACCCTAATCTTCATTTTCTTTCTCCCCCTTTCTCTCCCAACGGTGGCTCCACCCAAATGGACCATTTTTCCCTCCACTAAGTCTCAAAACTCATCAAAACTTTCCTCTTGCTTCATGGTGACACATTTGGAAAAGCTTGGAGGTGAAGAAGCAACAATGGAGGTTGGAGGAGATGAAGGGAGATGTGGCTCTTTTGCGGAGCAACGGATCTTACGCAACCTAAGGTGAGGGAGAAGACCATTGTGGTCTTAGAGTATTTCATTAGAGTCATCATCTCCGATTTCCCTCAAGAATCGGAGCATATTAACGGATAGAAACTCTCTTGGGAGTTTGTGGTCCATATGAGAGTCTTTATTTTACACGAGGATGTATTAGCCATAAAAGTGGAGATATATGTGTGGGGTAAAACCGCCTATTTAAGTAAATCGCTATATGCTAATTTATGGTAATACACTGTCATTAAAGATGGTTCTAACGTTAATGTGTATATGATGAAGAATATGTTATGTGTGGTTTGTTTATGATAATGGTTATGTTGTGTGATAATGATGGTGTGTGAGATATTTATGGTCATAAGCATAAATGAGTATGTTGTAAGTGGTTGATTGTTATAAACATGTATGGGTGTGTTGTAACAATGAATGTGTGATGAGTTGTGAATGTGTTAAAATGGATATGAATATGTTTATCAAAATGAGTATGTTGTGGGTTGTTGATTGTTATAAACATACATGAGTTTGTTTGTAACACTGAATGTGTGATGAGTTATTAAGGTGTTAAAATGAAATGGGTATGTTGGTAATGAGAATTGTTTGAATGAGTTGTTGATTTGTAAATGTGGAAATGAGTATGTTTATCGAAGTGAATATGTTGTGAATCGCTTCATTGTTATAAATATGCATGGATATGTTGTGATAATGAAGGCGTTGTGTGTTAATCCATGATGTTGGAACGTTGTGATGCCTTGTGTTTATTGGTGTATGACATTGAGTTGATATTTTGTGCTGTGATGAACATGTGATGGAAAAACAACTCGATCTGCCCGATGTGGTATGGGATAACTCGACCTTCCCAATGTGGTATGGGGATAACTCGACCTTCCCGATGTGGTATGGGAAATAACTCGACCTTCCCGATGTGGTATGGAAATAACTCGACTTTCCCGATGTGGTATGGAAATAACTCGACCTGCCCGATGTGGTATGGGGATAACACGACCTGCCCGATGTGGTATGGGGATAACTCAACCTGCCCGATGTGGTATGGGAAATAACTCGACCTGCCCGATGTGGTATGGAAATAACTCGACCTGCCCGATGTGGTATGGAAATAACTCGACCTGCCCGATGTGGTATGTTAATAACTCGACCTGCCCGATGTGGTATGAAAATAACTCGACCTGCCCGATGTGGTATGGAAATAACTCGACCTGCCCGATGTGGTATGGGAAATGAAATCGATGAATACGATTAAGGGTGAATATGAAGGATGACAATGAGGATGTGAATAATGACAGTAATATGCATGCTATAGGATATATATTATGGGATATATATCTTATAGGGTGAATATGGATAATATTGGATGAATAAAATATGCACACTATAGCACATATATATTATGGGATATATGTGTACTATAGGGTTATAAGAAACAACACACAAAACAAAAGGGAGTAAGTCATTAGTTCAAAACTAACATCACATGATAACCCACATTCAAATACAATTAAGCTTTAATATAATTCATAAACACACATACGGAATTGAAAACATTCAAGTTATCTTCCTTTCATTTCCACTTTACTCATATTCATCATATAGTATATATATCCCATAATATATATTCTATAGTATGCATATTACGTTCGTTTGGAACATCTTCTGTCCCATTATTCATATCCACCATATAACATATATATATCCCATAATATATATATCCTATAGCATGTATATTACTTTCTTTCTCCACATCTTCTTTTTTTATCGCTCATATTCACCCTATAGAATATATATCCCATACTATATATCCTATAGCACGCATACGACATTCATGTGACATTCACATTTCTCATCATTCATATTCACCCTATAGAATATATATCTCATACTATATATCCTATAGCATGCATACGACATTCATTACTCCGAGTCATATTTCCATTGGTACTCCCCCAATAATATTAATTTCATTGAGTCATCTTTCCATTGGTACTCCCCCAATAATATTAATTTCATTGAGTCATCTTTCCATTGGTTCTCCCCCAATAATATTACTTTTATCGAGTCATCTTTCCATTGGTTCTTCCCCAATAATGTTACTTTTATCGAGTCATCTTTCCATTGGTTCTCCCCCAATAATGTTACTTTTATCGAGTCATCTTTCCATTGGTTCTCCCCCAATAATGTTACTTTTATCGAGTCATCTTTCCATTGGTTCTCCCCCAATAATGTTACTTTTATTGAGTCATCTTTCCATTGGTTCTCCCCCAATAATGTTACTTTTATTGAGTCATCTTTCCATTGGTTCTCCCCCAATAATGTTACTTTTATTGAGTCATCTTTCCATTGGTTCTCCCCCAATAAGATTGAATTCATTATGAGTCATATTTTCTTTGGTACTCCCCCAAATAGATTGAATTCGTTTTTGAGTCATATTTCCTTTGGTACTCCCCCAAATAGATTGAATTCATTTTTGAGTTATATTTCCTTTGGTACTCCCCCAAATAGATTAAATTCGTTTTGAGTCATATTTCCATTGATACTCCCCCAATAAATGATTCCGAGTCTTATTTCTATTGGGACTTCCCCAATAAATGTTTCCGAGTCTTATTTCCATTGGGACTCCCCCAATAAATGTTTCCTTCTTTTTCCATAACAGTAAAATCACGCATTTTCCAACATAATGCATAAATTACAGACGTATTATTTGAAACCATTACCTCTTTCACATACCTCATTCATATCAGCTAGTATGATTTAGAAAACACTTATCCCTTACCTCCAACCTTAGGATCTTTCCTCATTATCACCAATAACAATGATGTCAGTCATTTATTCAAAATAACACATAAATAACTCGTATTTCATCATCAAATACACAAGGGATTCATGTATTCTCAATATTTCCAAAACTACTTCAATTCAAGTTTCTAAATATCAAAACATACATGTTCATCTCATATAACAACATCAGAAAGCTAATTCATCTTCTACCCCTAGCATTTTACTCATTTTCCTCTTTAACCTCATTTTCACTTTAGGGTTTTGGGGTTTTCATGAATCAACCACCAAAACTTTCCATTTCTTGAAATACTAACTCTAAACCAAGAGTTTACAAGATAGAAACAACATAAAACGAACCATAACTCGAAAAGATGAGTTTCCATGGTTTCCATTATTTTGAAAATGAATCCAACATACCCAAAACAAGTTAGAGAGGAAGAAGAAGAGTTAGGAACAAGAGGTTTACCTCTTCTCAAGCTCTAAGATGAGTCCTAAGGCTCTTTGCTCTTGAAAAGCTCTCTTCTCTCTTTTCTCTTCAAAGTTCTAACCCTAAAATGTGTTTTGGGTTTTGATTTTATAGACACAACGATAAGTGTAATCGATTACAAGTATAGTGTAATCGATTACACAGTGTAAATTACAGAGGCATCGTCGCGATGTAATCGATTACCAACATGGTGTAATCGATTACATTAATACGATGTAATCGATTACCAGAAGTGTGTAATCGATTACACAGTGTAAATTACAGAGGCATTGTCGTGCTGTAATCGATTACCAACATGGTTAATCGATTACATTGTGTCAGATGTACATATCTGATGCTTTTCATCATGTAATCGATTGCCAAGTATAGCCCAGGATTTCACCCTCCCAGGTGAACCTTTCTCGCTCAAGCAAGTACCTATCGCTCAAGCGAGGATCCGAGGACTGATACTATAATTTTAATGACTTAAAATTTGGGGTGTTACAAAACACATCATGAAGGTTCGACAACAACGAAGGCAAAGCAATCCGATATGCTACCGGCCCAATCCTTTTCAATACTTGACAGGGTCCAATAAATCTCGGAGTCAGCTTGCGAGACTTCAACACCCTACCAATTCCGGTAGTCAGAACTACTCTCATGAAAACATGATCTCCCTCATTAAACTCAAGAGGTTTCTACCTCTTATCGTAATAGCTTTTCTGCCGACTCTGGGTGATCCTCATGTTCTCCCGGATTTTCTTGATCTTATCTGTGGTCTCTTGGACCAGCTCGGGCCCCAATATCAAGTTCTCCCCAGTCTCAAACCAACTCACTGGAGTTCGGCATTTCCTACCATACAACGCCTCATAAGGTGCCATTCCAATACTCGAATGGAAGCTATTGTTGTAAGTAATTTCAATCAGAGGTAACATGCCATCCTAAATCCCTGGTTGTTCCGTTTGTGGATGATAAGCTGAACTCAACTTCAACTTAGTTTCCAATGCGGACTGCAAACTAGTCCAAAAGTTGGAGGTGAAACAGGGATCCCTGTCCGATATAATGGTCGACGGTATCCCATGCAAACGAACTATTTCCCAGTGTCATGACCCGATTTTCGGTTGGAAGACCGGCCTTGCGACTTATGGAGAGGCGAACTCGATTACAAACTCTTCCATTTTTTTTGGAGTCACCACTACGTTTTTTGCGGATAAAACGTAGAAAACTCTAAATTATGCCCGATTAGGAAAATTTGGTCATTGATCAGAGATTCTGAGCTCGGGAGTCGATTACGGATCGGGGAAGGTATTAGCACCCCGTCCGCCCGTATTAAAACGGTACCCTCACTAATTACATGACTTTCATACCCTTAAGTAAATTTGTTAAAAATTCAATTATAGAAGCAAAATGTTTTATTTTTATTGTTGTGCATGACAAGAATTCAACTTGCTCCTACGTATCCCAAGCTGCAATAGGGAAATCAAGGCTACGTAGTTCTGGTTTGAAAATTAATTAGTGTTGGTTTAGTTTGTTTGAAAAGTTGATGTAAATTGTATTCTCTTTAAGAAAAGATGAAGCAACAGAAACTAATGTCCGCACCGTATCAAATCTTAAAGAGATTTTGAAAGTAATTAAACTACTTTGTTGAAATTTATTTATCCTTAAGATATATAATATTTTTGAAATAATTAAAATGTATTGTTTGAAATTTATTTTTAAGATAGATGAAGTAGCAAGAACTAATACCTGCACCGCATCAAATCCCAAAGAGATTTTGATATAGTTTTAAAATATACCGTTGAACTTTATTCATCCTTAAGATAGATGAAGCAGCAAGAACTAATGTCCGCACCGCATCAAATCTTAAAGAGATTTTGAAATAGTTTAAAATATATTATTGAAATTTATTCACCTTTAAGATAGATGAAGTAGCAAGACTAATGCCCGCGCCGCATCATATCTTAAAGAGATTTGAAATAGTTTTAAAATGTATTATTGAAATTTATTCACCATTAAGATAGATGAAGTAGCAAGACTAATGTTCGTGTCGCACCATATCTTAAAGAGATTGGAAATAGTTTAAAATATATTATTAAAATTTATTCACCTTTAAGATAGATGAAGTAGCAAGACTAATGCCTGCGCTGCATCATATCTTAAAGAGATTGGAAATAGTTTAAAAATATATTATTGGAATTATTCACCTTTAAGATAGATGAAGTAGCAAGACTAATGCCCGTGCCGCATAATATCTTAAAGAGATTTGAAATAATTTTAAAATGTATTATTGAAATTTATTCACCTTTAAGATAGATGAAGTAGCAAGACTAATGCCCGCGCCACATCATATCTTAAAGAGATTTGAAATAATTTTAAAATATATTATTGAAATTTATTTACCATTAACAAATATGTATATCCCCATGAAAAGGATTGAGGTATATACTAAACATTGATTATTGGTAGTCAACATGAAAGGGTATGCATGATTATTTACTTTTGGAATGCAGTTTTATTGATGTTCATTGAATAAGATACATATCTTACCTGAGTGTGCTCTTTACCTTCTGCCTTCTATGTTAGGGCTCCTTTTGATACTCTGTTGATCTTCGTTGATACTTGTTGTATAATGGTGTTATGTATATGACTAGTGTTTATTTTTCTGGTTTTCTGTGTATGGTATGTATGCGATTTGTCATGATGGATAGCAAATATGGTGACTGAACGTAGCTAGGTTATATGTGTGTAGGGGATAAATAATATGGATATGTGGTCTTTGGTTATGTCGTGATGTAGGCTGCTGGAATGGCATGAGAGTGTGTGATTTTTGTACATGTGTGTAGATGGTGGAAGTAGGAACTCTCTGGAGTGTGTGACTTTATGTATTATCCGGGGTGTATGTATGCTGAAAAAAATATGGATGTGTGTCTTTTGGCTACTTGTTTATGTGGGATAGCTTTTTGGTTATTTTGTGGTATGAGTGTATGGACTGCAAGTTATGTTACTTGTGTGGTTGAAAGAGGGATGAGTGATATCTATTTCTCAATGGTATCCCCCCTTGTATGTGTGTTGTGTTCCTTTTTATAAGGGTTTTTCAGAGAACCTCTTGATCTGCTCATTGATAGCCAGAAACATCCATAGCTATTGGTTTTCTAATTACTCTCTTTTAACACTAATCAAAACCACTGATTATATCAAGCATAACTGAAACTCTTAACTCTTGGTTTATATTTGTAATTTGGTAGCTATAATGATTGACTTTTGATTTATCCTCCTGAATTTCAGATGGGCTGATTGCTATTCCTTTTTCTTGCCAGCTCAGGCCCTCTTTAAGGTTGCCCATTAATACAGCCACCTATCCTGATTGCAAGTTAACATCCTGCAACGCTGCCCTCTAGGATTTTAACTTATGGCTAGTTATTTAGAGGTATATAACAGCTATAAGCCTTTTTAATTCTTTCTCATTGTTGGACTTTCTCTTATTTCTTTGATTGCTGAAATGATAAAGGTCTCTGATTTGTATGTTTGAACAGATTCATCATCGGAAGGTACCAACACAAATTCAACAATATGGAAGTTTCCCTCTTCCTATGCATCAGCTAGCATTTATAAAAAATTGAGCATCTGAACCTTGTAAGGTTACCTAGATACACAGAGCATGGAGAGGAGAAGACTGTTGTTGTCGAATATGTTAGTAATGGAAAATTTAGAGAACATGTATATGGTAGGACTAAGGCTTTGTTAAGTCATCAAATTCAGAAATCACATATTCTGATGATAAAAACAATATTCAATGACTTTTATCCATTATTGTTATGTGCTACATATTTCAGCTTTTGGGATGTGCTTCAATTTAGTTAGGACAATATTCAACGAAATAAAACCCACAGATAAAATACATCACAATTTTTTGTTAAACACATCACTTTCCAATAAAACCTTTCTTGGTTACAATTGTCTAGCAACTGGTAGCAATTGATCTTGCCCATGCAATCACTTACATTCATATGTACAATGTACATCCCCATTATAATAAGTTATGTTCTTTATTTTTTGAATTTTTTCGAATCTTTTTTTTATTCCATAGAATAGGCCGGATAAAATTGGGTGTTCACATAACACAATGTTAGTCATTTATTCCAAATATCACATAAACAACTTATATTGCATTATTTAACCATAGAAGATATTTATCATATTTTCGATGTTTTTAAACTACTTTCATCATAAGTTTACAAACATCTAAAACATACATATTCATCTCATATTTCAACATTAGTGTGCATACTCATCTTCTACCTCTAGCATTTTACCCATTTTCCTCTTTAACCACATTTTCATTTAAGGGTTTTGGGGTTTTCATGAATCAACTCACAAACCCTTTCCATTTCCTGAAATACCAACTCTAAACCAAGAGTTTTCAAGAGAAAAATAACATAAAACGAACCATAACTCAAAAGGGGGAGTTTCCATGGTTTATCATCTTTTGAGAAGAGATCCAACATACCCAAAACAAGTTTCAAAGGGAAGAAGAGAGTTAGAATCAAGAGTTTTACCTATTCTCAAGCTTGTAGATGAGTATCAAGGCTCCTTGCTCTTGAAAATGCTATCTTCTCTCACTTCTCTTCAATTTCTAACCCTAAAATGTGTTTGGGGTTTCTCATTTATTGCAACAGTGTCGGGTTCTCGCTCAAGCGAGCCCATTCTCGCTCAAGCGAGAAAATCCCGCTTATTTTAAAATCTCAAATCTGACCCTCTCGCTCAAGCGAGTATCTCACAGCCTCGACAGGTTCCAAAATGCCATTTCTCGCCCAGGCGAGACAACTCTCGCTCAGGCGAGACCACTCTCGCTCAAGCGAGACAATTCTCTCTCAAGCGAGAATCCTTCAATATATCCCAGGATTTCACCCTCCCAGGTGAGACTCTCTTGCCAAGGTAACAATTCTCTCGCTCAAGCGAGACTCTCAAGACTGATACTATAATTTATAGACTTTAAATTGAGGTTGTCACAATACTCATTTTAGTTTTACCAGATTTCCGTAACTATTTTATATAGGGACTTGAAATCTTCCAACATCTTGCATGATAATGAATATAACGCAAAACTATCTGATTATGGATTAGCCAAACTTGCAGGTAAAGATAAGATGAATATTGTGCCTACAAGGGTTATGGGTACCTATGGTTAGTGCTTCCGAGTATGTGAGAACAGGGATCCAAAAAGATAAGGAGATATTGCACATCTACTTCTCAAGTTACCCTAAGAAGGATCTAATTCAACTTGTTCCAATAACAGCAATGTGCTTACAAGAAGAATCAGCAACAAGACCTTTGATGAGTGATGTTGTAACTACTCTAATTAATGCAAATGTATCTTATTTCCTTAGGAATATAATTGACTGACCTAATTATAGGTTTTGAATCTTGTAAATCTTTTACGAATGACATTGGTTAAATTTAATTATATATATGTCGGTGTAATTACACCTTCGATTTAAAATAATAATAGTCAAATTGCATTTTGAATGGAGTTATAATAAATTATTATTTTTTATGAATTAGATTGTTTGATGATTGTGATGGGGATATGTGATCTAACTATGTTGAATGATGGCCGGTGAGAGGATCTATGATCCAATTATGTTGGTTGGTCATTGTTGAGAGGGTCTATGATATAATTATTTTGATTGTTGATGGGATCTTAAGATCTTTTGATTGGCATGGGTTACAAGCAAACAAAATTTCACTTGTATGAAGACGAGTTTGTTTTCCGGAAACGAAGTAAGACATTTCCTTCGGAATATGCGTTGGATAAGGGACACGCACAATAAGTAGATATTTCTTCTCAAGGTGAACTTTTAGGCTGAATCGTTGTTACTGTCGTATGTACTGTTCCAATAGTAGCTTGGTTCCACATAGAACATTTTAGAAATGGAAGGATTCATAAATGTGTTCTACAAATAAGTTCATCTCAATGTACTTCTAGTTGTTGCTTAGAGGGGAGGGCAATTTTGGATGATTGTTATATTTTATACAATTTAAATTAAATTAAACAAGGTTAGTTTTCAACAAGCATAGAATTTTATTCTTAATGGGAAATAGACATGGGTCTTAAAATTAACGAAATTGTACATCATAAAGCAAACAGAAAGAATATTGAATATAAACATATACAATTATTTCTAAAACAATTTGCGGGTTAATCTATCGCCAACATGAATATCTTTATATGTTAAAAAATATTAATGGTGACAAATTGCCTGTTAATTTGTATTTATGTGGATGACTTATCTTTAAGAACATAACTCATTAACTCATTTTAAGAGTTTAAAAATTTGACATTTTGTGACTTCGGAATGATATTTATAGGGCTCCTTCCCTAATATTGATATCTAGAAGTGAAAGAATATAATTAGGCAGTGGTATTATGTGTAAAAACAAAGCCATTCAAAAGAAGAGTTGGTGTTTTATTTAAAATAAAGTGAAACACATTGAAGAAATTAATAGTACAAGAAAGTTCCAAAGGAAAAAAGTAATTCATCTTATTCCTTTATTTAAAACCAAATATATTAGTATCACTTTGTAATGTTGTTGATGATACGAAATCCACATCATTCTGGAAATCTAGGGCATTGCCCAGGCGAACAACGCGATGGTTGGGCACTTCCCATTCCAATCAATGAGATAGAAATAACTACAAGTAACTGGATCATCATTAGCATCATCATTTTCATCGAAATTCCTTCCATTCTACGTCCTCAACCTGATTATACAAAGAAAAACTAAGTTTTTTACCAAGAAAGAAAAAACTAATATTTGAGTAGTCATTGGGCCAAATTTTGATCATTTTGCCTCTACAATTATTGAATTATAATGAGTGACATCTATCTATACATTTAATGCACTATATTATTTCATTAATCTATATTATAGAGAGTCAATAAAGTATTACAACTATTTGGATTTAGGAACGACAATGTATATCCCATCACGTCTACATAGACATGTCAATGATGATAATTAACCAAATAATCAATTACTTTATTGCATTCATTGAAAATATTAACTTTAACAATAACACCTATATAAAATTCATGTAATGACAAATAACAAAGAAACATCAACAATAAATAACAATATTACAAATTGTTATGAGGTGTAATGAACATTATCAAGTGTAAAAATGTTATAATTTGTAATAATTTGTTTCGCCGTATGAAACACTGACTATGATATCCAAACCTGTAGTAAAAGATCACAATAAAAAAACTTCAAAGGCAATGTAATGATACTTTTTACAATTTAAAAATTGAAATAGTATAATATTTAAAATCAAGTCTAAGTTGATTGTATGGTGATGATGGTAAACTTGTAATAAAAACTAATATGAGTGAAATATTAGTCTCCAAAAGATATTGAATAGTGATAAGAATTAGAATAAAATAGGGCAACATAAATATAAGAAAGAAAGAAAACATGTGCAATCACCTTGTTTTCTCTTGTGTGTTAGGATTCTTTTGTGTGTCTCCTTTTGAATGCATTTGTTTAAAATTGTAGCCATATAAAATTAATTAGACAATTTGTTTTTAGTTTCATTCGGTAGCTTGAGCTAGGTTGTTCTTTTTAGGAAAAAATAGGGGCTTCTTTACTATAGGTTCATGATCTGTAATTTGGTTTGTTTTCCTTTGAAAACCTTGTTCCTATCTAATTTACTATGGGTGCTTTTAGGCCCCTTCTTTTTGCTAAAAAAAATTAATTACATAATTTATTTCCCTGTTAATTAAATTTTAAATACCTCAAATCATCTATGATAGTGATTTTTTATTTATTTATGGGATGGAAATCAATTGACATTAATGCTTTTTTATTTTTGGTTCATATTAATGCATTTGTTTTCGTTCAATTTACTCATTTGTGTAATTTATTTTCGATAATAATAATAAAAATAAAATAACATGAAATATTTAAATATTTTAAATTATACTTCAAATACATAATCTCTCCCATTCTACCAACAATTAAAATAAAAATCTACTTAAATAATTGAGTAATTACTCATTTGAGTCCCTCATGTTTTCATGGGCACAAATTAAATTCACAATTAATTACCCAAATTCGAAAATATAGATTCCTGATACTCCTTCCTATATGCCTCGTTTGTTAACCTTAACTGAACCAATGATGTAGCATGTTAAGTACACACGTGGCAATTTCATGTTTGAATTTTTTTTTCAACTAAATTAATTAATACCATTTGAAATTTATATATTTTTTTGGACACTCATATTCTTCCACTTCACCAACCCCAACAAAAAATACACATTTTAGTTCATCCAGATATCCGTAACTATTTTATATAGGGACTTCAAATCTTCCAACATCTTGCTTGATAATGAATATAATGCAAAACTATCTGATTATGGAGTAGCCAAACTTGCAGGTAAAGATAAGATGAATATTGTGCCTACAAGGGTTATGGGTACCTATGGTTAGTGCTCCTGAGTATGTGAGAACAGGCATCCAAAAAGATATGGAGATATTTCACATCTACTTCTCAAGTTACCCTGAGAAGGATCTAATTCAACTTGTTGCAATAACAGCAATGTGCTGACAAGAAGAATCAGCAACAAGACCTTTGATGAGTGATGTTGTAACTGCTCTAATTAATGCAAATGTATCTTATTTTCATAGGAATATGTTTGACTGACCTAATTATAGGTTTTGAATCTTCTAAATCATTTACGAATGACATTGGTTAAGTTTAATTATATATATGAGGTTGTGCACTAACTACCGACAACTGAACAAGGTCACAATTAAGAACAAGTAACCGTTGCCTAGAATTGATGACTTGATGGATCAGTTAAGAGGAGCGGTAGTACTTTGAAAAATTGATCTTAGAACGGGTTATCATCAACTAAGAGTGAAACCCGAAGATATTCCAAAGACTGCCTTTCGGACGAGGTATGGACACTTCGACTACTTGGTTATGCCCTTTGGAGTGACAAATGCTCCGACAATATTTACTGACTACATGAACCGAATATCCCACCCATACTTGGACTCATTCGTAGTGGTATTTATTGACGACAATTTGGTTTACTCAAAAAGCCGAGAGGAACATACAGAACATCTGAGAATAGTTCTCGGAATTTTGAAGAGTAATCAGTTGTAGGCGAAGCTATCAAAATGCGACTTTTGGTTGGAGTCTGTAAATTTCCTTGGAGATGTGATATCCAAAGAAGGGGTGGTCGTAGATCCTTCCAAGGTCGAAGTTGTTATGGAATGGGTAGCACCCAAGTCGTTACGGAGATCGGAAGTTTTCTAGGGTTGGCGGGCTACTATCGGAAGTTTATAGAAGGGTTTTCAAAATTAGCATTACCGCTAACTATGTAAACTAGAAAAGGATAACCATATTATGGACAACCCGATGTGAGGAAAGTTTCCAAGAGGGATGGGAGGTGGTTGTTGTGCTGCACTTGAGGAAGGTATAGATGCATGAATGTGTCTGCCAATGTCATCAACCTTTTTTAGAGTAGAATCTGGTTAAGAGGTTGCCAATTCAGTCTGCTTTCCTGACCTTAGGGTGATGGCACTCACATTTTTCGGGTTAATCACAGTTTGAGAAGGTAACTTGTCAGAATTCTGCGATTGCAATGTGTTCAATGAAGTAGCCATCTGTCCCATTTGTGTGGTCATATTCTGAATAGAAGATTCTTGTCTCTGAATAGAAGCTCTGGTTTCTTGTTGGAACTGCATGTTCTGCATTGTCATTTGACTCACCAACTCTTCCAATGACAGTTCACTAGGTACAGGTGGAGGATTATTAATCACTTGTTTCTACCTTTGTTGTTGAATTGGTGGGGGAACATAAGGTCTATTATGTCCAGCATTGTTGTTCTGAAATGGTGCATGAGGAGGTTGTTGTTGTGTGTGATCAGACCACTAGAGATTTAGATGATTTCTCCAACCAGGGTTGTATCTGCTTGAAGATGGATCATAATTTTCCTATTGTTGATTTGGTCTGTTGTTGTAGATGTTTGCAGCATAAGCCTCAGGATGATCAGTAGTTCTTAGCTCAAGCAGAGAAGGACAAACATCACTGTAATGGTCAGGTGAGGTGCAAATGCCACATACTCTTGCCATTGGTTGTTTCGGTTGATTCATGGCTAATTGAGTGACCAATGTGGTAAGGGAATCAATTTTTCACTCAAGCTTTTCTTGCCTCACCGAATCAGTCCCAACATCATGCACACCTCTCACAATTATGGCAACACTGCTCCTTGCATTGAATTGTTGAGAGTTAGAAGCCATCTTCTCAATCAAACCTCTAGCTTCAAACGGAGTCATGTCTCCAAATGCACCTCCACTAGCTGCATCAATAATACTCATGTCCATGTTGTTCAAACCTTCATTAAAATATTGGAGTAGGAGTTGCTCTGAAATCTGATGATGGGGGCAGCTTGCACATAACCTCTTGAATCTCTCCCAATACTCAGATAAACTTTCTCCATGTTGTTGCCTAATCCCAGAAATATCTTTTCTGATTGCAGTGGTCCTGGAGGCAGGGAAGAATTTACCAAGGAATGTCCTCTTCAGGTCACCCCAACTTGTGATGGATCCAGGAGCCAAATAGTACAACTAGTCTTTTGCAGGGCCTTCAAGTGAATGAGGGAAGGCCTTCAAGTGAATGAGGGAAGGCCTTCAAACAGATGTGATCCTCTCAGACATCATGAGGTTTCATGGTTGAACAGACAATATGGAACTCCTTAAGATGCTTATGAGGATCCTCACCTGCAAGTCCATTAAACTTTGGCAACAAATGGATTAGTCCAGTTTTAAGCACATATGGCACATCCTCATTGGGATATTGGATGCACAAGCTATCATAAGTGAAATCAGGTGCAGCCAGCTCCCTTAATGTCCTCTCACGAGGACCAGGAGGAGTAGGTGGTTGAGCCATATTTTCAGAGTGCATAGAATTTTCAGAATGCTCAGAATCAGACAATGCAACAGAATGCACAAAATCAGTATATTGCACAGAATGCACAGAAACAGGAATAGAATCAAAAATAGAATCAGAATCAGAAACAGAATCAGTTACACTATGGAAAGTTAAATTTCTACTCTGTCTATCTAACCTATGATATGTTCTATCAATTTCAGGATTTATTGGATGCAAATGGCCTGTATTTCCCCTAGTCATGCAATACAATCAACAATAGGAAGAAAGTAAGGCAACAGTAATGGAAATGCATGTTATAATTGTAGAATCAACCAAGTATTTGCATCAATAACATCCTAAAATCATATAGAACATGTAAAACAAAGTTTCAAGAAAAAATTTAAAGCCTAACTATGTTAAAAATGCCAAACAGTTTCACTATAAACCTTAAAAAATAAAAAAGAAATAGTAAAAAGAGTTTTTTCGGATTTTTGGTTCGGA
Organism: Lupinus albus; assembly: GCA_009771035.1. Classification (NCBI taxonomy): domain Eukaryota; kingdom Viridiplantae; phylum Streptophyta; class Magnoliopsida; order Fabales; family Fabaceae; genus Lupinus; species Lupinus albus. The sequence continues at coordinate 726,339 of WOCE01000029.1, forward strand.
GCTGACAGACTTCGTATGTCCAATTCTGATATACGGAGACAAAGTTATGCTAAAAACAAATTTTCAACTATTCACTATTCACCGTAAAGTTGTATCTCACAAACTACAGTTCGGAAAGTGGTTCTGCTTTCTGTGGTGTTCAATGTGGGATGAAAGAAGTGTGGAAACAAAATTTCATGCAAAAATTCCACCCACAGCTATATAAACCAGCAAAACAGAATCACATTCAGAGAACCTTTGTATGAACCGATAATCCCCGGCAGCGGCGCCAAATTTGATCGAGGCCGTACTCGATACAAATAATATAACAATAAAGTATAGTACTAGGAAGTGACTCCTAGGTCGTTTACCAAGGATTATCTTTCAGGCAATAGTTCAAACACCTTGTACTCACACACACAAAGGGGGGTTTTGTTGTTTTTATGGTATGAATCTAAAACTAAAACAGAAACAATAATTAACAGAAAAGTGAAACAGTAAACCCTTTGGTTTCCTTAATCACAACTCAATCCTCGGTTTCACGGTATCAAAATCATATTCTAATCGTTGAATCCCTAATTTGTTCATAATCAAGTAACTAAGCGATAAGCAACTCATAAACAAATTCACACGAACTAAGCATTCATGCACTAGAGAAATGATTGACTAAGCGAAAATCAGTTCACAAATCTATTTCTAAGGCATGGAATTAAGCAAACCACATCCAGAAATTGAATTGTGATACATTACCAAAGGAGTTTAGTCCAGAATTTTAGCCTTCCATGGAAGGATTAAGCAAAACCGAAAATGGAGAATAGCAAAAACGAAAATGCATAAACCCTAGGAGAGCAAAAGAGGGAAAACGGGAATAACAATGTTCTAAGCCAAAAAGTAATGTAATGTTAAAGTGTCCTTTAAAACCGAAAATCATGTGTTTAAATGGTGTAAAACGGAAATGGGCCCTAAACAATGGGTCCAAACCCCAAACAGAAAAAACAAATCCTAATACAATATACAATCTTCACTTTTGCGCACATCATCCACTTGTAATGTCCAAAATGTCCTTGGTACCAAATATGACCTGAAAATGATATTAGATTTAATTAGACTAAATAATCCCAAATTAACTCATTTTAGGAATAATAGTCCAAAACACTAAACCATGCCAAACAAAGTCAATTAGACACCAAGAATCATTAACAATGGTAAATTAAGGTTATGAATAGTGTGTAATATATGACTCATCATTAGGTGAGAGAATTCTCCCTTGAGAGAGAGTTGGCTCGCCTAGGCGAGGGAGAGTGTGTTGACACTGAAGGATCCTCGCTTGAGCGAGAGTGTCAGTGTTTGAAAATTTAAAAAGGCGGGTCTCTCGCCTGGGCGACGTATTCTTGCTTGGACGAGAATCTAAAATCGTGAACCCTAAAATAGAGCCCCAAACACGAAAATGAGGGAGGCTTTTGAGAGAAAAGAGAAGAGGAAGCGATTTTCTTGGCAAGAGCTCGTGTAAAGGCTAAGAGAAGCTAGAGAAGAGGTATACCTCTTGATTTTAACACTTCTTCTTACTTTGAAACTCATTGTGGGTATTTGGGTCTCTCTCTTTGAGTTGGAAAACAACCTAACTCTCCCCTTTGAGTGGTGGTTCGTTTTACTTAACTTCTTTCTTGAAAACTTGTAGTGTAGGGTTTATATTTGGAAATGGTGTTTGAAAAACGTTGATTGTAGAAAAACCCAAAACCTAGAAATGAAATGGTGAAGAAATGAGGTGAAATGTTAAGTTGGGTTGTGGTTTATGATTTATGATGTGGAATGAGGGGTAAATGTTTATGAGTTACATGTTTGAAGTCTCAATAGAGATAGTTTCATGAATCATCAGAGTATGAGTTATTTTGTGGTTGAAATATGTAAAATGAGTTATAATGTGATGTTACGAATATATTATTGATTATGTTTTTGTGTGTGTGTGGATGGGAAAGACCCTAAGGTTGGAGGAAGCGGAGTAGAGACTAACAAGCTGCCAAACGACAACACACACCAAGGTAAGGGAGAAGCATTTCCATACTTACTGATATAATGCGAAAGGTAAACGTATTGGAATTGTTATTATGAAAATGGAGTTATGAATGGCACTGAATGGAAGTTGCAATGATTTGCCTTTGTGGCATAGACTTTCCCTATGTGGTATTGATTCGCCTTTGTGGCATAGACTTTCCCTATGTGGTATTGATTCGCCTTTGTGGCATAGACTTGCCCTATGTTGCATTGATTCGCCTTTGTGGCATAGACTTGCCCTACATGGTATTGTTTCGCCTTTATGGCATAGACTTACCCTATGTGGCATTGGAGTAATTGCTATTAAATGTGGTTGATAAATGGTAGAATGATAGTTTATTGCATTTTAATTGTTGAATTATGTTACAGACAAATTTATATACATGTTTGCATTATAATTATCCTATTCCGATTTATATATATACAGATTATCTTGAACTTGATGTCTTACTCCCTTATGTTTCTTGATGTTGTTATTTGTGATAATCGGTGTACAGGTAAAGCTAAGGATTAGCAGATTCAGAGGATGGCGTAGTTTAGTTTCTTATCTATTTTGTCATAGGGATGTGCATGTGTCGTTTCGTGTTATGCATGTAATTGTACCTATAACATAAACCATTTAATCTGTAACCCTGTTCCTTAGGATTTTATGTATTATTGACAAACATGTGGGGACGGAGTCCCCTCTTTAATTAATATATGATGTTTATGGGTTTTGAACCCCAAATAGCTTGTGTAGAATACTTGCTAATATGAAACGTGAATTATAATTATAATGAGGAAGAAAATTCTTGGGGTAATGTAAGGAAGATTAGTTTGTAGTGTATGTATGTTAAGAAAATAAAAGGACGAAAAATTTAGGGTATAATTTGGGTCCTTACAGTCGGTGTAATTACACCTTCGATTTAAAATAATAATAGTCAAACTGCATTTTGAATGGAGTTATAATAAATTATTTTTTTTAAATGAATTAGATTGATTGATGATTGTGGTGGGGATATGTGATCGAACTATGTTGAATGATGGTCGGTGAGAGGATCTATGATCCAATTATGTTGATTGGTCATTGTTGAGGGGGTCTATGATATAATTATCTAGATTGTTGATGGGATCTTAAGATCTATAGATTAGCATGGGTTACAAGCAAACAAAATTTCACTTGTATGAAGACGAGTTTGTTTTCCGGAAACGGAGTAAGACATTTCCTTCGGAATATGCATTGGATATGGGACACACACCTTAAGCAAATATTTCTTCTCATGGTGAACTTTTAGGCTGAATTGTTGTTACTATCGTATGTACTATTCCAGTAGTAGTTTGGTTTCTCATAGAACATTTAAGAAATGGAAGGATTCATAAATGCGTTCTACAAATAAGTTCATCTCAATGTACTTCTAGTTGTTGTTTAGAGGGGAGGGCAATTTTGGATGATTGTTATATTTTATACAATTTAAATATAATTAAACAGGGTTAGTTTTCAACAACCATAGAATTCTATTCTTAATGGGCAAGAGACATGGGTCTTAAAATTAACGAAATTGTACCTCATAAAGCAAACAAAAAGAATATGGAATATAAACATATACAATTATTTCTAACACAATTTGCGGGTTTATCTATTGCCAAGATGAATATCTTTATATGTTAAAAAAAAGATTAATGGTGACAATTTGCCTGTTAATTTGTATTTATGTGGATGACTTATTTTTAAGAACATAACTCATTAACTCATTTTAAGAGTTTAAAAATTTGACATTTTGTGAGTTCGGAATGATATTTATAGGGATCCTTCGCTAATATTGATATCTAGAAGTGAAAGAATATAAATAGACAGTGGGATTATGTGAAAAAACAAAGCCATTCAAAAGAAGAGTTGATGTTTTAATTATAATAAAGTGAAACACATTGAAGAGATTAATAGTACACGAAAGTTCCAAAGGAAAAAAGTAATTTATCTTATTCCTTTATTTAAAACCAAATAGATTAATATCTCTTTGTAATATTGTTGAGGTTACGAAATCCACAGCAGTTTGGGAACCTAGGGCATTGCCCGGGCGAACAACGCGATGGTTGTGCACTTCCCATTCCAATCAATGAGATAGAAATAACTACAAGTAATTGGATCATAATTAGAATCATCATTTTCATCGAATTTCCTTCCATTCTACGTCCTCAACCTGATTATACAAAGAAAAACTAAGTTTTTTACCTAGAAAGAAAAAACTAATATTTGATTAGTCATTAGGCCAAATTTTCATCATTTTGTCTCTACAATTATGGAATTATAATGAGTGACATCTATCTATACATCTAATGCACTATATTATTTCATTAATCTATATTATAGACACTTAATAAAGTATTACAACTATTTGGATTTAGGCACGACAATGTATGTCCCATCAAGCCTACATAGGCATGTCAATGATGATAATTAACAAAATAATCAATTACTTTATTACATTCATTGAAAATATTAACTTTAACAATACCACCTATATAAAATTCTAGTAATGACAAATCACAAAGAAACATCAACAATAAATAACAATATTATAAATTGTTATGAGGTGTAATGAACATTATGAAATGTGAAAATGTTATAATTTGTAATAATTTATTTCGCCCGTATCAAACACTGACTATGATTTCCAAACGTGTAGTAAAAGATCACAATATAAAAACTTCAAAGGCAATGTAATGATAATTTTTACATTTTAAAAATTGAAATAGTATAATATTTAAAATCAAGTCTAAGTTGATTGTATGGTGATGATGGTAATCTTGTACTAAAAACTAATATGAGTCATATATTAGTCTCCAAAAGATATTGAATAGTGATATGAATTAGAATAAAATAGGGCAACATAAATATAAGAAAGAAAGAAAAATGTGCAATCACCTTGTTTTCTCTTGTTCATTAGGATTCTTCTGTCTGTCTCCTTTTGAATGTATTTGTTCAAATTTATAGCCAGATAAAATTAATTAGACAATTTTTTTTAGATTTGTTTTTAGTTTCAATCGGTAGCTTGAGCTAGGTTGTTCTGTTTAGGAAAAAATAGGGGCTTCCTTACTATAGGTTCATGATCTGTAATTTGGTTTTTTTCCTTTGTAAACCTTGTTCCTATCTAATTTACTCTGGGTGCTTTTAGGCTCCTTCTTTTTGTTAAAAAAATTAATTAGACAATTTATTTCCCTGTTAATTAAATTTTAAATACGTCAAATCTTCTATGATAGTGATTTTTTATTTATTTATGTTATGGAAATCAATTAAAATTAATGCTTTTTTTATTTTTGGTTCATATTAATCCGTTTGTTTTCCTTCAATTTACTCATTTGTGTAATTTACTTTCCATAATAATAATAAATAAAAAATAACATGAAATAATTAAATGTTTAAAATTATACTTGAAATACATAATCTCTCCCATTCTACCAACAATTAAAATAAAAATCTACTTAAATAATTGAGTAATTACTCATTTGAATCACTCATGTGTTCATGGGCACAAATTAAATTTACAATTAATTACCCAAATTCTAAAATATAGATTCATGATACTCCTTCCTATATGCCTCGTTTGTTAACCTTAACCGAACCAATGATGTAGCATGTTAAGTACGCACGTGGCAATTTTATGTTTGAAAAATTTTCCAACTCAATTAATCAATACCGTTTGAAATTAATATGTTTTTTTGGACACTCATATTCTTCCAACATCTTTCTTGATAATGAATATAATGCAAAACTATCTGATTATGGATTAGCCAAACTTGCAGGTAAAGATAAGATGAATATTGTGCCTACAAGGGTTATGGGTACCTATGGTTAGTGTTCCTGAGTATGTGAGAACAGGGATCCAAAAAGGTATGGAGATATTGCACATCTACTTCTCAAGTTACCTAGAGAAGGATCTAATTCAACTTGTTGCAATAACCGCAATGTGCTTACAAGAAGAATCAGCAGCAAGACCTTTAATGAGTGGTGTTGTAACTGCTTTATTTAAAAAAATGTATCTTATTTCCATAGGAATATGATTGACTGACCTAATTATAGGTTTTGAATCTTGTAAATCATTTACGAATGACATTGGTTAAATTTAATTATATATATGTCGGTGTAATTACACCTTCGATTTAAAATAATAATAGTCAAACTGCATTTTTAATGGAGTTATAATAAATTATTATTTTTTAAATGAATTAGATTGAGGGATTTTCAAAGTTGGCACTACCATTGACTAAGCTCACTAGGAAAGGAGAACCGTATGTGTGGACACTTCGTTGTGAAGAAAGCTTTCAAGAGTTGAAACGAAGGTTGACTATGGCACCAGTGTTGGTTCTTCCTTGTACCGATAAGGATTTCAGTGTTTATTGTGATGCTTCCAAGCAAGGTTTGGGGTGTGTTCTGATGCAGGAAGGGAAAATTGTTGCATATGCTTCTCGTCAGTTAAGAACGCATGAGCAAAACTACCCTACTCGTGATTTAGAATTGGCTGCAGTTGTCTTTGCTTTAAAAATCTGGAGGTTGATGCACTCAGCCGGAAGTCCTTGCACATTTTGGCCTTGATGGTTAGAGAAGGGAAACTAATATAGGAGTTCAGGGATATGAACCTGGACGTCCAAATAAGACCTCATAGTATGATATTGGGTTTGCTTAAGGTCACAAATGAACTATTTGATCGAATCCGTGTAATGCAAATTGAGGATAGTGAGCTAATGGTCAAACGAGATTTAATGATGAGTGGGAAGGAAACCGACTTCGTATCGGACTCTAGTGGGATGATGCGTTACAAAGGGAGGGTGTGTGTACCTCGTGATGAGGAATTACGGAAGAGTATTTTGGAGGAGTCCCATAAGAGTAAGATGAGTTTTCACCCGGGGACAACAAAAATGTACCAAGACTTGAAGAAGTTATTTTGGTGGTCTGGATTGAAGATGAGTTGTCTGAGCATCAGCGACCATCAGGAGGGATAGTATCTCCATGGATTTTGTATCCGGTTTTCTGAAAACTCAGAAGGGATACGACTCGATATGGGTAATAGTGGATCGGTTGACTAAGTTTGTTCATTTCTTGCTGATGAACATGAGGTACTCCCTAGAACGATTGGCGGAGCTGTATATCCAAGAAATTGTTCGTTTGCATGGGATAGCGTCGAGCATTGTGTCGGATAGGGATCCCCGTTTCACTTCAAACTTTTGGACTAGTTTGCAGTCCGCTTTGGGAACCAAGCTGAAGTTGAGTTCAGCATATCATCCACAAACAGACTCAATCGGAAACGATAATACAATCATTGGAGGACCTTTTGAGGGCTTGAGTCTTGGCACAACCAGGGAGTTGGGATGGCATGTTGCCTTTGATTTAATTTGCCAACAATAATAGCTTTTATTCGAGTATTGGGATGACACCCTATGAGGCTTTGTATGGTAGGAAATGCCGAACTCCAGTGAGTTGGTTTGAAACTGGGGAGAATTTGATATTGGGACCCGAGCTGGTTCAAGAGACGATGGACAAAATCAAGAAAATCCGGGAGAATATGAGAATCGCCCAAAGTCGACAAAAGAACTATTATGATCAGAGGCGGAAACCTCTTGAGTTTAGCGAGGGAGATCATGTTTTCATGAGAGTTGTTCCGACTACCGGCATTGGTAGGGTGTTGAAGTCTCATAAGCTAACTCCGCGATTTATTGGGCCGTATCAAATATTGAAGAGGATTGGGCCGGTGGCATACCAGATTGCGTTATCTCTGTTGTTGTCGAATCTTCACAATGTGTTTCATGTGTCTTAGTTGAGGAAATATGTTGGGGATCCGTCTCATGTGGTTGAGGCGGATCAGATATAGTTGAAGGACAACTTGACATTTGAGACGTTGCCCGTGAGGATCATGGATACTAGTGTCAAAAGGTTAAGTGGCACGGAAATTTCTTTGGTGAAGGTACTGTGGAGCCAAGTAGACGAAGGAGATGCTACTTGAGAAGTGGAAAACGAGAGATGATGGAGGATTACCCTCATCTGTTTGAATCGAGGTATGTTTAATTTTCGGGGACGAATATTCTTATAAGAGGGGGAGGATTGTAACACCCTAAATTTGAATCTTTAAAATTATAGTATCAGTCCTGGGATTCTCGCTTGAGCGAGGTATTCTCGCATGGGCGAGAGAGGTTCACCTGGGAGGGTGAAATCCTGGGCTATACTGATGGATTCTCGCCAGAGCGAGAGTTAGCTCGCTTTAGCGAGAAAAATGACAATTTGGACCTGTCGAGGCTATAAGATTCTCACCTGAGCGAGAGAATCCTAGCTTGAGCGAGATATGCCTCGCCTTGGCGAGAGGGTCAGATCTGAGTTTTAAAATGGGCGGGATTTTCTCGCTTGAGCGAGAATGAGCTCGCTTAAGCGAGAACCCGACGAGTTGCACTAAATGAGAAACCCCCAAACACATTTTAGGGTTAAGAAAAGAATAGAGGTGAGAGAAGAGAGCTTTTCCAAGGGCAAGAAGCTTCAATACTCATCCAAGAGTTTGAGAAGAGGTAAAAACTCTTGATTCTAACTCTCTTCTTCTCTTTGGAACTCTTTTTGGGTATGTGGGATTTCTTCTCAAAATGAGAGAAACCATGGAGACTCACCCTTTTGAGTTATGGTTCATTTTATGTTATTTTATCTTGTAAACTCTTGGTATAGAGTTAGTATTTCAAGAAAGGAGAGGGTTTGTGGGTTGATTCATGAAAACCCCAAAACCCTAAAGTGAGAATGTGGTTAAAGAAGAAAATGGGTAAAGTTCTAGTGGAAGAAGATGAATAAGCTTTCTAATGTTGAAATATGAGATGAATATGTATGTTTTAGATGTTGTAAACTTATGATGAAAGTAGTTTAGAAACATTGAAAATGTGTTAAATATCTTGTATGGTTAAATAATGCAATATAAGTTGTTTATATGATATTTGGAATAAATGACTAACATTGTGTTATATGGTGGGATGAGGAAAGATCCTAAAGTTGGAGGCGGTGTCGGTGGAACTTACGAAGTCGCCAAAAACCAAACCCAACACTCACCGAGGTAAGGATAAGTCTTTAACTTATGCACTGTGATAGAAAGTGCGTGGATTTTCTATTGTGGATAATGAAATGTAATGTAAATCACTTAGTCGTTACAAGCATAAATGGGTATGTTTGTAGTGATGTTGGGTGCATTTACTGTTTATGTATTGGTGGAGTGCTAGTGGAAATAAAACTCGGAATAAAGCAATGAATTGTAAATCACTTTGTAGTTTTAAGCATATTTGGATATGTTTGTAATGATGTCGGGTGCATTTACCGTTTATGTATTGGTGGAGTACCAATGGAAATAAAACTCGTTTTTGCTGACCATAATGGGTTATCGACTTTAGCTCATGTTATGTAGCATTGTTTTTCAAAAGTATCGACGATGAAAATGGTTTTAAGTGTATTTGATTTAGATCGTTATTTAACCTTATTAAATGTGGATTAACTTACATTGATGTTTATTGAGCTAATGACTTACTCTTTTGTGTTTCCGTGTATGGTCAATGTTAATCCCATTGCAGGTAGGTGGAAGGAGTGTGGGCATTTTGATTAGGAGATTAGAGACCTTTATTTTGACGTCTCTTTGCTCATTCTTTTGTAACCTAATTGGTTGTACTTGAACTAACTATTTGTAAGGATGAATATGATTTTGCACATGGTGTTGTCCATGGAAACTAGTAACTCGGGATATATGTAGTTGTGGGCATTTTGGAAACCCATAGCTAATTGTATGTAGTAGTTACTAAGTTTCATTAATACGAATTATGTTTTTCTGTCATATGATCTTGTACGTCACTTTTGGAGTATAGATTGAGGGTGATGAGGGGAGTGAGACTTTTTAAATAAGTACATTCAATTAGTAAATATAAATTATAGTTAAATGTATGAAATTGGATTAAAATAAGGAAAAAATTTCAAGGGTAGAAATTGGGTCCTTACAGAAAGCAAAGAATATCCTCACATCGGCACTTGGAATAGATGAGTTCTTTAGAGTGTCCAACTGCAAATCCGCTAAGGAAATGTGGGACACTTTGGAGACAACTCATGAAGGTACCGAAGAGGTAAAGAGATCGAGACTCAACACTTTATCCCAGGAATACGAAATGTTTCGTATGAGACCTGGAGAGAAGATCTTGGATCTTCAAAAGAGATTCACTCTTCTCACCAACCACCTTATTGCACTTGGCAAAGTGCTGTCAAATAGTGACTTGAACTTAAAAGTTCTAAGGTCACTGACAAGAACAAGGCAACCAAAGGTAACGGCTATTTCCGAAAAGAAAAGTCTTTCGAAAATGTCCTTGGCTGCTTTGTTTGGAAAATTGCAAGAACGTGAACTCGAATTGACTCAACTTGATCAACACGAGGAACTAGAGAAGAAGAAGAATATTTCTCTCAAGGCAAAAGTTGAGAAATATGATTCATACGAGGATGAAGATGACAAGGAAGAGACCGATGACATGAGCCTCTTCGTCAAAAAGTTCAGCAAGTTCCTAAGAAAGAATAAAGGCGGAAGAATCAGGCAAAGAAAGAAGTTCTCCAAAAGCAATGAGGCCTCCATTTCAAACTAGAATTTTACATGCTTTGAGTGTGGCAAACCTGGCCACATGAAGATGGACTGTCCAAATATCAAGAAGAGTTATTTCAAAGGAAACAATGAATTAAAGAATGGACGAAGAGCCTACATCGCCTGGGAAAACAACGACACAAGTTCATCCTCTGAACTAGAAAGCGAAGAACAGGCACATCTCTCTCTCATGGCGTCTCATCACTCAGACGATGAAGAGGTAAATGAATCTATCCATTTTTCTTCTTCCGAATTATAAACTGCATTTAATGATCTACATGATGAATATATGAAATTGTCTAAAATGTTTCTAAAACAAAAATCTAAATTAGATTCTCTTAGAAACATACCTTCATCATCCTCATGTTTAAATTGCATTACTCTTGGTAACAAAGTTTCTACATTGAGTTTTGAACTCAATAAAATGAACAAGAGTAGCAAGAGCTTGAGTAAGATCATTAATGATCAAAGACACTCTACGGACCGAACAGGTCTTGGCTATGGAAAAAGCCTTGCTCTTAAGAAACAAAGTAAGTCTATCATAACAGACTTTCGGAAAACATGTTTCCATGCATCTACACATAGCAAATACAAATCTAGGATACATATGCATCAACCTATCTGCTCTTATTGTAAAAATCATGGGCACACACCAAATACTTGTTATATTAGAAAATATGGTGTTCCCTAGGACATTTTAAATGGGTTGAGAAAGGATCTAACCATGTCGGACCCAAAACAAGTTGGGTACCTAATATAACTTAACCTGTTTTGCAGGTTGATTTGAGCGCCGCCCGAAATTTATGGTACTTGGATAGCGGTTGCTCAAATCATATGACAGGCGATAAAAGTAACTTCTCTGTCCTTACTCCAAGGGACAAAGGATATGTCACATATGGTGACAACAACAAAGGAAGAATTCTTGGAGTCGGTAGAATCGGCAAGCCACCTTCAACAACCATAGAAGGAGTGCTATATGTGGAAGGACTTAAGCAAAATCTTCTAAGCATAAGTTAACTTTGCGACAAGGGCTTCCATGTATCATTCTACCCAGATAAGTGCATCATTGAAAGTAAGGAATTTCTAAACTCTAAACTTGTTGGTAAGAGAATTAATAACATTTACATGATAGATATAGATTCATCTCTTCCTATAACATGTTTAGTTGTAAATGACATTCATGATGCATGGCTTTGGCATACGAAAATTGCTCACATACATATGGACCATTTGAATAATCTAATCAAGAAAGATTTGGTTGTTGGTTTACCCAAGATGAAGTTTGTTAAAGACAAACTATGTGGTGCATGTCAAATGGGTAAACAAACAAAAACCTCTTTCAAGCCAAAGCATATGGTTTCTTCGAATAGACCATTGCAGTTACTACACATGGACTTATTTGGCCCTTCAAGGACAAAAAGGCTTGGTGGTAACTACTATGCTCTTGTTATAGTAGATGATTTTTCACGCTACACTTGGACTCTATTCTTAGTACATAAGAATGAGGCATTCACAGCTTTTAGCACTTATGCTAAAAGAGTCCAAAACGAAAAGTCACTTAAAATCGCTGCTATAAGAAGTGATCATGGGGGAGAGTTTCAAAATGCTTCTTTTGAGGAATTTTGTGATGATCTTGGGATTAATCACAACATTTCTGCTCCTAGAACACCACAACAAAATGGTGTTGTAGAAAGAAAAAATCGGTATTTTTAAGAACTCGCTAGAACAATGTTGAACGAAACTAACCTCCCAAAGTACTTTTGGGCTGATGCGGTAAGCACTGCTTGTTATGTTTCAAATAGAGTTCTAATAAGACCTATTCTATAGAAAACCCCCTATGAACTCTTCAAAGGAAGAAAACCAAACATTTCACACTTGTATGTATTTGGTTGTAAATGTTTCATCTTGAATAATGGTAAAGAAAACTTAGGCAAGTTTGATGCAAAAGCGGATGAAAGAATCTTCCTAGGCTATTCTGTCACGAGTAAAGCTTATAGAGTCTTTAACAAAAGAACTCTAGCCGTGGAAGAATTTGTCCATGTCTCTTTTGATGAAACCAATCCTCTAATCAAGGAAAGGTTGACCATTGATGAAGAAGATTTGCCTAACTCTACTTCTAATGAAAATGCTATTATTGAAACTACACCTAATATAGAGCATGTGGAAGTGGATGATAATCCTTCCATACAAGAAGAGCATATTCACTCTGATTTACCCAAAGAGTGGAGAACTCATCGAGATCATCCTATAGACAACATTATTAGCGATATTAAGTGTTACCACTCGCTTAATGCTAGAAAATGCTTGTCTAAACATGGCCTTTGTTTCTCAAATAGAATCATCTAAGATTGATGAAGCAATCGAGGATGAACACTGGATTCTTGCTATGCAAGAAGAACTTAACCAGTTTGAGAGAAACGAAGTTTGGGAACTTGTTCATAGACCTAAGAATCAGCATGTAATAGGAACTCGCTGGGTATTTCGCAATAAATCAGATGAAAATGGTATAATCATTAGAAACAAGGCTAGACTAGTAGCCCAAGGATACAACCAAGTGAAAGGTATAGACTTTGAGGAAACCTTCGCTCCGGTTGTTAGACTTGAAGCGATTAGACTGCTACTTGCATATGCATGCTCTTTGAACTTTCAGCTTTACCAAATGGATGTAAAGAGTGCGTTCCTTAACGGGTATATAAAATAGGAAGTATTTGTAGAACAACCTCCTGGTTTTGAGGACTACAAACATCCCTCTCACGTATACTAGTTAAAGAAAGCCCTCTATGACTTAAAGCAAGCTCCACGTGCTTGGTATGACCGTCTAACCAACTTTCTAACAGAAAAAGGTTTCACAAAAGGCAAGGTCGATACTACAATATTTATTAAGAAGATAAATCATCATACATTACTTGTTCAAATTTATGTTGATGATATTATTTTCAGATCTACTAATGAAAGTTTGTGTAGTGAATTTGGCAATATGATGCAAGGAGAATTTGTGATGTCTATGATGGGAAAGTTAAATTACTTTCTTGGACTCCAAATTAAGCAACTTAGTGATGGAATCTTTGTAAGTCAGTCCAAATATTGAAAAGACTTGTTGAAAAGATTTGAGATGGATGACTGCAAGCCGATTGCTACTCCTATGGGATCAAGTACATACATCGATGCTGATGACGCTGGAAAATGTATTGAAATATCTAAGTATCGAGGTATGATCGAATCTCTTTTATATCTTACTGCCAGTAGACCTGATATTATGTTTAGTGTATATCTTTGTGTGTGATATCAATCTAAACCCAAAGAGTCACATCTAGTTGCCGTTAAGAGAATCATGAAGTATCTCAAAGGCACAACCGATGTTGGACTGTTGTATCCCAAGGGAAGCGTATGCGAATTGGTTGGCTTCTCGGATTCAGACTTTGCAGGATGCAAGTCAGAGAGAAAAAGTACAAGTGGTACTTGCCACATTCTAGGGAATGTTTTAGTTTCTTGGTCTTGTAAGAAACAAGTTTGTGTTGCCTTAAGCACCGCTGAAGCGGAATATATTGCTGCCGATAGTTGTTGTGCACAAGTGTTGTGGCTCAAACAACAATTACGGGATTACGGCTTAAACTTAGGCTGCACACCCTTGAAATGTGATAATGCTAGTGCTATTAATATCACCAAAAATCCGATTATGCACTCAAGAACCAAACACATTGATATAAGGCATCATTTCCTTAGGGACCATGTCCAAAAGAAGGATGTGTTGGTAGAATTCAATGATACTCATAATCAACTAGCGGACATATTTACTAAACCGTTAGAAAAAGAACTTTTTTATAAGATTAGACAAGAATTAGGCATTATCGATGAAGCTTACTTGTCCTAACATGTTTAAATGTTTATATGTATGCTTCATTGTTTATATTCAATGCCTACTTAATCTTAAATTGTGTGTTTTATACTTTAATTTTCAAGGTTTTAGAGCCAAAAATCAATTTTAGCCTCAGTGGGAAAACAGTATGTTATAGTAATCGATTATTGTAATGGTGTAATCAATTACAGAGAGACACTGTTTGAAAATTTTGAATTTTTGAAAGTGAGTAATCGATTACTCACTTGCTGTAATCGATTACTCTGTGTAGTTATATATATGAACTGCTGCATTTTTCAGAAATCCTCCATTTTTTCTCTCTCCTGTAACTCGAGTTCTCCCTCTTCAAACCCTCTCATTCTCTAAAAACCTCATTTCTACTCCGTTTTGATTGATTTTTGTTGCAAATCACATCACATTTTCAATTCTAAACACTTCTACACCTTCTATTTCGTGATTTGTGGCCTATATCAAAAAATCCCCAAATTTCCAAATTCAAAAACCCTAAACCTTCAAAAACCAACAATGGCTTCATCTTCAAAAAGATCACGTTCTTCAAAGTCTAAGCAAGGAGAATCAACTACCAAGTCCAACCCGTTGAACTTAACGAGGCTTCTTGCTAATGACGCTCAAAGGAAGGTTTTCGAGGAAAACTTCCATGAACGCGCCATCTTCACTCCTAAGTACGGTAACATTGGGAACTTTGAGTTTGAAGATTTTCTTTTTCCTTATCTTTTGCGGCAACAAAAACTTTTTAACTTTTGCTGCGAAGCGAACGATATTTATCCTGAGCTTGTTCGCGTATTTTACTACAACATGAACTTTAGGAAAAATCTTATGACTTCCCATGTTAAGGGAAAGGACATTGTTTTGGATATGAAAACCTTTAGTTCTCTTTGCTGTGATATACCGATGATAGGCGACATTACTGGGTTCTGCCTGGTATGTGAATGGGATGATTACGATCGCAAGAAATTCTATCATTCTATTTGTAGAATTTCTAAGGAGGAAATAGAAAGGCGAAAGCAACAAAGCCTTGGACAATGCCCACTAATCAGATGATTATGGATGAATTGGTTTCTCTTCGAGGCTACATCACCACAAGGATGGATGCTTTCGATACTCAGAGCCAACAAATCCATTACAAACTTTATCGTCTTTCTTCGAGGCTAAGCAACATGGATGTTGATGAAGATAGTTCTGAGCCCGAGTCTTAGATTATTTTGTCTAGGTTTCTGATTCTGAAATGACTATGGATGTGATAGTTCCATTTGCCTTTGAACATTGTTTGGTTTATTTCTTGCTGTTTTTGGATTTCGTGTATGAACATCTTTATTTTCGATGTTATGCAATGTATTTATATTATATTATGTTTCATACATGGTGTTAATTATATTATGCTTTATAATGTTACTTGAAATTTCATATACTATGAAATATTGTATGTTGCTCTACAAATGTCTATTGTGCTATAGACTCTTGGCTTTTCTTCTTTTTGATGAAGTCAAAAGGGGAAGAAAAGTTGGGAGATGTGTATTTTCTGTCAATATTCTTTCAGGCACATAACTCCAAAAGAAAGAGGGAGCATACATGCATACATATAGGGGGAGCATACTCAAGACAAGTCAAGATATATCATCAAGTATGCTGCTCTCAGAAAATTACACTTTCAAGAAGACATTGGTTTGTCATCATCAAAAAGGGGGATATTGTGAAGAAGATCTTGCTCCTGACCTTGGCACTGTTTTGATGAAGAGACTAATATCACAAAAAGAAGAAAGGAAGAAGACCGACAAAGACTATCGAAGATAAAGCTTCAAGATTTAGAGTCTAAGTCTTTAGGTACTTCTATCCTTACAACTCCTTTATTTACTTAGTTAATAATGCTCAAAATTGTTTTCAAGAAAACAAGAAAAACTAAGTGTGAATAAAAATAATTTTCAAAAACAACATGTAACGGGTTACCATACTTGAGTAACAAGTTACATGAGTGAGAAAAGAGTTTCCAAACCTTTAACAGCTATGAGTAATCCATTATAGACTTTGGAGTAATAGATTACCAGTTTTAGAAAACAGGGTAATCGATTACTTAAAGTAGTGTAATCGATTACACTATGGCAAATTCACAAAGCTGTCAAATAGTGTTGTTGAGTAATCGATTACTCAAATCCAGTAATCGATTACACTGTGTGAATTTTCAAAAATCTATTAACAGGATTGTTGGGTAATCGATTACCCATTTGCAGTAATCGATTACTGAGAGTTGTTGCATCAGTTTTTCAGATTTCAAGTGAAAGGGTTTCACTTCAAACTGATTGCTTTTCATTCCAAACGAAACCTACTCATGCCTAAGGGTATTATGGTTGATTGGAAGCCTATATAAAGGCATTGAAACACTCTCACAACATACAACAACTCAGATTACAAACTTTTACTTGAAACTCTCAAAATCTCTCACACTTTTTGATTTTACTTACACTTTTCAAGCAACCTACTCTTAAACTTTCAAAGTTATTTTGAAGTTGCTTCTAAGTGGTTTTCATATTTTTAAAGAGCATTATTATCTCAAGTATGCGAGTTGTTATTGGATTTCAAGTTCTAGAAATTGTCATATACACTTGTAAGGCAATCCAAGCCAAATTGTAAATTCTTCACTTTTGCAAAGTTTACTTTCTTTCACAAGGGTGTGAAGAAAAAGGGTGAGTGACTTGGTATAGTGTTTACCAAGGGTGTAACTTGGTATAGTGTTTGCCAAGGGTGTTACTTGGAATAGAGTTTTCCAAGGGGATTAGATATAAGTGAGTGTGTAAGGTACAAGGAGATCTCGGGGTGATATATCTGTAATTCCAACTCATTATATTTAATAAAGGAATCTCTTGCGAGTCAAGAGTACTGGACGTAGCCTTTGGTGGACAAGAAGGTGAACTAGTATAAAACACTTGCGTACTCTCTTTCCCTTCTCTTTGTTATTTATTTATCCTTCCTAAGTCAAAAATTTTCTGCACAATATTTCCGCTGCACGTTAACTTTGATATTAAAGAAAAATTGGCCATACTTATTGCAACAACTAATTCCCCCCCCCCCCCCTCTTAGTTGCAATCTCAGTCTTACAATAATCTCTCCCATTCTACCAACAATTAAAATAAAAATCTACTTAATTAATTGAGTAATTACTCATTTGAATCCCTCATGTTTTCTTGGGCACAAATTAAATTCACAATTAATTACCCAAATAATAAAATATAGATTCATGATACTCCTTCCTATATGCCTCGTTTGTTAACCTTAACCGAACCAATGATGTAGCATGTTAAGTATACACGTGGCAATTTTATGTTTGAAAAATTTTCCAACTCAATTTATCAATACCGTTTGAAATTAATATATTTTTTTTGGAGACTCATATTCTTCCACTTCACCAACTCCAACAAAAAATACTCATTTTAGTTCATCCATATTTCCGTAACTATTTTATACAGGGACTTGAAATCTTCCAACATCTTGCTTGATAATGAATATAATGCAAAACTATCTGATTATGGATTAGCCAAACTTGCAGGTAAAGATAAGGTGAATATTGTGCCTACAAGGGTTATGGGTACCTATGGTTAGTGATCCTGAGTATGTGAGAACATGGATCCAAAAAGATATGGAGATATTGCACATCTACTTCTCAAGTTACCCTGAGATGGATCTAATTCAACTTGTTGCAATAACAGCAATGTGCTTACAAGAAGAATCAGAAGCAAGACCTTTGATGAGTGATGTTGTAACTACTCTAATTAATGCCAATGTATCTTATTTCCATAGGAATATGATCGACTGACCTAATTATAGGTTTTGAATCTTGTAAATCATTTACGAATGACATTGGTTAAGTTTAATTATATATATGTCGGTGTAATTACACCTTCGATTTAAAATAATAATAATCAAACTGCTTTTTTAATGGAGTTATAATAAATTATTATTTTTTAAATGAATTAGATTGATTGATGATTGTGGTGGGGATATGTGATCTAACTATGTTGAATGATGGCTGGTGAGAGGATCTATGATCCAATTATGTTGATTGGTCATTGTTGAGGGGGACTATGATATAATTATTTTGATTGTTGAGGGGATCTTAAGATCTTTAGATTGGCATGGGTTACAAGCAAACAAAATTTCACTTGTGCGAAGACGAGCTTGTTTTCGGGAAACGAAGTAAGACATTTTCTTCGGAATATGCGTTGGATAAGGGACATACACCTTAAGCATATATTTCTTCTCATGGTGAACTTTTTGGCTGAATCGTTGTTACTGTCATATGTACTGTTCCAGTAGTAGCTTGGTTTCTCATAGAACATTTAAGAAATGGAAGAATTCATAAATGCGTTCTACAAATAAGTTCATCTCAATGTACTGCTAGTTGTTGTTTAGAGGGGAGGGCAATTTTGGATGATTGTTATATTTTATACAATTTAAATAAAATTAAACAAGGTTAGTTTTAAACAACCATAGAATTCTATTCTTACGGGGCAAGAGACATAGGTCTTAAAAGTAATGAAATTGTACATCATAAAGCAAACAGAAAGAATATGGAATATATGTAACTCCCTAAATTTAAGTCTTTAAAATTATAGTGTCAGTCCTGGGATTCTCGCTTGAGCAAGGGATTCTCGCCTGGGCGAGAAAGGCTCACCTAGGAGGGTGAAATCCTGGGCTATAATAGAGGATTTTCGCCTGAGCGAGGGTTGGCTCGCTTGAGCTTGAGTGGTCTCTCTTGAGCGAGAGTTGGATCGCTTGGGCGAGAAGGGCTAAACTGGAAGGGTGAAATACTGGGCTATACGAAGGATTCTTGCCTAAGCGAGAGTATGCTCGCTTGAGCGAGGGTGGTCTCGTCTGAGCGAGAGTTGGCTCGCTTGGGCGAGAAAAGTGACATTTTGGACCTGTCGAGGCTGTAAGATCCACGCTTCAGCGAGAGGATCCTTGCTTGAGAGAGAGATGCCTCGCCTGGGCGAGAGTTCCCTCGCTTGGGTGAGAGGGTTAGATCTGAGTTTTTAAAATAGGCGGGATTTTCTCGCTTGAGCGAGAATGGGCTCGCTTAAGAGAGAACCCGGCGAGTGCATTAAATGAGAAAAACCCCAAATACATTTTTGGTTAAGATTTGAAAATAGGAGAGAGAAAAGAGCAATTCCAAGGTATAAGAACTTTGATTCTCATGCAAGAGCTTGAGAAGAGGTAAAACTCTTGATTCTAACTCTCTTCTTCTCTTTGAAACCCATTTTTAATATGTTGGATCTCTTCTAAAAATATGATAAACCATGGAAACTCACCCTTTTGAGTTATGGTTCGTTTTATGTTGTTTTTCTCTTGTAAACTCTTGGTTTAGAGTTAGTATTTCGAGAATGGAAAGGGTTTGTGGGTTAATTCATGAAAACCCCAAAAACCCTAAAGAGAAAATGTGGTTAAAGTGGAAAATGGGTAAAATGCTAGAGGTAGAAGATGAGTTTACATTCTAATGTTGAAATATCATATGAGTATGTATGTTTTAGATGGTTGTAAACTTATGATGAAAGTAGTTTAGAAACATTGAAAATATGATAAATATCTTGTATGGTTAAATAATGCAATATAAGTTGTTTATGTGATATTTGGAATAAATGACTAACATTGTGTTATATGGTGGGAATGAGGAAAGATCCTAAAGTTGGAGGCTGTGTCGGTGGAACTTGCGAAGTTGCCAAGAACCAAACCAAACACTCACTGAGGTAAGGATAAGTCTTTAACTTATGCATTGTGTTAGAAAACGCGTGGATTTTCTGGTTGATGATAATGAATTAAGTTGTGAACCCCTTATTTATTATAAACATATATGGGTATGTTTGTAATAATGATGGCGTGGATTTACTGTTTATGAATTGATGGAGTGTCAATGAAAAGAAAACTCGTTTTTAGCCGACCATGATTGGTTAGCGACTTTGGCTCAATTAATGTAGCAAGCTTTGGCTCAAGAGATGTAGCAAGCTTTGGATCAAGCATGTAGCAAGCTTTGGCTCAAGCGATATAATCCTTGCATGCTTCTTTGTAATCCTTATGTGTCGAGGTTGTTTGAATTGTGCTACTTGTTAACTGGTTATGTGAACTGTGTTTAGACAAATTCAATTACTGACAATTGACTGAGTACAGGTACCAATGGCAGGAAGAGGAAGAGGAAGAGGGGCAAGTCAGAACGTCCCGAACGATTTATTGGCTCAGATGGTGGCGGCACTACAGCAAGTTAATGAGAACTTGCATAAGCTGAACCAGAATCTGGCACCAAGCCCGAGTTCACACCCACTAGTTCCACCTGGACCGGCAGAATACCGAGGTTTAAATGAGTTCTGTAGGAGGAACCCCAGTCAGTTCCACGGGGGATTTGCTCCTGATGCTTCCATTGAGTGGATCCAAGGGGTGGAGTGGATCTTCAGGGCCATGAACTGTACGGAGGCTCAGAAGTTGGCGTATGCCACTTATATGTTAGTGACGGAGGCCGAGAACTGGTGGGAATTCACTCGGCGCCAAATGGAAGTTGAAGGACGACTGATCTCCTGAGGTACATTCAAGGAGAAATTCCTTCACAAGTACTTTCCTACTGACTTGAAAAGGAAGAAAGAGATGGAGTTTCTGAAGCTGGAGCAGGGGAACATGTCGGTGGGGGACTACGCGGCCAAGTTTGAAGAATTGGCCTGGTTTTGTCCCTACACCGAATTGGAAGTGGACGGAAGGTCCAAGTGCGTCAAGTTTGAATCGGGTTTGAAGCCCAAGTTGAACAGCATGTTTGGGCACAAGAGATTGCTGACTTCTCTACCTTAGTGAACAAGTGTAGGGTGTATGAGGATGATTTGGCAGCCGATGAAGCGACGACATCTAAAGTGATTCCTCCTAAACACTTTGGGCCTCAACGGAACTTCTCGCATAGAAAAGGGAAGGGCAAGGCGTTACAAGAGGAACGGAAGCCTTACTCTCCTCCGATGGGTAGTCGGGAATATATTTCACATGGGTCGAGGACTCATGTCAATGCCGGAGGGTCACGGTTGAACTCTCCATCTTTATGCGGCAAATGTGGCCGAACTCATGTCGGTGACTTTTTCCCCGGAACGACACTTACTTTTTTTCACTGTAAGGAGGTTGGGCATGTCAGGAGATATTTTCCTAAGCTACAGGAAAGTGTGAATGTTGTGAGGGTTGAACGACCTCGATCCACTAGCAGAGTGTTCACCATGAGTGGTGCAGCGGCATCGGGTGTAGATGGCCTGATTAAAGGTAATTGCATGTGGCAGGTATTCCTCTTTTAGTGTTGTTTGATTCGGGAGCGACACACTCCTTTGTATCTATTGAATGCGTGGATAGACTGAAATTGCAAACTGAGTCCTTGCCTTTCGACTTGGTCGTATCCACCCCAACTAATGTGCCTATGGTCGTGTCGACAGTTGTGTCTCGATGTCCGAGAGTGGTAAA
This sequence comes from Lupinus albus, assembly GCA_009771035.1. NCBI lineage: Eukaryota > Viridiplantae > Streptophyta > Magnoliopsida > Fabales > Fabaceae > Lupinus > Lupinus albus. Next base: position 748,314 of record WOCE01000029.1, read on the forward strand.
CGGTAGGACATTTACCGTGGATTTAATCTACTTACCACTATCCTAGTTAGATCTAATTATGGGGATGGACTGGTTGTCGGCAAATCATGTGTTGCTTAATTGTGCTGATAAGACCGTGGTATTCGGGAATCCAGGTGAGATTTATGATGAGGTTAGTTACATGAAGTCGTTGTCGGCAGAGGAAGTCAGGACTTCCTGTAAGGAGGGAGGAGTCGTGTTTATGTTGTTGGCATCCCTAGAGAGTATTGAGAAACCCAAAGTTGAGGACATTCCGATAGTTCATGAGTTTCCTGAGGTATTTCCTGGTGATATTGCGGAATTCCCTCCAGTGAGAGAAGTTGAATTCTCTATTGATTTGGTACCTAGAATGGGACCCATTTCTATACATCCTTATAGGATGGCACTGTTAGAGTTGGTTGAGTTGAAAAGGCAGGTTGAGGACTTGTTGGCAAAGAAGTTTATTCGTCCTAGTGTCTCGTCGTGGGTTGCACCTGTTTTGTTAGTTAAAAAGAAAGATGGTAGTATGCGGTTGTGTACCGACTATAGGCAGTTGAACAAGGTTACAATTAAGAACAAGTATCCGTTGCCTCGGATTGATGACTTGATGGATCAGTTGAGAGGACCGGTAGTGTTTTCGAAGATTGATCTTCGGTCAAGTTACTACCAACTTCGTGTGAAGTCGGAAGACATTCCTAAAACTGCTTTTAGGACAAGGTATGGACATTTTGAGTATTTGGTTATGCCTTTTGGTGTAACGAACGCCCCAACAATATTTACCGACTACATGAATCGGATTTTTCATCCGTATTTGGATTCATTCGTAGTGGTATTTATTGATGACATTTTGGTTTACTCCAAAAGCCGAGAGGAACATGCTGAGCTCCTGAGGATTGTTCTAGAACTTTTTAGTAAGAATCGGTTGTATGCGAAGCTGTCAAAATGTGATTTCTAGTTGGAATCGGTAAACTTTCTTGGACATGTAATATCCAAGGAAGGAGTGGCAGTAGACCCTTCTAAGGTTGATGCGGTTATGGAATGGACGACGGCCAAGTCAATCACTGAGATAAGGAGTTTTTTGGGTTTGGCTGGTTATTATTGGAAATTCATTGAGGGATTTTCGAAGTTGGCAGTACCATTGACAAAGCTCACTAGGAAAGGGGAACCGTACGTGTGGACACTTCGTTTTGAAGAAAGCTTTCAAGAGTTGAAAGGAAGGTTGACTACGGCGCCCGTGTTGGTTCTTCCTTGTACTAATCGGGACTTTAGTGTTTATTGTGATGCTTCCAAGCAAGTTTTGGGTTGTGTGTCGATGCAAGAAGGGAAGGTTGTTGCCTATGCTTCTCGATAGTTGAGGACGCAAGAGCAAAACTACCCTACCCACGATTTGGAATTAGTTGTAGTGGTCTTTGCCTTAAAAATCTAGAGGCACCATCTTTATGGCGTGAGATTTGAGATATACAGCGATCACAAGAGTTTGAAGTACCTGTTTGATCAAAAGGAATTGAACATGAGACATAGAAGGTGGATGGAATTCCTTAAGGATTACGATTTTGGGTTGCAATATCATTCGGGAAAGGCCAATGTAGTGGCCGATGCCTTAAGTCAGAAGTCTTTACACATGTCGGCTTTGATGGTTAGAGAGGGAAAACTGATTGAGGAGTTCAGGGATATGAACTTGGAAGTGCAGACAAGGCCTCGTAGTATGATGATAGGAATGCTTAAAGTCACAAATGAACTGTTTGATCAAATCCGGGTAATACAAGTGGAGGAAAGTGAACTAATGGCTAAACAGGATTTGATGCTAAGTGGTAAGGAAATTGATTTCGCATCGGACCCTAGTGGATTGTTGCGCTACAAAGGGAGAGTTTGTGTCCCTCGTGATGAGACATTACGGAAGAGTATTTTAGAGGAGTCCCATAAGAGCAAGATGAGTTTTCACCTAGGAACTACAAAGATGTACCAAGATTTGAAGAAGTTGTTTTGGTGGTCTGGATTGAAGAGGGATGTGGCTTTGTATGTCTCGAGTTGTTTGGTATGTCAGAAAGCCAAGATTGAGCATCAGCGACCAGCGGGAGAGTAACAATACCTAGAAATTCCCGTTTAGAAGTGGGATAGCATCTCCATGGATTTTGTGTCGGGTTTTCCGAAAACTCAGAAAGGGTATGATTCGATATGGGTCATAGTGGATCGATTAACTAAATATGCACACTTTCTGCCCATGAACATGAGGTATTCTTTGGAACGATTGGCAGAACTGTATATTCGGGAAATAGTTCGTTTGCATGGGATACCATCGAGCATTATATCAGATAGGGATCCCCGTTTCACTTTGAACCTTTGGACTAGTTTGTAGTCCGCATTGGGGACTAAGTTGATTTTGAGTTCAACTTATCATCCACAAACAGACGGTCAATTGGAAAGGACTATACAGTCATTGGAGGATCATTTGAGGGCTTGTGTTTTTCAACAACCAGGGAGTTGGGATGACATGTTGCCTTTGATTGAATTTACCTACAACAATAGTTTCCATTCGAGTATTGGAATGGCACCTTATGAGGCGTTGTATGGTAGGAAGTGCCGAACTCCAATGAGTTGGTTTGAAACTGGGGAGGACTTGATATTGGGGCCCGAGCTGCTCCAAGAGACGACGGAAAAGATCAAGAAAATCCCGGAGAATATGAGGATCGCCCAGAGTCGGCAGAAAAGCTATTACGATAAGAGGCGGAAACCTCTTGAGTTTAATGAGGGAGATCATGTTTTTATGAGAGTAGTCTCGACTACCGGGATTGGTAGAGTGTTGAAATCTCGTAAGCTGACTCAATGATTTATTGGGTCGTATTAAGTATTGAAGAGAATTGGGCCGGTAGCATATCGGATTGCTTTACCTCCGTTGTTATCGAATCTCCACAATGTGTTTCATGTGTGTCAGTTGAGGAAATATGTTGGGGATCCATCTCATGTGGTCGAGTCTGATCAGATAGAGTTGAAGGATAACTTGACTTTTTCCACGTTTCCCGTGAGAATCATGGATATTAGTGTCAAGAGACTAAGAGGAAAAGAGATTCCTTCGGTGAAAGTACTGTGGAGCCAAGTAGACGAAGGGGATGCTACTTGGGAGGAGGAACGCGATATGAGGGAGGATTACCCTCATTTGTTCGAACCGAGGTATGTTTAATTTTCGGGGACGAAAATTCTTTTAAGAAGAGGAGGATTGTAACACCCTAAATTTAAGTCTTTAAAATTATAGTATCAGTCCTGGGATTCTCGCTTGAGCGAGGGATTCTCGCCTGGGCGAGAAAGGCTCACCTGGGAGGGTGAAATCCTGGGTTATACTGGAGGATTTTCGCCTGAGCGAGGGTTGGCTTGCTTGAGCGAGAGTGGTCTCGCATGAGCGAGAGTTGGCTCGCCTGGGTGAGAAGGGCTAAACTGGAATGGTGAAATACTAGGCTATACGGAAGGATTCTCGCCTGAGCGAGAGTTGGCTCGCTTGAGCGAGAGTTGGCTCGCTTGGGTGAGAAAAGTGACATTTTGGACCTGTCGAGGCTGTAAGATCCTCGCTTGAGCGTGAGGATCCTCGCTTGAGTGAGAGATGCCTCGCCTGAGCGAGAGTTCCCTCGCCTGGGCAAGAGGGTCAGATCTGAGTTTTTATAATAGGCGGGATTTTCTCGCTTGAGCGAGAATGGGCTCGCTTAAGCGAGAACCCGACGAGTGCATTAAATGAGAAAAACCCCAAGTACATTTTTAGGTTAAGATTTGAAGAGAGGTGAGAGAAGAGAGCATTTCCAAGGTCTAGGAGCTTTGATTCTCGTCCAAGAGCTTGAGAAGAGGTAAAACTCTTGATTCTAACTCTCTTCTCTTTGAAACCCATTTTTGATATATTGGATCTCTTCTCAAAATATGAGAAACCTTGGAAACTCACCCTCTTGAGTTATGGTTCGTTTTATGTTGTTTTTCTCTTGTAAACTCTTGGTTTAGAGTTAGTATTTCGAGAATGGAAAGGGTTTGTGGTTTGATTTATGAAAACCCCAAAAAACCTAAAGATAAAATGTGGTTAAAGTGGAAAATGGGTAAAATGCTAGAGGTAGAAGATGAGTTTACATTCTAATGTTGAAATATGAGATGAGTATGTATGTTTTAGATGGTTGTAAACTTATGATGAAAGTAGTTTAGAAACATTGAAAATATGATAAATATCTTGTATGGTTAAATAATGCAATATAAGTTGTTTATGTGATATTTGGAATAAATGGCTAACATTGTGTTATATGGTGGGAATGAGGAAAGATCCTAAAGTTGGAGGCGGTGTCGGTGGAACTTGAGAAGTTGCCAAGAACCAAACCCAACACTCACTGTGGTAAGGATAAGTCTTTAACTTTTGCATTGTGTTAGAAAACGCGTCGATTTTCTGGTTGATGATAATGAATTAAGTTGTGAACCCCTTATTTATTATAAACATATATGTGTATGTTTGTAATAATGATGGCGTGGATTTACTGTTTATGAATTGATGGAGTGTCAATGAAAATAAAACTCGTTTTTAGCCCACCATGATTGGTTAGCGACTTTGGCTCAAGTAATGTAGCAAGCTTTGGCTCAAGCGATGTAGCAAGATCTGGCTCAAGCGATGTAGCAAGCTCTGGCTCAAGCGATGTTCTAGATCTAGCTCTAGCGATGTAGCAAGCTTTGGCTCAAGCGATGTAGCAAGCTTTGGCTCAAGCGATGTAGCAAGCTTTGGCTCAAGCGATGTAGCAAACTTTGGCTCAAGTTATGTAGCACGTTTTCAATGGAAAAGGGAAATCTGTTTTAGCTAACCTTAAGTGGTGTAGCGGCTTTGGCTCAAGCGATGTAACAAACTTTCGGTCAAGTTATGTAGCATGGTTTTCAAAAGTATAAACGATGAAAATGGTTTTAAGTATATTTGATTTTAAATTGTTTACCTAACTTTATAAAAATGTGGATTAACGGATATTGACTTTTATTGAGTTAACGACTTATTCATTTGTGTTTTCTGTGTATGGTCAATGTAAATCCCATCGCAGGTAGGTGGAAGATGTAAAGATGGTTTGGTTAGGAGCTTAGAGGCTTTTGCTTTTTTTTGAAGTCTTTTTGCCTATTCTTTTTGTAATCTATTGATTGTATTTTGAAACTGAATATTGTAATTATGAGTATGATTTATGTACATGATGGTAACTCTGGATATTTGTATCTATGGGTGATTTGGAAACCCATAGCTAGTTGTATGCAGTAGTTACTGAGCTGCATTAATATGAATTATGTTTTTCTATCAAACCAATGTGTATGTCGTTATTGGGTTATGGTGTGAGTGTGAAGAGGAGATTGCGATATTATAATAAGGTTATGTAAATGGCAAGGGGGATTTATAGGAAAAATGTATGAAACTTGATTGAAATAAGGAAAAAATTTCAAGGGTAGAATTTGGGTCCTTAAAATATAAACATATAAAATTATTTCTAAAACAATTTGCGGGTTTTCTATTGCCAACATGAATATCTGTATATGTTAAAAAAAAATTAATGGTGACAATTTGCCTATTAATTTGTATTTATGTGGATGACTTATCTTTAAGAACATAACTCATTAACTCATTTTAAGAGTTTAAAAATTTGACATTTTGTGAGTTCGGAATGATATTTATAGGGCTTCTTCCCTAATATTGATATCTAGAAGTGAAAGAATATAATTAGACAGTGGGATTATTTGTAAAAACAAAGCCATTCAAAAGAAGAGTTGATGTTTTATTTATAATAAAGTGAAACACATTGAAGAAATTAATAGTACACGAAAGAAAAAACTAATATTTGATTAGTCATTGGGCCAAATTTTACCAAGAAAGAAAAAACTAATATTTGATTAGTCATTTAGCCAAATTTTGATCATTTTGCCTCTGCAATTATGGAATTATAATGAGTGACGTCTATCTATACATCTAGTGCACTATATTATTTCATTAGTGTATATTATAGAGACTCAATTAAGTATTACAACTATTTGGATTTAGGAACGACAATGTATATCCCATCAAGCCTACATAGGCATGTCAATGATGATAATTCACTAAATAATCAATTACTTTATTGCATTCATTGAAAATGTTAACTTTAACAATTCCACCTATATAAAATTCTAGTAATGACAAATAAACAAAGAAACATCAACAATAAATAACAATATTATAAATTATTATGAGGTGTAATGAACATTATGAAATGTGAAAATGTTATAATTTGTAATAATTTGTTTCACCCGTATTAAACACTGACTATGATTTCCAAACGTGTAGTAAAAGATCACAATATAAAAACTTCAAAGGCAATGTAATGATACTTTTTACATTTTAAAAATTGAAATAGTATAATATTTAAAATCAAGTCTAAGTTGATTGTATGGTGATGATGGTAAACTTGTACTAAAAACTAATATGAGTCATATATTAGTCTACAAAAGATATTGAATAGTGATAAGAATTAGAATAAAATAGGGCAACATAAATATAAGAAAGAAAGAAAACATGTGCAATCACCTTGTTTTCTCTTGTGCGTTAGGATTCTTCTGCGTCTCTCTTTTTGAATGCATTTGTTCAAATTTTTAGCCATCTAAAATTAATTAGACAATTTGTTTTTAGTTTCATTCGGTAGATTGAGTTAGGTTGTTCTGTTTACGAAAAAATCGGGGCTTCCTTACTATAGGTTCATGATCTGTAATTTGGTTTGTTTTCCTTTGTAAACCTTGTTCCTATCTAATTTACTCTGGGTGCTTTTAGGCCCCTTTTTTTTGCTAAAAAAAATTAATTACACACTTTATTTCCCTGTTAATTACATTTTAAATACGACAAATCTTCTATGATAGTGATTGTTTATTTATGGGATGGAAATCAATTGACATTAATGTTTTTTTTATTTTTGGTTCATATTATTACATTTGTTTTCCTTCAATTTACTCATTTGTGTAATTTATTTTCTATAATAATAATAAAAATAGAATAACATGAAATAATTAAATATTTAAAATTATACTTCAAATACATAATCTCTCCCATTCTACCAACAATTAAAATAAAAATCTACTTATATAATTGAGTAATTACTCATTTGAATCCCTCATGTTTTCATGGGCACAAATTAAATTCACAATTAATTACCCAAATTCTAAAATATAGATTCTTGATACTCCTTCCTATATGCTTCGTTTGTTAACCTTAACCGAACCAATAATGTAGCATGTTAAGTACACACGTGGCAATTTTATGTTTGAAAAATTTTCCAACTCAATTAATCAATACCGTTTGAAATTAATATATTTTTTGGACACTCATATTCTTCCACTTCACCAACTCCAACAAAAAATACTCATTTTAGTTCATCCAGATTTCTGTAACTATTTTATACAGGGACTTGAAATCTTCCAACATCTTGCTTGATAATGAATATAATGCAAAACTATCTGATTATGGAGTAGCCAAACTTGCAGGTAAAGATAAGATGAATATTGTGCCTACAAGGGTTATGGGTACCTATGGTTAGTGCTCCTGAGTATGTGAGAACAGGGATCCAAAAAGATATGGAGATATTGGACATCTACTTCTCAAGTTACCCTGAGAAGGATCTAATTCAACTTGTTGCAATAACAGCAATGTGCTTACAAGAAGAATCAGCTGCAAGACCTTTGATGAGTGATGTTGTAACTGCTCTAATTAATGCAAATGTATCTTATTTCCATAGGAATATGATCGACTGACCTAATTATAGGTTTTGAATCTTGTAAATCATTTACGAATGACATTGGTTAAGTTTAATTATATATATGTCGGTGTAATTACACCTTCGATTTAAAATAATAATAGTCAAACTGCATTTTGAATGGAGTTATAATAAATTATTATTTCTTTAATGAATTAGATTGTTTGATGATTGTGGTGGGGATATGTGATCTAACTATGTTGAATGATGGCCGGTGAGAGGATCTATGATCCAATTATGTTGATTGGTCATTGTTGAGGGGGTCTATGATATAATTATTTTGATTGTTGATGGGATCTTAAGATCTTTTGATTGGTATGGGTTACATGCCAACAAAATTTCACTTGTGGAAAGACGAGTTTGTTTTCCGGAAACGGAGTAAGACATTTCCTTCAGAATATGCGTTGGATAAGGGACACACACCTTAAGCATATATTTCTTCTCATGGTGAACTTTTAGGCTGAATCGTTGTTACTATCGTATGTAATGTTCCAGTAGTAGCTTGGTTTCTCATAGAACATTTAAGAAATGGAAGGATTCATAAATGCGTTCTACAAATAAGTTCATCTCAATGTACTGCTAGTTGTTGTTTAGATAGGAGGGCAATTTTGGATGATTGTTATATTTTATACAATTTAAATAAAATTAAACAGGGTTAGTTTTCAAAAACCATAGAATTCTATTCTTAATGGGCAAGAGACATGGGTCTTAAAATTAACAAAATTGTACAACATAAAGCAAAGAGAAAGAATATGGAATATAAACATATACAATTATTTCTAAAACAACTTGCGGGTTTATCTATTGCAAACATGAATATCTTTATATGTTAAAAAAAATTTAATGGTCACAATTTGCTTGTTAATTTGTATTTATGTGGATGACTTATCTTTAAGAACATAACTCATTAACTCATTTTAAGAGTTTAAAAATTTGAAATTTTGTGAGTTCGGAATGATATTTATAGGGCTCCTTCCCTAATATTGATATCTAGAAGTGAAAGAATATAATTAGACAGTGGGATTATGATTAAAAACAAAGTCATTCAAAAGAAGAGCTGATGTTTTATTTAAAATAAAGTGAAACACGTTGAAGAAATTAATAGTACACGAAAGTTCCAAAGGAAAAAAGTAATTTATCTTATTACTTTATTTAAGACCAAATAGATTAGTATCACTTTGTAATGTTGTTGAGGTTACGAAATCCACAGCAGTCTGGGAACCTAGAGCATTGCCCAAGCAAACAACGCGATGGTGGTGTGTTACGACCCAAAATTCTACCATTGAAAATTTTCCTTTATTTTAATCCTTCCTCGCATACAGTCGTCACTTTAATTAAAAACTCTCAAGCCCCACTCTTTGAAAATACTCTTTACCCTATCATATTATCATACAAATTTATTTTGCGGAAAAACATAATTCATTCAGATAGCATTTACCACATACATCCAGTTATGGGTTTTCCAGAGTTATAACGTCCATAACTACATCTCACCATATTATCCTAATCAGATTACATTTATCCAAAAATACTATCAAATCAACTACAATGTCAAATAGCAAATAAAGACGATCGAGTAAATAAACACAAAAGCTTCCTAATTAAGCTTCATCCTCAAAATCCTTCATTTACCTACAATGGGATTATCATAAACAACACACAATACAAAAGGGAGTAAGTCATTAGTTCAAAACTAACATCACATGATAATCCACATTTCAAATACGATTAAGCTTTAATATAATTTATAAACACAATTACGTAAATGCAAACATTCATATCTTCTTTCGTTCATTTCCACGTTATCCATATTCATCCTATAGAATATATATCCCATAATATATATTCTATAGCATGCATATTACGTTCATTCGAAGCATCGTTCTTCTCATTATTCATATACACACTATAGTATATATATCCCATACTATATATCCTATAGCATGTATATTACTTTTATTCTTAACGTCTTCATTTTCAGCATTCATGTTCACCCTATAGTATATATATCCCATAATATATATCCTATAGCATGCATATGACTTTCGCTCTTAACATCCTCATTTCTCATATGTCGTATTCATCCTTAATCGTATTCACCGGGTTCTTTCACAATTATAATCCCCTACCACATCGGGTTGGTGCAATTACAACTCCTTACCAGATCGGGCAGGTCTAGTTCATCATCCATACCACATCGGGCAGGTCTAGTTCATCATCCATAGCACATCGGGCATGTCTAGTTCATTCTCCATACCACATCGTGCAGGTCTAGTTATTATCCATAACACATCGGGCAGGTCTAGTTATTATCCATACCACATCGGACAGGTCTTGTCATTCTCCATACCACATCGGGCAGGTCTAGTTATTATCCATACCACATCGGGCAGGTCTAGTCATTATCCATACCACATCGGGCATGTCTAGTCATTCTCCATACCACATCGGGCAGGTCTAGTTATTATCCATACCACATCGGGCATGTCTAGTTATTATCCATACCACATCGGGCAGGTCTAGTTATTATCCATACCACATCGGGCAGGTCTATTCATTATCCATACCACATCGGGCAGGTCTAGTCATTCTCCATACCACATCGGGCAGGTCTAGTTATTATCCATACCACATCGGGCAGGTCTAGTTATTATCCATACCACATCGGGCAGGTCTAGTTATTATCCATACCACATCGGGCAGGTCTAGTTATCATCCATACCACATCGGGCAGGTCTAGTTCACAATACTTCACTACCATTCCCGATAGAATAACAATAACAGTCCACTACCACTCCGTGTAGGACACAATAACAGTCCGCTACCGCTCCGGGTAGGACACGATAACAGTCCGCTTCCACTTCGGGTAGGACACAATAACAGTCCGCTACCACTCCGGGTAGGACACGATAACAGTCCAGTACCACTCCGGGTAGGACACAATAAACCACTACCTCCTCGTGTAGGGTATCAACAATAAACCACTACCTCTTCGGGTAGTGTAACAACAATAAACCACTACCTCTTCGGGTAGGGTAACAACAATAAAGTTACCAACACGTTACCTCTTTCACATACCTCATTCACATAAGTGAGTATGAATTAGAGCCACTTATCCCTTACCTTGGTGAGCGTTGGGGATCGGTTCCGAGTAACTTTAAAAGTCTCCTCCGCGATTTCCTCCAACCTTAGGATCTTTCCTCATTTTCACCAATAACAACAATGTCAGTCATTTATTAAAAATAACACATAAATAACTCGTATTTCATCATCAAATACACAAGGGATTCACATATATTCAAGATTTCCAAAACTACTTCAATACAAGTTTCCAAACATCTAAACATTTCATCTCTTGCTCTTTATACTCATATTCTCATTTTTGGGGGTTTTTGGGGTTTTCATGAATAACCCACAAAACCATTCCATTCATCAAATATCAACTCTAAACCAAGAGTTTACAAGAGAAAAACAACATAAAACGAACCATTACTCTAAAGAATGAGTTTCCATGGTTTCTCATGTTTTGAAAATAGATCCAACATACCCAAAACAAGTTAGAGAGGAAGAAGAGTTAGAAACAAGAGGTTTACCTCTTCTCAAGCTCTAAGATGAGTCCAAAGGCTCTTTGCTCTTGAAAAGCTCTCTTCTCTCTCTTCTCTTCAAAGTTCTCACCCTAAATTGTGTTTGGGGTTTCTATTTTAAAGAGCAGTCGTCGGGTTCTCGCTCAAGCGAGCCCATTCTCGCTCAGGCGAGAAAATCCCGCCTTTTTAAAATTTCATATCTGACGCTCTCGCTCAAGCGAGGGATTCTCGCTCAAGCGAGAATCTCACAGTGTCAACAGCCCCAAATTGCCATTTCTCGCCCAGGCGAGACAACTCTCGCTCAGGCGAGAATCCTCCGGTATAGCCCAGGATTTCACCCTCCCAGGTGATCCTTTCTCGCTCAGGCGAGAATCTCTCGCTCAAGCGAGACTTCTAGGACTGATACTATAATTTTAAAGACTCAAAATTAGGGTGTTACATTGTGCACTTCCCATTCCAATCAATCATTATAAAAAGAAAAACTAAGTTTTTTACCAAGAAAGAAAAAACTAATATTTGATTAGTCATTGGGCCAAATTTTGATCATTTTGCCTCTACAATTATGGAATTATAATGAGTGACATCTATCTATACATCTAATGCACTATATTATTTCATTAATCTATATTATAGAGACTCGATAAAGTATTACAACTATTTGGATTTAGGAAGGACAATGTATATCCCATCAAGCCTACATAGGCATGTCAATGATGATAATTAACTAAGTAATCAATTACTTTATTGCATTCATTGAAAATATTAACTTTAACAATACCACCTATATAAAATTCTAGTAATGACAAATAACAAAGAAACATCAACAATAAATAACAATATTATAAATTGTTATGAGGTGTAATGAACATTATGAAGTGTGAAAATGTTATAATTTGTTTCGCCCGTATGAAACACTGACTATGATTTTCAAACGTATTGTAAAAGATCACAATATAAAAACTTCAAAGGCAATGTAATGATACTTTTTACATTTTAAAAATTGAAATAGTATAATATTTAAAATCAAGTCTAAGTTGATTGTATGGTGATGATGGTAAACTTGTACTAAAAACTAATATGAGTCATATATTAGTCTACAAAAGATATTGAATAGTGATAACAATTAGAATAAAATAGGGCAACATAAATATAAGAAAGAAAGAAAACATGTGCAATCACCTTGTTTTCTCTTGTGCGTTAGGATTCTTCTGTGTGTCTCCTTTTGAATGAATTTGTTCAAATTTATAGCCATATAAAATTAATTAGACAATTTATTTATAGATTTGTTTTTAGTTTCATTTGGTAGCTTGAGCTAGGTTGTTCTGTTTACGAAAAAATAGGGGCTTCCTTACTATAGGTTCATGATATGTAATTTGGTTTGTTTTTCTTTGTAAACCTTGTTCCTATCTAATTTACTCTTGGTGCTTTTAGGCCCCTTCTTTTTGCTAAAAAAATTAATTAGACAATTTATTTCACTGTTAATTAAATTTTAAATACGTCAAATCTTCTATGATAGTGATTTTTTATTTATTTATGGGATGGAAATTGTAACTACCCGATTTTCGTAATCCAAAAATTCTTTTTACAACCTTATTCATGAAAGTGAAGTGTTTACTCTTGAAAGACATTACTTGAACGGTTTGGAAACTTGAGAGAATACCTTTATAAATTACAAGGCGGAAATATTCCAAATACATTTCATTTCAAAAGCATATCATTGCACTTCCTTTCAAATACATAATCTAAACCATTACCCTTTAGCAAAGAACACTTTTAATTACAAATATTAGATCAACTTCATTATACCCTTTAGGAGAAGTTCCATTTTACAAAAGAGTGAAACCAATAAGTTTCTCATATTACAAACGTTTTTCATATAACATGTCAATTACATAAAACACTACCCTATCATATACTCTTCTCCGCAAGCGTCCAATGCGCTACCTCCACAACCTGAACTCAAATATACAACACATACAAGGAAAGACAGAGGGAGTAAGAACCAACTACGGCGACCGTAGCGTGGATTTACATGGAGTAATAACATTAAAGTATTAAAACCATACACATCTAACATCAATCATGATAATATATACCAATCAACACATATTATCCATATTCACCCTATAGTACACATATATCCCATAATATATATGTTCTATAGTGTGCATATTTATTCATCTCAAATTATCCATATTCACCCTATAGTACACATATATCCCATAATATATATGTTCTATAGTGTGCATATTTCTTACATCCAAACATACTCATTTCTCTTCATTCATATTCATCCTATAGTATATATATCCCATAATATATATTCTATAGCATGCATATTTATTTCATTTCAAACATACTCATTTCTCATCATTCATATTCACCCTATAGTATATATATCCCGTAATATATATCCTATAGCATGCATATTCATTCATTTCAAATCACTTTCCTTTTCATTACGTAACTCCTTTGTACTCCCATCTACTAAGATTAACATTTATTTATTCAATGCCACCTCGGGCAAGACTACACCACGAAGGTGATTTCAATACCACGTTGGGTAAGTCTACACCATGAAAGTGATTTCATTACCACGTCGGGTAAGTCTACACCATGAAGGTGATTTCATTACCACATTGGGCAAGTCTACACCACGAAGGTGATTCATTACCACATCGGGTAAGTCTACACCATGAAGGCGATTCAATACCACGTCGGGTAAGTCTACACCACGAAGGTGATTCAATACCACATCGGTAAGTCTACACCGTGAAGCCGATTCAATACCACATCGGGTAAGTCTACACCACAAAGGTGATTTCATTACCACGTTGGGTAAGTCTACACCACGAAGGTGATTCATTACCACATCGGGTAAGTCTACACCGTGAAGGCGATTCAATACCACGTCGGGTAAGTCTACACCACGAAGGTGATTCAATACCACATCGGGTAAGTCTACACCATGAAGGCGATTCAATACCACGTCGGGTAAGTCTACACCACGAAGGTGATCTCAATGCCACACATCCTTCATTACAAACATACCCATCTCCATGGATCCGTTAATATGCTCCGATTCTTGAGGGAAATAGGAGATGACGACTCTAATGAAATACTCTAAGACCACAATGGTCTTCTCCCTCACCTTAGGTTGCGTAAGCTCCGTGGATCCGCGAAGAGCTCCATCTCCCTCCATTTCCTTCAACCTCCATCGTTGCTTTTTCATCTCCAAAGCTCTCCAATGTTCCAGTAAGAAGCAAGAGGGAGAGGTTTTGATGTGTTTTTGAGGTTTAGTGGAGGAAAGAGTCAGAATCTATGGGGAGCCACCATTGGGAGTGAAAGGGGAGAAAAGAAAATGAAGATTAGGGTTTGTGAAACCCTTTCTTTTCTTTTATAGATGGGCACTCTCGCCCGGGCGAGAATATCTCACTTGAGTGAGAAGCCCACGATACTTTAAGTTTCAAAACACGGACCCTCTCGTCTGGGCGAGATTCTCTCGCTCAAGCGAGAATCTCACAGTCCGCTCAGGCTTCTCTTGTAAGGACCCAATTTCTACCCTTGAAAATATTTCCTTATTTATTCATCCTTCATGCATTTTCCTACGACTTTTAACATAAAAACACTAACAACTCAAATTAAGTCTCATTCCCCTACTCATGTCCTATTCATAATCTCAAAATCACATACATATTCGCATAGAAGAAAATCATAATTCTTTCATACATCCTGGTAACTACCGCATACAATTAGCTATGGGATTCCAAAATACCCATAGCTACGAATATCCAGAGTTATAAATATTCATGTTCAAAATACAATTAGTCATATTACAAAAGAATGAATATAAGGGCTTCCAAAAATTAGAAGACCCTAAGCTCCTAATCAAAACGTCCTTACATCTTCCACCTACCTGCAATGGGATTAACATTGACCATATACAAAAACACTAAGGAGTAATCTTTAACGTAAAATAATGTCAATATCCGTTAATCCACATTTTAATACTGTTAAGTAAAAACTTAGAATTAAATATACTTAAAACAATTTCCTTTGTTTATACTTTTGAAAACATGCTCCATAACTTGAGCTAAAATTTGCTACATTGCTTGAGCCAAAGCTTGCTACATTGCTTGAGCCAAAGCTTGCTACATTGCTTGAGCCAAAGCTTGCTACATTGCTTGAGCCAAAGCTTGCTACATTACTTCAGCCAAAGTCGCTAACCAATCATGGTCGGCTAAAAACGAGTTTTATTTCCATTGGCACTCCACCAATACATAAACAGTAAATCCACACCATCATCATTACAAACATACCCATATATGCTTATAACAATTAAGTGATTTACAGTTCATTTCATTATTCCGAGTTTTATTTCCATTGGCACTCCAACAATACATAAACAGTAAATCCACGCCATCATCATTACAAACATACCCATATATGCTTATAATAATTAAGTGATTTACAATTCATTTCATTATCCATAACCAGAAACATTCACGCATTTTCCATCACAATGCCTAAATTAAAGACTTATCCTTACCTCGGTGAGTGTTGGGTTTGGTTCCTAGTAACTTCGCAAGTTCTACGGACACCGTCGCCAACTTTAGGATTTGTCCACATTCCCACCATATAACACAATGTTAGTCATTTGTTTCCAATATCACATAAACAACTTATATTCCATTATTTAACTATACAAGATATTCATATTGCATTATTTAACCATACAAGATATTCATCACATTTTTCAACATTAGAAAGTAAACTCATCTTCTGTAACACCCCAAATTTTAATCTTTAAAATTATAGTATCAGTCCTGGAAGCCTCGCTTGATCGAGAGATTCTCGCCTAAGCGAGAAAGGATCACCTGGGAGGGTGAAATCCTGGACTATACTGGAGGATTCTCGCCTGAGCGAGAGTTGTCTTGCCTAGGCGAGAAATGGCAATTTTGGGCTGTTGACACAGTGTAATCGATTACACACTCCTGGTAATCGATTACATGCTGATAAACTAATTAGACCTGTGCATCTGACACAGTGTAATAGATTACACAGTCCTGGTAATCGATTACATGATGATTAAAAGCATTAGATATGTACATCTTACACAATGTAATCGATTACACCATGTTGGTAATCGATTACATCGCGACGATGCCTTTGTAATTTACACTGTGTAATCGATTACAGACTTATGGTAATCGATTACATAGTATTAATGTAATCGATTACACCATGTTGGTAATCGATTACATATCGACGATGCCTCTATAATTTACACAGTGTAATCGATTACACTATACTTGTAATCGATTACACTTATCGCAGTGTCTATAAAATAGAAACCCAAAACACATTTTAGGGTTAGAACTTCGAAGAGAAGAGAGAGAGGAGAGCTTTTCAAGAGCAAGGAGCCTTAGGACTCATCTTAGAGCTTGAGAAGAGGTAAACCTCTTGTTACTAACTCTTCTTCTTCCTCTCTAACTTGTTTTGGGTATGTTGGATTCATTTTCCAAACATGAGAAACCATGGAAACTCATCCTTTAGAGTTATGGTTCATTTTATGTTGTTTTTATCTTGTAAACTCTTGGTTTAGAGTTGGTATTTGATGAATGGAAAGTTTTATGGGTTATTCATGAAAAACCCCCAAAAACCCCCAAAATGAGAATATGAGTATAAAGAGAAAGAGATGAAATGTTAGATGTGGATAATGAGTAGTGCTTTAATGTTGTTATATGAGATGAACATGTATGCTTTGATATTTAGAAACTTGTATTGAAGTAGTTTTGGAAATATTGAAATATGAGATGTTATGCATGTTTTAGATGGTTGAATATTGATGATGAATATTTTGTATGATTAAATGATGCAAAATAAGTTGTTTATGTGATATTTGGAATAAATGAAATGAGAAAAGATCATAAGGTTGGAGGAAATCGCGGAGGAGACTTTTAAAGTTACTCGGAACCGATCCCCAAAACTCACTGAGGTAAGGGATAAGTGGCTCTAAATCATACTTACTGATATGAATGAGGTATGTGAAAGAGGTAATGGTTTAAAATGATACGTCTGTAATTTATGCATTATGTTGGAAAATGCGTGACTTTTCTGTTATAAAAATGAAAGTAACATTGTTGGGGGAGGCCCAATGAAAAGATGACACAAATGAAAGTAACATTGTTGGGGGAGGCCCAACGAAAAGATGACTCCGACGAAAGTAACATTGTTGGGGGAGGCCCAATGAAAAGATGACTCCGATGAAAGTAACATTGTTGGGGGAGGCCCAATGAAAAGATGACTCAAATGAAAGTAACATTGTTGGGGGAGGCCCAATGAAAAGATGACTCCGATGAAAGTAACATTGTTGGGGGAGGCCCAATGAAAAGATGACTCCGATGAAAGTAACATTGTTGGGGGAGGCCCAATGAAAAGATGACTCAATTGAAAGTAACATTGTTGGGGGAGGCCCAATGAAAAGATGACTCGAAGTAATGAAAGTCATATGCATGCTATAAGATATATAGTATGGGATATATATTCTATTGGGTGAATATGAATGATGAGAAACGTGAATGTCACATGAAAGTCATATGCATGCTATAGGGTATATAGTATGGGATATATATTCTATAGTGTGAATATGAATGACGAGAAATGTGAATGTCACATGAATGCTGTATGCATGTTATAGGATATATAGTATGGGATATATATTCTATAGGGTGAATATGAGCGATAAAAAGGAAGATATTGAGAAAGAAAGTAATATACATGCTATAGGATATATATTATGGGATATATATGTTATAGGGTGGATATGAAGAACGAGACCGATGATGTTTCGAACGAACGTAATATGCATACTATAGAATATATATTCTGGGATATATATACTATAGGATGAATATGAGTAAAGTGGAAATTAAAGGAAGATGATTTGAATGTTTATAATTTCGTATGTGTGTTTATGAATTACATCAAAGCTTGGTTGTATTTGAATGTGGATTATCATGTGAGGTTAGTTTGAACTAATGACTTACTCCATTTTGTTTTGCGTGTTGTTTATGATAATCTCATTGTAGGTAAATGAAGGATTTTGAGGATGAAGCTCAAATAGGAAGTCTTTGTGTCTATTTACTTGAGTGTCTTTATTGTTATTCAACGTTGTAATTGATTCGATAGCATTTTGGGATAAATGTAATCTGTTTAGGATAATATGGTGACATGTAGTTATGGACGTTATAACCTTGGAAAACCCGTAACTGGATGTATGTGGTAAATGTTATCTAAATGAATTTTGTTTTTCCGCAACATAAAGTTGTATGATAATATAATAGGGTAAAGGGTATTTTCAAAGAGTGATACTTGAGAGTTTTCAATGAAGGTGACGACTGTATGTAAGAAAGGATTAAAATAAATGAAAAATTTTCAAGGGTAGAAAATCGGGTCGTTACATCTTCTACCTCTAGCATTTTACTCATTTTCCCCTTTTACCACATTTTCACTTTAGGGTTTTGGGGTTTTTATGAATCAACCCCCAAACCCTTTCCATTCTTGAAATACTAACTCCAATGCAAGAGTTTACAAGATAAAAACAACATAAAACGAACCATAACTTGAAATGAATAGTTTCTATGGTTCCCCTCATTTTGAGAAGAAATCCAACATATCCACAATAAGTTTCAAAGGGAAGGAGAGAGTTAGAATCAAGAGCTTTACCTCTTCTCAAGCTTCTTAATGACTCACAAGCCTTCTTGCTTTTGAAAAAAGCCCCCTTCTCTCACTTCTCTCTAGGTTAACCCCCCATTGGGGTTCCCTATTTAATGTAACAGTGTTGGGTCCTCGCTTAGGCGAACTCATTCTCGCTCAAGCGAGAAAATCCCGCCCATTTTAAAAATTCAGATCTGACCCTCTCGCCCAGGCGAGGGAACTCTCCCCCAGGTGAGGTATCTATCGTTCAAGCGAGACACCCTTGCTCAAGCGAGAATCCTCCAGTATAGCCTAGGATTTCACCCTCCTAGTTGAGCTTTCCTCGCTCAAGCGAGCTAAACCACGCTCAGGCGAGAATCCTCCAATATAGCCTAGGATTTCACCCTCCCAGGTGAGCCTTTTCTCGCCCAGGTGAGAATCCCTCGCTCAAGCGAGAATCCCATGACTGATACTATAACTTTAAAGACTTAAATTTAGGGTGTTACAATCCTCCCCCTCTTATAAGAATTTTCGTCCCCGAAAATTAAACATACCTCGATTCGAACAAATGTGGGTAATCCTCCCTCATATCACGCTCCACCTCCCAAGTAGCATCTCCTTCGTCTACTTGGCTCCACAAAACTTTAACCAATGGAATCTCTTTGCCTCTTAGCCTCTTAACACTGGTATCCATGATCCTCCCAGGCAACGTCGAAAAAGTCAAGTTATCCTTCAACTCTATCTGATCAAAATCAACCACTTGAGTTGGGTCTCCAACATACTTCCTTAACTGAGACACATGAAACACATTATGAAGGTTCGACAACAACGGAGGCAAAGCAATCTGATATGCTACCAGCCCAATCCTTTTCAATACTTGATACGACCCAATAAATCTTGCCGTCAGCTAGCGAGACTTCAACACTCTACAAATTCCGGTAGTCGGGACTACCCTCATGAAAACATGATCTCCCTCATTAAACTCAAGAGGTTTCCGTCTCTTATCGTAATAGCTTTTCTGCTGACTCTGTGCAATCCCCATATTCTCCCGGATTTTCTTGATCTTATTTGTCGTCTCTTGGACTAGCTCGGGCCCCAATATCAAATTCTCCCCAGTCTCAAACCAACTCACTGGAGTTCGGAACTTCCTACCACACAACCCCTCATAAGGTGCCATTCCAATACTCGAATGGAAACTATTGTTGTAGGTAAATTCGGTCAGAGCATCATGCCATCCCAACTCCCCGATTGTTCCAAGACACAAGCGCTCAAGAGATCCTCAAATGACTGTATTGTTCTTTTCGATTGGCCGTCCGTTTGTGGATGATAAGCTGAACTCAACTTCAACTTAGTTCCCAATGTGGACTACAAACTAGTTCAAAAGTTGGAAGTAAAACGGGGATCCCAATCGGATATAATGCTCGACGGTATCCCATGCAAATGAACTATTTTCCGGATATACAATTCCGCAAATCGCTCCAAAGAGTACTTCATGTTCGTACGCAGAAAGTGTGCAGATTTAGTTAACCGATCCACTATCACCCATATCGAATCATACCCTTTCTGAGTCCTTGGAAAACCCGATACAAAATCCATGGAAATACTATCCCATTTCCAAACGGGAATTTCTAGGGATTGCAGTTCTCCTGCGGGCCGCTGATGCTAAATCTTGGCTTTTTGATAGATAAGACAACTCGAGACATACACCGCAACATCCTTTTTCAGTCCAGCCACCAAAACAACTTTTTCAAATCTTGGTACATCTTTGTAGTCCACTAGTGAAAACTCATTTTACTCTTGTGTGACTCCTCTAAAATTTTCTTTCGCAATTCCACATTATGAGGCACACACTCTCCCTTTGTAACGCAACAGTCCACTAGGGTTCGATGAGAAATTAGTTTTCTTACCACTCAACATTATATCTCGTTTAGCCATTAGCTCACTACCCTCCACTTGCATTACCCGGATTTCATCGAGCAGTTCATTTGTGACCTTAAGCATTCCTAAAATCATACTTTGAGGTTTGATCTAAACTTCCAAGTTCATATACTTGAACTCTTCAATCAGTTTCCCTTCCCTAACCATCAAAGCCGACATATGTAAAGACTTCCGACTTACAGCATCGGCCACCACATTGGCCTTTCCCGGATGGTACTACAACCCAAAATCATAATCCTTAAGGAATTCCATCCACCTTCGCTGTCTCATATTCAATTCCTTTTGATCAAACAGGTACTTCAAACTTTTGTGATCGATGTATACCTCAAATCTCACGCCATAAAGGTGGTGTCTCCAGATTTTTAAGGCAAAGACCACTGCAGCTAATTCCAAGTCATGGGTAGGGTAGTTTTGCTCATATGTCCTCAACTATCGAGAAGCATAGGCTACAACCTTCCCTTCTTGCATCAACACACAACCCAAACCTTGCTTGGATGCGTCACAATACACACTGAAATCCCGATCAGTACAAGGAAGAACTAACACTAGCGCCGTAATCAACCTTCGTTTCAACTCTTGAAAGCTTTCTTAACAACGAAGTGTCTTCACATACGGTTCCCCTTTCCTAGTGATTTTTGTCAATGGTAGTGCCAACTTCAAAAATCACTCAATGAATTTTCGATAATAACCAGCCAAACCCAAAAAGCTTCTGATCTCAATGACCCACTCCAAAGATCAATCTTTGAAAACACTATTGCTCCTCTCAACTGATCCATCAACTCATCAATCCGAGGCAACAGATACTTGTTCTTAATAGTAACCATGTTCAGCTGTCGGTAGTCAGTACACAACCGCATACTACCATCTTTCTTCTTAACCAACAAAACAGGCGCGCCCCACGGCAAGACACTAGAACAAATAAACTTCTTTGCCAGTAAATCCTCAACCTGTTTTTTCAACTCAGCCAATTCTAACAGTGCCATCCTATAAGGAGCTATAGAGATTGGTCCCATTCCAAGTACCAAATCAATAGAGAATTCAACTTCTCTCACTGGAGGCAATTCCAGAATATCACCAGGAAATACCTCAGGAAACTCACAAACTATCGGAATGTCCTCAACCTTGGGCTTCTGAATACCCTCCAGGGATGCCAACAACATAAACACGACTCCTCCCTCATTACAATAAGTCATGACTTCCTTTACCGATAATGGCTTCATGTTACTAACCTCATCATAAATCTCATCAGGATTCCCGAATACCACTGTCTTATCAGCACAATTAAGCACCACACGATTTTCCGACAACCAGTCCATTCCCAGAATTTGATCTAAATGGGATAGTGGTAAGCAGATTAGATCCACGGTAAATGTCCTACCGTTTACCACTATCAGACATCGAGACACAACTGTCGACACCACCACAGGCACATCAGTTGGGGTGGATACGACCAAGTCAAAAGGCAACGACTCAGTTTGCAATTTCAGTCTATCCACACATTCAATAGATACAAAGGAGTGTGTCGCTCCCGAATCAAACAACACTAAAAGAGGAATACCTGCCACCATGCAATTACCTTTTATCAGGCCATCTACACCTGATGCCTCTGTACCACTCATGGTGAACACTATGCCAGTAGATCGAGGTTGACCAACCCTCACCGCATTCACACTCTGCGGTAGCTTAGGACAATGTCTTCGGATATGACCAACCTCCTTACAGTGAAAACAGGTAAGTGCCATTCCAGGGCACGATTCACCGACATGAGTTCGGCCACATTTGCCGCACAAAGATGGAAAGTTCAACCGTGACCCTCCGGCATTGGCATGAGTCCTCGGCCCATGCGAAGTATAACCCCGACTACCCGTCGGACGAGAGTAAGGTTTCCGTTCCTCTTGGAACACCTTGCTCTTCCCTTTATCGCGGGAGAAGTTCCTTTGAGGTCTAGAGTGTTTGGGAGGAAGTTGTCTAGAGTGTTTGGGAGCATGTTTTCAAAAGTATAAACAAAGGAAATGGTTTTAAGTATATTTAATTCTAAGTTTTTACTTAACTTTAATAAAATGTGGATTAACGTATATTGACATTATTTTACGTTAACGACTTACTCCTTTCTGTTTCTGTGTATGGTCAATGTTAATCCCATTGCAGGTAGGTGGAATATGTAAGGACGTTTTGATTAGGAGCTTAGAGGCTTTTAATTTTTGGAAGTCCTTATATTCATTCTTTAGTAATATGACTAAATGTATTTTGAACATGAATATTTGTAACTCTGGATATTCGTAGCTATGGGTATTTTGGAATCCCATAGCTAATTGTATGCAGTAGTTACCGGGATGTATGAATGAATTATGATTTTCTGCTATGCGAACATGCATGTTATTTTGAGGTTATGAAATGGATATGAGTAGGGAAATGAGACTTTATTTGAGTTGTTGGTATTTTCATTTAAAAGTCGTAGGAAAATGTATGAAAGATGAATAAAATAAGGAAAAATTTCAAGGGTAGAATTTGGGTCCTTACAATATGGTATCAAAGCATAGTTAATCTTGCAGCCTAGGATATGGCCTTGCATGCTTCTTTGTGATCTTTGTGTGTTAAATTGTATGAGTGTGCTAATTGCTAAGTGATTATGTGACCCTTGTTTAGACAAAATTCAATTACTGACAAGTGAGTGAGTATAGGTACCCATTGCAGGAAGAGGAAGGGGAAGAGGAAGAGGGGAAAGTCAGAATGTCCCAAGAGATTTGTTGGCGCAGATGGTGGCGGCATTGCAGCAAATCAATCAGAACTTGCATAACCTGAACCAGAATCCGGCGCCAAGTCCGAGTTCACAACCACTAGTTCCACCTGGACCAGCAGAATATCGAGGTTTAGATGATTTCTGCAGGACGAACCCCAGTCAGTTCCATGGGGGATTTTCTCCTGCTGCTTCCATCGAGTGGATCCAAGGGGTGGAGCGGATCTTCAGAGCCATTAACTGTTCGTAGGCTCAGAAGTTGTCTTATGCCACTTACATGCTAGTGACGGAGGCCGAGAATTGGTGGGAGTTCACTGACGCCAAATGGAGGCGGAGGGACAATTGATTTCCTGGGATACTTTCAAGGTGAAATTCCTCCATAAATATTGTCCTGCTGATTTGAGGAGGCAGAAAGAGATGGAGTTTCTGAGATTGGAGCAGGGTGACTAGTCGGTGGGAGAATATGAGGCCAACTTTGTAGAATTGGCCTGATTTTGCCGTTACTCTGAATTAGAGGTGGACGGAAGGTCCAAGTGTTCGAAGTTTGAATCGGGTCTGAAGCCCAAGCTAAAGACGATGCTTAGGAAATAGGAGATATTTGACTTTGCTACATTGGTTAACAAGTGTAGAATGGTTGAGGATGATATGAAGGAGCATAAAGTGATGGCGCCAAAACCACTTCCTCCCAAACACTCTGGACCTCAAAGGAACTTCACGCACGAGAAAGGGAAGAGCAAGGTGTTTCAAGAGGAACGGAAACCTTACTCTCGTCCGACAGGTAGCCGGGGTTATACTTCACATGGGTCGAGGACTCATGCCAATGTCGGGGGGTCACGGTTGAACTCTCCATCTTTGTGTGGCAAATGTGGCCGAACTCATGTCGGTGACTCGTGCCCCAGAATGGCACTTACCTATTTTCACTTCAAGGAGGTTGGGCATATCCGAAGACATTGTCCTAAGCTACCACAGAGTGTGAATGCGGTGAGGGATGAACGACCTCGATCCACTAGCAGAGTGTTCAACATGAGTGGTGCAGAGGCATCGGGTGTAGATGGCCTGATAAAAGGTAATTGCATGGTGGCAAGTATTTCTCTTTTAGTGTTGTTTGATTCGGGAGTGACACACTCCTTTGTATCTCTTGAATGCGTGGGTAGACTGAAATTGCAAAATGATTTGTTGCCTTTCGACTTGGTCGTCTCCACCCCAACTGATGTGCCTGTGGTGGTGTCGACAGTTGTGTCTCGATGTCCGGTAGTGGTAAATGGTAGGGCTTTTACCGTGGATTTAATCTTCTTACCACTATCCCAGTTAGATTTAATTCTGGGTATGGACTGGTTGTCGTCAAATCATGTGGTACATAATTGTGCTGATAAGACCGTGGTATTCGGAAATGCAGATGAGATTTCTGATGAGGCTAGTTATAGGAAGCCGTTGTCGGCCAAAGAAGTCAAAACTTCCAGTAAAGAAGGAGGAGTCGTGTTTATGTTGTTGGCATCCCTGGAGGGTATTGAGAAACCCAAAGTTGAGGACATTCCGATAGTTCGTGAGTTTCCTGAGGTATTTCCTAGTGATATTCTGGAAATGCCTCTAGTGAGAGAAGTTGAATTCTCTATTGATTTGGTACCTGGAACGGGACTCATCTCTATAGCTCCTTATATGATGGCACCGTTAAAATTGGCTAAGTTGAAAAAGCGGGTTGAGGACTTATTGGCAAAGAATTTTATTCGTCCTAGTGTCTCTCCGTGGGGCGCGCCTGTTTTGTTGCTTAAAAAGAAAGATGGTAGTATGCTGTTGTGTACCGACTACCGACAGCTGAACAAAGTTACTAATAAGAACAAGTATCTGTTGCCTCAGATTGATGACTTGATGGATCAGTTGAGAGGAGCGGTAGTGTTTTCAAAGATTGATTTTCGGTCAGGATACCACCAACTTTGTGTGAAGTCGGAAGACATTCCTAAAACTGCTTTTAGGATGAGGTATGGACATTTTGAGTATTTGGTCATGCCTTTTGGTGTAACGAATGCCCCAGCAATATTTATCGACTACATGAATCAGATTTTTCATCCGTATTTTGATTCATTCGTAGTGGTATTTATTGATGACATTTTGGTTTACTCCAAAAGCCGAGAGGAACATGCTGAGCACTTGAGGATTGTCCTAGAACTTCTTAGTAAGAATTGGTTGTATGCGAAGCTGTCAAAATATGATTTATGGTTGGAATCGGTAAACTTTCTTGGACATGTAATATCCAAAGAAGGAGTTGTGGTAGACCCTTCTAAGGTCGAGGCAATGATGGAATGGGCAATACCCAAATCGGTTACTAAGATCAGGAGTTTTCTGAGTTTGGGTGGTTATTATCGGAAATTCATTGAGGGATTTTCGAAGTTAGCACTACCATTGCCTAAGCTCACTTGGAAAGGGGAACCGTATGTGTGGACACTTCGTTGTGAAGAAAGCTTTCAAGAGTTGAAACAAAGGTTGACTATGGCGCCAGTGATGGTTCTTCCTTGTATTGATCGGGATTTCAGTCTGTATTGTGATGCATCCAAGCAAGGTTTGGGTTGTTTGGTGATGCAAGAAGGGAAGGTTGTTGCCTATGATGCTCGATAATTGAGGACGCATAAGCAAAACTACCCTACCCATGACTTGGAATTAGCTGTAGTGGTCTTTGCCTTAAGAATCTGGAGGCACCACCTTTATGGCATGAGATTTGAGGTATACAGCGACCACAAAAGTTTGAAGTACCTGTTTGATCAAAAGGAATTGAATATGAGACAAAGAAGGTGGATGGAATTCCTTAAGGATTATGATTTTGGGTTGCAGTACCATCCGGGAAAGGCCAATGTGGTGGCCGATGCTCTAAGTCGGAAGTCTTTGCATATGTCGGCTTTGATGATTAGAGAAGGGAAACTGATTGAAGAGTTCAGGGATATGAACTTGGAAGTTCAGATAAATCCTCAAAGTATGATTTTAGGAATGCTTAAGGTCACAAATGAACTGTTTGATCAAATTCGGCGATGCAAGTTGAGGATAGCGAATTAATGGCTAAACGAGATTTAATGCTAAGTGGTAAGGAAATTGATTTCGCATCGGACCCTAGTGGACTGTTACATTACAAAGGGAGAGTGTGTGTGCCTTATGATGTGGAATTGCGAAAGAATATTTTAGAAGAGTCACACAAGAGTAAAATGAGTTTTCACCCGGGGACTACAAAGATGTATCAAGATTTGAAAAAGTTGTTTTGGTGGTCTGGGTTTAAAAAGGATGTGGCTTTGTATGTCTTGAGTTGTCTTGTCTGTCATAAAGCCAAGATTGAGCATCAGCGGCCAGCGGGAGAACTGCAATCCCTAGAAATTCCCGTTTGGAAGTGGGATAGTATCTCCATGGATTTTGTATCGGGTTTTCCAAAGACTCAGAAAGGGTATGATTCGATATGGGTGATAGTGGATCGGTTAACTAAATTTGCACACTTTCTGCTCATGAACATAAGGTATTCTTTGGAGCGATTGGTGGAATTATATATCCGGGAAATAGTTCGTTTGCATTGGATACCCTCAAGCATTGTATCGGATAGGGATCCCCGTTTTACTTCTAACTTTTGGACTAGTTTGCAGTCCGCTTTGGGAACTAACTTGAAATTGAGTTCAGCTTATCATCCGCAAAAAGACGATCAATCGGAAAGAACTATCCAGTCATTGGAGGATCTGTTGAGGGCTTGTGTCTTGGAACAACCAGGGAGTTGGGATAGCATGTTGCCTGTGATTGAATTTACCTACAATAATAGCTTCCATTCGAGTATTGGGATGGCACCCTTTGAGGCTTTGTATGGTAGGAAATGCCGAACTCTAGTGAGTTGGTTTGAAACTGGGGAGAACTTGATATTGGGACCCGAGCTAGTCCAAGAGACAACGGAAAAGATCAAGAAAATCCGGGAGAATATGAGGATCGCCCAGAGTCGGCAGAAAAGCTATTACGATAATAGGCAGAAACCTCTTGAGTTTAATGAGGGAGATCATGTCTTTATGAGAGTAGTCCCGACTACCGGGATTGGTAGAGTGTTGAAGTCTCGTAAGCTGACTCCGCGATTTATTGGGTCGTATCAAATATTGAAGAGGATTGGACCGGTAGCGTATCAGATTGCTTTACCTCCGTTGTTGTCGAATCTCCACAATGTGTTTCATGTGTCTAAGTTGAGGAAATATGTTGGGGATCCATCTCATGTGGTTGAGTCTGATCCGATAGAGTTGAAAGATAACTTGACTTTTACGACGTTGCCTGTGAGAATCATGGATACCAGTGTCAAAAGATTAAGAGACAAAGAGATTTCCTTGGTGAAAGTACTGTGGAGCCAAGTAGACGACGGGGATGCTACTTGGGAAGTGGAACGTGAGATGAGGGAGGATTACCCTCATTTGTTCGAATTGAGGTATGTTTAATTTTTGGGGACGAAAATTCTTATAAGAGGGGGAGGATTGTAACACCCTAAATTTAAGTCTTTAAAATTATAGTATCAGTCATGGGATTCTCGCCTGGGCGAGAAAGACTCACATAGGAGGGTGAAATCCTAGGCTATACTGAAGGATTCTCGCTTGAGCGAAGGTTGACTCGCTTGAGTGAGAGTTGGCTCGCCTGGGCGAGAAATACTCAACTGGGAGGGTGAAATCCTAGGCTATACGGAAAGATTCTCGCCTGAGCGAGAGTTGGCTCGCCAGAGCGAGAAAAGTGACATTCTGGACCTGTCGAGGCTGTAAAATCCTCGCTTGAGCGAGAGGATTCTCGCTTGAGCGAGAGGATTCTCGCTTGAGCGAGAGATGCCCCGCCTGGGCGAGAGGATCAGACCTGAGTTTTTAAAATGGACGGGATTTTCTCGCTTGAGCGAGAATGAGCTCGCTTAAGCGAGAGCCCGACGAGACAACATTAAATGAGAAACCCCAAACACAATTTAGGGCTAGAACTCTTGATTCTAACTCATGAATCCCAAGGGCAAGGAGCTTGGATACTCATCTAAGAGCTTGAGAAGAGGTAAAACTCTTGATTCTAACTCTCTTCTTCCCTTTGAAACTCATTTTGGGTATGTTGGATCTCTTCTCAAAATGTGTAAAGCAATGGAAACTCGCCCTTTCGAGTTATGGTTCGTTTTATGTTGTTTTTACCTTGTAAACTCTTGGTTTAGAGTTAGTATTTCAAGAATGGAAAGGGTTTGTGGGTTGATTCATGAAAACCCCAAAACCCTAAAGAGAAAATGTGGTTAAAGTGGAAAATGGGTAATATGATAGAGGTAGAAGATGAGTTTACTTTCTAATGTTGAAACCACAAGTTTTAACAAGAGATTGTTTGGTTCTATAGTTGCATACTATTCATAAGAGTAGAATTCTTAAAGTTTAAGTATGTATAGATACATACGTACAAACACCTTAATGATACGTAGCTGATACTAATGCGTGTGAAACTGAAGAAATCTGAAGGTACAATATCTAAGCATATATTAATGTACCTTACAATTATTTTAGACAATAGCAATATTCATTTTTCAAAATATTAATAATATGGTGTTTAGTATCAAGGTACCGAGATGGAATAATTTTTTTAGCAATTCCCATTGCCATTGCTTATGAAGAGGAAAGAAGCAAAATTAGTTTTTGCGAAATCTTACTAAAAGTAAAGTGACGCAATATCCAATGTTTATTATTGCAGCTTAGACTTATATACGTATCAAAAGGCACTAACATAAGAAAAATTTATCACTATAACTTTATTTCGCCCATTTTTATTTTACTAACTCGCTTTTGGTTACCCAAGGTTTAGAGAGTCACTTCAAAGTATAAACATATTTGGAGATTCAACTTTTATGCAAACACACTCATCACAATGACATTTAAGTATCTAAACTATAACACCTCAATTTTCGTTTTCGGAAAGATTATAAAACTTGGAGTGTTGGATGTATATTGGACAATTCTCGTTTAAGCGAGAGGATCTCGCCCAAGTGAGAGGCTAAGTATTCTAGTATGAGTTTTCTAGGGGCCTCGTTTAAGCAAGGAAGTGGTCGCTTGAACGAGAAAGAAATATGGACAAGCTGCGAAATTCTAGCTTGAGCTAGAATTCTCGCCCAGGCTAGAGAGGAGCCTTAGCAGGCTGCCTAATTCTCGCCCAATCGAGAGATCCGCGGTTGGGCGAGAGTGTCGGAGTTGAAAATTTGAAAAGCGGCGAAATTCTCGCCCAAGCAAGCCATTCTTGCCCGGGCGAGGCTACGTAGATATAAAAGTGAAAAAAGGGATCTAAAAACCCTAATATTCATTTTCTCTCTTCCCCTTTCTCTCCCAACGGCGGCTCCACCCAAATGGACCATTCTCCCCTCCACTAAACCTCAAAAAGTCATCAAAACCTCTTCCTTTTGCTTCTTAGTGGCACATTGGAGGGCTTTGGAGGTGAGAAAGGAATAATGGAGATTGATGGAGATAGAGGGAGAAGTTGCTTTTTTACGGAACAATGGAGCTTACGCAACCTAAGGTGAAGGAGAAGACCATTATGGTCATAGAGTATTTCATTAGATTCATCCTATCCGATTTCCCTCAAGAATCAGACAATGTTAACGGATAGAAACTCTCTTGGAAATTTGTGGTCCATGTGAGAGTCTATATTTTCCATGAAGGGGTATTATCCATAAACGTGGGAATATATGTATAAGAAAACTGTTTTATTAGATGAAATGCAATATGCTCACTTATGATAATACACTGTCATGACAGATGGTTCTATCGTTAATATGTTATATGATGATGAATATGTTGCGAGTTGTTTATTTGTGATAAAAAGGCATGAGTATGCTTATGATAATAATTAAGTTATGAGTTGTTTATTTGTTATAAGTGGAAATGAGTATGTTGGTGATGATGATTGTGTGATGAGATATTTATCGGTGAAAAATGGACATTATTATGTTATAAGAAGATGATTATGTTGTGGGTTGCTTTATTGTGGTAAGGGATAAGTATTTCCATTAAATATGAGATGATATGGAATAACTAAGTGTATGACTTATCATGAGGATAATGAGATATGTATTGTGATTATGATTGTATTTAATCGCCTTTGTGGTGTAGACTTACCCTACGTGGTATTGTATCGCCTTTGTGGTGTAGACTTACCCTATGTGGTATTGAATCGCCTTTGTGGTGTAGACTTTCCCTACGTGGTATTGAATCGCCTTTGTGTTGTTGACTTGCCCTAGTGGTATTGAATCGCCTTTGTGGTGTAGACTTGCCCTATGTGGTATTGTATCGCCTTAGTGGTGTAGACTTGCCCTATGTGGTATTGGCTCTCGGAGCAATGTATGATTAGTTCTTTGTGTATAGTATTGTTTTGGGAGTATTGTGTTGCTTGGGAAAGTATTTTAATGCTATGTAAGCATGGTGTAGCTTTGAGTATATCATTGATGTTGTTTATTGAAAGAAACTATTTTGTGGCGATCTTGATGAAGATCGAGTTGGATAAATGGTGTGAGTATGTTATTATAGGAGCTGATCGAAGAATGAACATCCTATGTATGATGTACTAATTTGATTGAATTGTCTAAGTGAGATATGATGATTATGCTAATTCGATATATGAACATTATGTGGTTTAATGTATGGATTGATATATGTTTAATATGATTGATGTTAGATGTTGAATAGGTTGTAATTTCTTTAATGTTATTACTCCATGTAATTCCACGCTACGGTCGCCTACGTTGCATAGATTGTATGTGTTATGTATTGGAATTCAGGTGGTGGCCATAGCATATTGGATGCTTGTGGAGAAGGGCATAGAATAGAGTAGTTACCTTGTATAATTAATATGATATTTGATTAATGTATGTAATATGAGAACTACGTAGAACCAATTTTTTTGTGAAATGGTACTTCTCCTAAGTATATAATAAAGTTGGTTTAATTGTAACACCTCAATTTTTGTTTTCGGACTGATTGGAAAACTTAGGGTGTTGAGGTGCATGCTTGACCATTCTCTCTTGGACGAGAGGGTCTCGCCTAAGCGAGGGACTCAACGTTTTAGGTTTGTGAAGTATAGGAACCTCGCCTAAGCGAAGAAGTGGTCGTTTGAGCGAAAGTGAAATCTTGAAAAGCTGTCAAATTCTAGCTCGAGCTAGGATTTTCGCCCAGGCTAGAGGGGGGCATTAGCATACTTCCCGATTCTCGCCCGAGCGAGAAATTCTCGCCCGAGCGAGAAATTCTCGCCTGGGCGAGAGCTTTCCAGTGTGAAATGTGAAAGAGTCGCAAAATTCTCGCCCAAGCGAGCCGTTCTCGCCCGGGCGAGAGCATCAGAGCTATAAAAGTGAAAAATGGGATCTAAAAACCCTAATCTTCATTTTCTATCTCCCCCTTTCTCTCCCAACGGTGGCTCCACCCAAATGGACCATTTTTCCCTCCACTAAGTCTCAAAACTCATCAAAACTTTCCTCTTGCTTCATGGTGACACATTTGGAAAAGCTTGGAGGTGAAAAAGCAACAATGGAGGTTGGAGGAGATGAAGGGAGATGTGGCTCTTTTGCGGAGCAACGGAGCTTACGCAACCTAAGGTGAGGGAGAAGACCATTGTGGTCTTAGAGTATTTCATTAGAGTCATCATCTTCGATTTCCCTCAAGAATCGGAGCATATTAACGGATAGAAACTCTCTTGGGAGTTTGTGGTCCATATGAGAGTCTTTATTTTACATGAGGATGTATTAGCCATAAAAGTGGAGATATATGTGTGGGGGAAAACCGTCTATTTAAGTAAATCGTTATATGGTAATTTATGGTAATACACCGTCATTAAAGATGGTTCTAACGTTAATGTGTATGATGAAGAATATGTTATGCATGGTTTGTTTATGATAATGGTTATGTTGTGTGATAATGATGGTGTGTGAGATATTTATGGTCATAAGCATAAATGAGTATGTTGTAAGTGGTTAATTGTCATAAACATGTATGGGTGTGTTGTAACAATGAATGTGTGATGAGTTGTGAATGTGTTAAAATGGATATAAGTATGTTTATCAAAATGAGTATGTTGTAAGTGGTTGATTGTTATAAACATGTATGGGTGTGTTGTAACAATGAATGTGTGATGAGTTGTGAATGTGTGATGAGTTGTGAATGTGTTAAAATAGATATGAGTGTATTAATCAAAATAAGTATGTTGTGAGTGGTTGATTGTTATAAACATGTATGGGTGTGTTGTGACAATGAAGGTGTTGTATGTTATTTATGGTGATAAAATAATGAGATGCCTTGTGTTGATTGTGTATGACATGGATGTGAGTGTAATGTGGAAACTCGACTTGCCCGATGTGGTATGGGGAATGAGCTCGACCTGCCTGATGTGGTATGGGGATTATTCGACCTGCCCGATGTGGTATGGGGATTATTTGTACGGAGCAGAATTGTTGAATAAGGATTTTAAAAGAAAATTTTTGAGTTATGAAAATCGGGTCCTTACAATATGGTATCAGAGCATATGTCAACTCTGCGGCCTAGGGTATGACCTAACATGCTTATTTGTGAAATTTTTGTGAGTTAACTACTTGACTTGTGTGCATTGTTGTTGACTATGTGGTAACTGCTGATGTGAAAGATGATTGTTGAATTTCCTGCTATAAGTGTTTGGTTGTGAATTTATCGTTGGATGTCTTGTTGTGAGTTATTGATGAAGTGATTGTTGTAAAACTTTTGTTGAATTTATTGTGTGAGACCCTTGTTGGGGATTCTGTAGTGATATTCTTGCTAAAAGTTTTTGGTTGTGAGCATCTTGTTGAAATTGTTTTGGAGAGTTTGTGATTGTGATTTCCGGTTGGATTTCTTGGTGTGGAATTTCTTTTATCACTAAGATTAAGATAATTGAAAATGAATGATTGAATTGTTAATTACGCATGTAGTATGAACATATATGGGTGTGTTTATACTAAAGTGAGTGTAGATTTACGGAAATGGAAAATGTGTGTATTTTCTGGTTATGCAAGGATGGAGTTGTGAATCACGCATTTAGTATAAACATATATGGGTGTGTTTATACTAAAGTCGGCGTAGATTTACGGGAAAACGATTTATGGTAAAAACAATGAAATGAATTGTAAGTCACTTTGTAGTTACAAGCATATGAGATATGTTGTAATGATGTCGGGTGCATTTATTGTTTATGTATTGGTGGAGTGCCAATGGAAATAAAACTCGGAAAATGTATTGGTGGATTGTCAATGGAAATAAAACTCGAATATGTATTGGTGGAGTGCCAATGGAAATAAAACTCGGAAATATATTGGTGGAGTGCCTATGGAAATAAAACTCGGGAAATGTATTGGTGGAGTGCCAATGGAAATAAAACTCGGATATGTATTGGTGGAGTGCCAATGGAAATAAAAC
Organism: Lupinus albus; assembly: GCA_009771035.1. Taxonomy (NCBI): domain Eukaryota; kingdom Viridiplantae; phylum Streptophyta; class Magnoliopsida; order Fabales; family Fabaceae; genus Lupinus; species Lupinus albus. The sequence goes on from WOCE01000029.1 coordinate 782,431, forward strand.
TCGGAAATATATTGGTGGAGTGCCAATGGAAATAAAACTCGGGAAATGTATTGGTGGAGTGCCAATGGAAATAAAACTCGGGAAATGTATTGGTGGAGTGACAATGGAAATAAAACTAAAAAAAATATATTTGATGGGGTGCCAACGGAAATAAAACTCGTTTTTAGCCGACCATGATTGGTTAGCAACTTTGGCTCAAGTAATGTAGCAAGCTTTGGCTCAAGTAATGTAGCAAACTTTGGCTCAAGTAATGTAGCAAGTTTTGGCTCAAGCAATGTAGCAAGCTTTGACTCAAGCAATGTAGCAAGCTTTGGCTCAAGCAATGTAGCAAACTTTGGCTCAAGTAATGTAGCAAGCTTTGGCTCAAACAATGTAGCAAACTTTAGCTCAAGTTATGTAGCATGTTTTCAAAAAAAAAAAATTTAGCCGACTATGAATGGTTAGCGACTCTGGCTTGAGTATATAAGCGAACACTCTGGCTTGAGTATATAAGCGAACACTCTTGCTTGAGTATATAAGCAAGACTATGGCTTGAGTATATAAGCGAAACCCTGACTTGGGTATATAAGCGAAACCCTGACTTGGGTATATAAGCGAAACTCCAGCTCGAGTATATGTAGCATGTTTAAAAAATAAGTGAACCTGTTTTAGCTAACCTTAAGTGGTGTAGCGACTTTGGCTCAAGTTATGCAGCAAAGAAAATGAATTTCAAAATGGTTTAATAACCTTGTTTCATTGTGGAATTGCCTAGCCGAAGTGGTAGTGGATCACTGTGGAATTGCCTACCCGGAGTGGTAGTGGATTATTGTTGAGTTGCCTACCCGAAGTGGTAGTGGATCATTGTTGAGTTGCCTACCCGAAGCGGTAGTGGATCATTGTTCAGTTGCCTACCCGGAGTGGTAGTGGACCATGGTTGATTTGCCTACCCTAAGAGGTAGTGGATTATCTTTTGTGCATGAAACTTCTGGTCTGTGATGATTGACCGTTTGTAATTGAACATTTGCAATGCACGATATAGTGGTAATGAACTCAAATTAACTGTTTTGATATTGTGCTTTCAAAACTTGTTTCTATTTCATGTGCGTCAGTAATTGTTATACGTGATTTCAGTGTTATGGTGTAAGCATGTTTCTGTGAGTGTACTGTGGGGACTCTCATGTCCTGGAAGAAATGTAACTCCAGAACTAACTAACTTTGAAAATTTGTGATTTGGACTTTGGTGTCGCATGAGAAAAAGGGTTTTGAATTAGGTTGAAATGATTAAGTAAATCTTGTTTTCACGAAATGATTGCCATGAATCGTATATCTAATCTATGTTTGAAAATCATTTTGGGTGAAGGGTAGCATGTGGCTAAACATTAATTTAGAACCATGTTGGAGAATCCAAAATTTTAGCAACTATATCTTTGATAATTATGACGTTGTTAGAAGCTTTGGGATGTAATTATGACCAGGTGTTCATAGACATGATGTAAACTTGGGTGTGAGATGTATGCATTCCATGGTAGTTTGACTATTCATATAATACTTATGTTATTGGACTGGATGTATGTAAAATTTACCATGACCATTGGTAACCAAACATGTGATTTGAGTGGGCCTATGGTCTTGTACACCTAGTGGAGGCTATGAATTGGCGAATATTCTTCTACCACACCCGTTCGTAGTTGAAATGTTTGATTGGATTGGATAGTTACTTGGTGATTTTAATTGGTGCTCCGAAAGACTCCAAAAATCTTGTTTGTCTAAATGCTACATGAATGACTATCATGTTTCTGTGTCATAGTGAGTATGAATTGAAATGCTAGTAAAGATTTTTGAGTAAATCATGGTTATTTGCCGTGTGAAATGAAATGACGTTTTTCCATGTGGATGTCGATCTAGATATTGCATGTTTGATGTGATCTAGTGCACCTTGGTAAATGATGGGTATAGATCCCACTTCGAAGTGGTTTAGAAAGTTTTGTTGCGATTCGGACCGTATAGGTTAATCATTTTGAACAATTGTTGTAGTGATGGATCAGGGAGATCTATTGTGATGGAGGAATACTGGAGAATCTTCATTTCGGATGTGATAATTTCCTCTTAGTTGACCTGATGTTTGGAATGGGTTTTTGGGCTCACAAAGGGTAGCCCATGATTTGACTATGTGGTATCACTGTTACGTGGTATGTGCCTTTATTTGTCGTCTAAGTGATCTTAATTGTTTGGACGGTTAGATCCAAGTGTGGTCGAGTATATATTATGCCTAAAGGGTAGGCAATGATAGTATCTTCCCGAGAGTAACCTAACAAAATTTCGGGGACGAAATTTCTTGTTAGGGGGGAAGGATTGTAACACCTCAATTTTTGTTTTCGGATTGATTGGAAAACTTAGGGTGTTGAGGTGCATGCTTGACCATTCTCTCTTGGACGAGAGGGTCTCGCCTAAGCAAGGGACTCAACGTTTTAGGTTTGAGAAGTATAGGAACCTCGCCCAAGCGAAGAAGTGGTCGTTTGAGCGAAAGTGAAATCTGGAAAAGCTGTCAAATTCTAGCTCGAGCTAGGATTTTCGCCCAGGCTAGAGGGGGGCATTAGCATACTTCCCGATTCTCGCCCGGGCGAGAGCTTTCCAGTGTGAAATGTGAAAGAGTCGCGAAATTCTCGCCCAAGCGAGCCGTTCTCGCCCGGGCGAGAGCATCAGAGCTATAAAAGTGAAAAATGGGATCTAAAAACCCTAATCTTCATTTTCTATCTCCCCCTTTCTCTCCCAACGGTGGCTCCACCCAAATGGACCATTTTTCCCTCCAATAAGTCTCAAAACTCATCAAAACTTTCCTCTTGCTTCATGGTGACACATTTGGAAAAGCTTGAAGGTGAAAAAGCAACAATGGAGGTTGGAGGAGATGAAGGGAGATGTGGCTCTTTTGCGGAGCAATGGAGCTTACGCAACCTAAGGTGAGGGAGAAGACCATTGTGGTCTTAGAGTATTTCATTAGAGTCATCATCTTCGATTTCCCTCAAGAATCGGAGCATATTAACGGATAGAAACTCTCTTGGGAGTTTGTGGTCCATATGAGAGTCTTTATTTTACATGAGGATGTATTAGCCATAAAAGTGGAGATATATGTGTGGGGGAAAACCGTCTATTTAAGTAAATCGTTATATGGTAATTTATGGTAATACACCGTCATTAAAGATGGTTCTAACGTTAATGTGTATGATGAAGAATATGTTATGCATGGTTTGTTTATGATAATGGTTATGTTGTGTGATAATGATGGTGTGTGAGATATTTATGGTCATAAGCATAAATGAGTATGTTTTAAGTGGTTGATTGTCATAAACATGTATGGGTGTGTTGTAACAATGAGTGTGTGATGAGTTGTGAATGTGTTAAAATGGATATGAGTATGTTTATCAAAATGAGTATGTTGTAAGTGGTTGATTGTTATAAACATGTATGGGTGTGTTGTAACAATGAATGTGTGATGAGTTGTGAATGTGTTAAAATGGATATGAGTATGTTTATCAAAATGAGTATGTTGTGAGTGGTTGATTGTTATAAACATGTATGGGTGTGTTGTAACAATGAATGTGTGATGAGCTGTGAATGTGTTAAAATGGATAAAGGTATGTTTGTGACAATGAAGGTGTTGTATGTTATTTATGGTGATAAAATAATGAGATGCCTTGTGTTGATTGTGTATGACATGGATGTGAGTGTAATGTGGAAACTCGACTTGCCCGATGTGGTATGGGGAATGAGCTCGACCTGCCTGATGTGGTATGGGGATTATTCGACCTGCCCGATGTGGTATGGGGATTATTTGTACGGAGCAGAATTGTTGAACGAGATCAAGGGTAAATTACTACGGAATGTGAAGGATGTGAAAAGTGTATACTCGGAATGAAAATCATATGCATGACATAGGATATATATTATAAGATATATATCCTATAGGGTGAATATGAATGATGAGAAATGAGTATATTTGGACGAATAAAGTATGCACACTATAGCACATATATAGTATGGGATGTATGTGTATTATAGGGTGAATATGGATCATATGTGATAAGTAAATATGCACACTATAAAACACATATAGTATGGAATGTATGTGTACTATATGGTGAATATGAATAATATGTGATGAATAAGTATGCACACTATAGAACGCATATAGTATGGGATATATGTGTACTATAGGGTGAATATGGATAATATGTGATGAATAAGTATGCAAACTGTAGAACACATATAGTATGGGATATATGTGTACTATAGGGTGAATATGGATAATATGTGTTGATTGATATATGTTTATCATGATTGATGTTAGATGTGTGTGGTTTTAATACTTTAATGTTATTACTCCATGTAAATCCACGTTACGGTCGCCATAGTTGGTTCTTACTCCCTCTGTCTTTCCTTGTATGTGTTGTATATTTGGGTTCAGGTTGTGGAGGTAGCGCATTGGACGCTTGCGGAGAAGAGTACATGATAGAGTAGTGGATAATATGTAATTGATATGTTATATGATAAATATTTGTAATATGAAGAACATGTTAAAGTGAATTCATGTATAAACAACTTTCTTGTAAGTGTGTAATGAAGCAGATCTAATGTTTGTATTCAATGTACTTTTGAGAAAGTGTAATTGTATAAAGGATGTATTTGAACGGAAGTGTAATGACATGCTTTTGAAATGAAAGGTGTTTGGAATATTTCCGCCTTGTAAATTTATAAACGTATTCACTCAAGTTTCCAATCTATTCGAGCAATGTCTTTCAAAAGTAATCACTTCACTTTCACGAATAAGGATTTTAAAAGAGAATTTTCGAGTTATGAAAATTGGGTCCTTACATTTATGATTGTAATAAGGGTATTATTTGAGAAAGGATAAATGTATAGAGTATGAACTTAAGATGAAATGTAATGACATGTTTTTTATGAAAGAGAACTATTGATTATTTTCGCGTTTTGGACTATGAATTTAACTGATATTGTACTCACTCAGGTTTTTTCAAATCGGTTAATTAACATCGTTCAAAAGTAATCACTTCACTCCCCATGAATAAAGTTTTAAATTTTATTGGGTTGAAAAATCGGCTCCTTATATTAACCAATTGCAATCAATACTTTGAACCAGAAGTTTACTTTTTAGCAACTCATCCAAACAAAGGCACGAGACTTACTCTCCTCAAAGCACCCAAAGCATCTTTCTTTTCCAGAATTAATGCATCCAATATGAAATGGCAGGGCCTTAGAAATTAATCTAAAAGAGATATTTTACAATTGCAATATAGAACAGGTTGTACACAAGTTCATCATTTAATTTAAATTACTAAACTTTGATGCGTCGAAAGAAAACATATATTGAAGAAGTATTCAATATGTACAAGATTATTTCAAGGAAAAGAATATAGAGCACACTATAGAGGACCTTTACAAAAGAAACTTGCATGGCTACATACTATATAATAAAGAGGTAGATTTAGCGAAAGTCAATTAACAGATTAGATCTCCACATCACCACACTATGCATATTTGTTTTCAGCCATGAGAAGTGGACAAGGTAATTAAAAGAACATCTCAACTACGGACGCGTAAGAAACTAAATATCACAACATACATGTTTTCATGATATACAATATTCTAACACTAGCAAGAGCTAACATTCTTTCATTATCAAAAATCAACATAGCTTAGCAGAAGAACCACACTGTCTGCTAACTCCCCCTCCCATCTCCAATAACATGAGCTTGTACTGAGTATCAATTTTGTTTTCCAATTAAAGAAACCATTATTATTTTCAATAAAGTAAAATATCAATGACAGAAAAGTATTAGATTACACTTTCCCGCATTTTCAATTTGTATAATATCAACAATCGGATTCAAAATCCTATTTCCAAGATAGATAATATATTTTTCAAAAGTTTTCTATTCTTATGATGTAAACAAGAGTCACAATCCTCCATTGGATCGTATAGCGAATGATCACCATTTCAAATTTCTTTTCAACCATAACAATAAGGACATATGAGTAAACTAAAGAAGGAAGCTATTTAAATTTCTCTCTCCATCATCTTAATGATTAATCATAAGAGAAAATTCACAACTGAAATTTCAATAGAGATTTCACAATAAGAAATTCAACCAGAAGCTTCATAACAAGAAGTTCAACGAGAAGTTCACAATAAGGAATTCAACAAGAAGTTTACAACAAGTAATTCAACAAGAAATTTACAATAAGGACTTCATCAAGAAATTCGCAGCAAGATATTCAATGATAAGTTCACGGCAAGAAATTCATCGGCATGTTTACAACTAGAAGTCTACAGCAAGAAATTCAACAAGAAGTCCACCACAAGAAGTTGTAACTTTCATGACAAAACAATAAATCATAGATTAAGGGGAGAATCACAACAGAACAAACAAGTAGACACCTCAGAGTCACACAGAGAAATGGTTTATGAGACCATACCCCAAGCTGGATAGGAAAGAACTGCTCTGATACCACTATTGTAACATCCCATTTTTGTGTCCAAAAAATTTAAACCTTATTCTGTAAAATATAGAAGATGTTCATAGAATGATAAACATAACTTGCTAGAATATCAGAGTAATTTCAAAGACCATTAAGTTTCATAAGTTCAAAAATGCGGAATATTCAATACTATCTTTACTTTAAAAACGAGATGGTACACTGAACTTCAAAAACCATGATCCATATAATTGTCCCTTTGAATTATTCACCTTATAAGTGCATAAATCTAAAGTTACCGTCATAGTTATAAAAGACATCAGATACACAACAAGAATCATTCTTACAAATCTTTCACCAAGGTGGCTTATACAAAAACCAATTCAAAGATCAAAGGTATTCTTAAATCAGAGACAAAGATCAGCAGGTATCCAACTCGCAACAACAACCTGAGGAGATACATAGTATAGACAAAAGAAAGACAACAAAGAGAGTAAGAACCAACTACGACGACCGCAATGTGGAATTACAAAGAGAATAACATTGAAGTGATACCGCCTATGTAACAACTATAATCGACAATGGCAAACATATACAAATGACGCACAATGTTAATGTCTTATACAATAGGATAATCACATCTCCAATCAATATATCTATCATGCAATGCCTATACAGTTCAACAAACAACTCTTCATCAGAATTACAATACTCAAAGGTAATACAATACCTCAAGGGACAATACAATACCTCAAAGGGCAATACAATACCTCACAGGACAATACAATACCTCATAGGGCAATACAATACCACATAGGGAAATACAATACTTCAAAGGGCAATACAATACCTCTTAGAGCAATACAATACCTCATAGGGCAATACAATATCTCATAGGGCAATACAATACCACATAGGGCAATACAATACCTTATAGGGCAATACAATACCTCATAATACCTCATAGGGCAATACAATACATCATAGGACAATACAATACCTCATAGGGCAATAAAATACCTCATAGGGCAATAAAACATTCAATATATTTATTTTCCCACCTCAATATAACAATCAACTCAAATATTTTCCATACAAATACAACATTCAACTTATATATTGCTCACATCAATGCAACAATCAACTTTGTAAGTTTCCATATCAATACCACATTCAACTCATATATTCCTCACATCAATGCAACAATCAACTTAGATAGTTTCCATATCAATACAACAATCAACTTATATATTTCTCATATCAATACAACAATCAACGTAAATGTTTCCATATCAATACAACCATCAACTTGCATCACATTCAATACCACAATACAACAAGAAACCATATGTTGTTGCCTTATTGAGTTATTCTCAAATCACAACCTTGCCACAACATTTTACCACATAAAACAATCATCAAATTTCATCACAAATACTCACTCATACAAACAAATAGATATACAACAACCTTTCATGATGATGTAATACAATAAGCTAGTACTTCACATTATGTTAGACAAAAACAGTTTTCATACATATATTTCCAGCAAATCAAATATCTATGGCTAAATACATCGTCATGAAAAGATTAAGGACTCTCATATGAAAAAAAAAACATGTTTCCAAGGGAGTTCCTAATCAACAAGACTCTCCGACTCTTGAGGGAAATCAAAGAGGATAACTTTAATGAAATACTCTAAGACCACAATGGTCTTCTCCCTCACCTGGGTTTACGTAAGCTCCTTTGTTCCGCAAAAGAACTAGATCTCCCACCATCTCCTTCAACCTTAGAATCTCTCCCATCACCTCCAATAACCACCATTGCTCATGTTTTTTCTAGGCATGGAACTCGAATCAAGTGAAAGAGAGGGTATCCCATAAATTCCCCAACTACAGCGGCATGAGAATCATTGTTATTCCTTCATACCTCAAGTGATGTCGCCGCTAAGAAAGTAAAGGGGAAGAGGGTGAATGGGTTTCTAGGGGTTAGTGGAGGAAGAATCCAACCATGGATGGCCTTCTTCGTAGTCGCCTTTGGAAATGAAGGAATGAGAAAGAAAAATGAGGATTAGGGATTCTAGATCCCCTTTTTAACTTTTATAATTGTGTAGACTCGCTTGGGCGACGGATGGTGTGACACCCTAGATTTAAAGTCATTAAATTAAAATATCAGTCTGGGGAGTCTCGCTTGAGCGAGAAAGGTGTCGCCTGGGCGAGAGTGGCTCACCTGGGTGAGTGAAATACTGGGCTATACTGAAGGATTCTCGCCTGAGCGAGAATTGTCTCACTTAAGCGAGATTTGTCTCGCCTGAGCGAGAGTTTCCTCGCCTCGGTGAGAAGTGGCATTCTAGGCCTGTCGAGGCTGTAAAATTCTCGCTTGAGCGAGAGCGTCAATTCTGAAATTTTAAAAAGGCGGGATTTTCTCGCCTGGGCGGGATTTTCTCGCCTGGGAGGGATTTTCTCGCCTGAGCGAGAATGGGTTGGCTTGAGCGAGAACCCGACGATTTCACTTTAAAATAGAAACCCTTAAACACTTTTACGGTTAGAAATTGAGAGAGAAGAGAGGAGAAGGTGATTTTGAGAGCAAGAACTCATGGGAATCATCTAGAAGCTTGAGAAGAGGTAAATCTCTTGCTTCTAACTCTCTTTCTCCCTTTCAAACTCGTTTTTGGGTGTATGGGATCTCTTCTCAAAATGGGAGAAACCATGGAAACTCTTCCTTTTGAGTCGTGGTTCATTTTATTTAGTTTCTCTCTTGTAAACTCTTAGTTTAGAGTTGGTATTTGATGACTGGAAAGGTTTTGTGGGTTGATTCATGAAAACCCCAAAACCCCTAAAAATGAGAATATGAGCAAAATGGAAAATGGGTAAAATGTTAGATGTAGAAGATGAGTTCTGCTCTAATGTTGATATATGAGATGAATATGTATGTTTTAGATGTTTTGAAACTCTTAATGAAAGTAGTTTAGAAACATTGAAAATGTGTGAATCTCTTGTATGCTTAAAGATGAATATGAGTTATTCATGTGCTATTTTGAATAAATGACTAACATTGTTGTTATATGGTGGGAATGAGGAAAGATCCTAAGGTTGGAGGAGGTAGTGAAGGAATCTTGTAAAGTTACCCAAGAACCGACCCCAACGCTCACCAAGGTAAGGATAAGTCTTTAACTTGCGCATTGTTATGGAAAATGTGTGGATTTTCTGGTTGTGGATAATAATCAAGTTGTGAATCACTTATTTATTATAAACATATATGGGTATGTTTGTAATAATGGTTGCGTGGATTTACTCTTTATGAATTGATGGTGTATTAATGGAAAGAAAACATGTTTTTAGCCGACCATGATGGGTTAGCGACTTTGGCTCAAGTAATGTAGCAAACTTTGGCTCAAGTGATGTAGCAATGTATGAGTTGCCTTGTGGTAACGGCTATTCGTAGCAATGTATGAGTTGCCTTGTGGTATTGGCTATTAGTAGCAATGTATGAGTTGTCTTGTGGTAACAGCTATTCGTTGCAATGTATGACTTGCCCTTGTGGTATTTGCTATTCGTAGCAACGTCTCTTTTGTTCCAGGTGGTAGGATAAATGGTTTGAGATTAACATAAATGGGATACTTGAATATGAAAAGAAATGATGAAATTATGTAAGGATATGTGGAAGGGATATCGATGAGTTCGAATAACATGCAAAATGATAAAGATAACAAGGTGGAATATATATATAACAAAGTATTATTTATATGTCATGATTAAACTGTTTATCTAACCTTATTGAAATGTGGATTAACATTTGATTATGTTGAGTTTAAAACTTACTCCTTAGTGTGTTTTGTGTATTTGTTATTGGTAATCCCGTTGCAGGTAAACCGTGAATTAAGGATGCTTGGTTTGGAGCCTTAGGAGCTTTAAACTCTGGATTCATTTATTTGCGTTTTTTTACTTTAACTGACTACTTGCGGATTCGAAATGATTGTTACTATGGTAATTATTTATTTGGATACTTGTAACCGTACGAGCTGCTACTTTTCGGAACAATACTTTTGGGGCTCTTAGTACCCATGGGGATATTATTAATATGAATTATGTTTTTCTGCATTATGAATGTATGTACGGATATTGAATGATAAATGGTCAGAAGTTAATCAAGGTAACTAATGTAACGTACCTTAGGTTACTAATCACAAGACATAAGGAAAATGATTGTCTGCATGAGTTAAAATAAGAAAAAATTTCCAAGGTAGAATTTGGATCCTTACAATATGGTATCAGAGCATTGTTAATTTTGTGGCATAGGATATGACCTTACATGCTTCTTTGTGACCTTTATGTGCTTGAATTGTTTGGTTTGTACAAATTTCTATGTGATTATATGATCCTTGTCTAGTTAAAATTGGTTTACTGACAAGTGAATGAGTACAGGTACACATGGTTGATAGGGGAAGAGGAACTAGTCAGAATGTCCCAAATGATCTTTTAGCTCAGATGGTAGCTGCGTTGCAACAAATTAATGAGAATTTGCAGCTGAATCAGAACGCCGCGCCCAGTCCGAGTTCACACCCCTTAGTCCCACCTGGATCGGCCGAGTACCAGGGATTGGATGAGTTCTGTAAATAGAAGCCTAAACAGTTCTAAGGGGGATTCGCTCCGGATGCTGCGAATAAATGGGTTCAAAGCTTGGAGAGGATATTCCGAGCCATGGGTTGCGGCGAATTTCAAAAGGTAACCTATGCTTCCTATATGCTGGTAAATGAAGCTGAAAACTAGTGGGAGATGACCTGGCGCCAAATGGAAACGGAGGGCCAAGTTATTGTCTGGGGTACCTACAAAGAGAAGTTCCTTTAGAAATATTTTCCCGCTGATCTAAAAAGAAAGAAAGAGATGGAATTTATGAGGTTGGAACAAGGAGACATGTCGGTGGGGGAATATGCGGCTAAGTTCGGGGAATTGGCCCGGTTTTGTGCCTACTCTGAGTTGGAAGTGGACGGACGGTCCAAGTGCTCTAAATTTGAATCGGGCTTAAGGCCCAAGCTGAAAAGGATGTTGGGGCATCAAGAGATTGCTGATTTTTCTACTTTGGTCAACAAGTGCAGGATGTAAGAGGATGGCCTGAAGGCGGATGAGGTGGCGACACCCAAATCAATTACTCCCCGGAACTATGGACCTCAACGCAACCATATGCAGGGGAGAGGTAAAGAGAGAATAGATGCTGACCGACGACCTTATGCTCCACCTGACGATCGTCGTAATCGTGGTTACCAAGGGTCGAAGCCTACTGTTGGAGGATTCCAGTCCGACTCATATCCTTTGTGTAGTAAGTGTGGAAGGAGACGCATGGGGACCATCTGTCCCGGCATTGGAAATGGTTGCTTTCACTGCAAGGAGTCGGGGCATATAAAGAAGTTTTTTCCGAAGTTGAATCGGAGTGTGAATGCTGCGAAGGCTGAGAGGTCTAGGACCACAGGCAGAGTGTCCACCATGAGTGGCGCGGAGACGTCCGCTGTTGACGGTTTGACCCAAGGTAATTGCATGGTGACGGGTATTCCTCGTTTAGTGTTGTTGATTTGGGAGCGACACACTCATTGGTATCTATTTAATGTGTAGACCGACTTGAGTACAAACCGAGTCGTTGTCTTTCGACTAGGTCGTATCCACCCCAATGAATGTGTTGGTAGTGGTGTTAACAATGTGCCCCAATGTCGAGTGGTGGTAAACGGTAGAACATTCACTAGGAACTTAATCTGCTTGCCATAGTCCCGATTAGATTTAATTCGGGGAATGAATATGCGTATCTTGAAATATTCATGCATATGAAATTACTTGCAATACATGAAGGTCTAGAAAGTTAAATGAATTGAGGGATAAGTGTCTCCATTATATATATGAGATGATGTGAACATGGTATATGTATGAATTAACATGTTTGTGAGAAATGTGTTGTGGTCCTAACCGAAGTGGTAGTGGATTATCGTGTGTTGTGGGCCTACCCGAAGTGGTAGTGGATTTTCTTTGCAAGGTAAACTGGCCGAATGTGGTCAAGAGTGAATTTAAGGTTGATTGTCCTTAGGGAAATAAAAATGCTTTGGAATGAATGAATATGCATGTTATAGAATATATATTATGGGATATATATACTATAGGGTGGAATAGCTCTTTGAGATTAGTTGTTAATATCCGGTGATTTGTTTCGTGACGTGTGAATTATAGAAGCAAATGTTAACTGTCTCGGTGATGACTTGAATAATAATGTGAATGATTTCTTATAAGTGCATAGATCTAGACATTGATGATGCACGAGGAGGTTGTGTGGTTTAAGTTTTAGCGGGATAATCGATAAACGCAAATTTTGTTCTATGTGTTCGTGGAAAGTGGTATCGGGAATAACAAAGTTATTTTGACTTTTTGTACGTGAAACTATTGGTCTATTATGATCGATCCTTTTGTAGTAGAACATTGGCAATGTACGATATAGTGGTGATGTACACCCATTTATCTGCTTTGATGTTGTACTGACAAAACTTGTTTCTGTTAGGTATCAGTGGTTACAATACACCTAGAAGGGGGGGGGGGGGGGTTGAATAGGTGTAGCGGTTAGAATGTCCGCTTTTCGAAAACAACACTTAATGCTGAAAAACACCCTGATTAATCGATTAACAGAACAGGGTAATCGATTAACACTTTCAACACAGTCCACTTAATCGATTAACAAATTAACGTAATCGATTAACACACCACACTTAATCGATTAAAACAAGACAGAAAGCAAATGCAAGTACAGTTTCTTGCTCGACAATTAATTGATAAAGAAACGATTATACCAGACTTACAGAATATTATCAGAGTACAAGTAAAACAGTATAGACACTAATTATCAATTAAATCTACTTGACAAAATAATCGATCAAATGCAATAAAGAAATAGAGATAGAAAAAGTCCTGCAACAAGAATTTTATCCTGGTTCGTTTGCTTGTCCACCGCAAACTACATCCAGGCCTCCCGGCTGATTTGGGAGATTTTTCTTCACTATAATTGAATGAATGTTAATTACATACACACTATCCAATTACAACAATTAGACACTTACAAGATAAAAAGAAACCTATTTTATGGTTTGACTCCCTTCCTACCGACAAAGAAAACCTTTCTTTCGGCGTAGCCCCAGCCAAGAACCTTGTTCTTTACTTATCCCTAAGTCTAACACTCAGTGAAGACACACTCAATCTCTTGGTGATATGACACCTTGAGATTCCCACAATTACAACACTTTTTCAAACAAAACAATACAGAGTAAATTTAAGCTATAACAAAAACTTATATCTAACAAGATAAGGCTTTACTCTAATCACCTAATACAAGCTCATGCAGTATGAAAAATGTATTAGTGAAAAACAGAATGCATAATGTGTAAACATCTAATCAAGAATCATGTAAAAAATGCAAGAACATGTGACAAGAAAAGATGAGAAATGTATCATGAAAATCACTCAATCCTAAAGCATAGAATTCTCTCTTTTCTAAGCTCACAAATGCATTTACAACTAGATGCAACAATTAACACGAAAATATGCTCTAACTCTCTAAAAAATTAATATGCAACTTATGAGATCAATTCTGAAAATGCAGTTTATAAAGAATTGAAGTAAGAGCCCAGTTAATCGATTAACGACAGCTTTAATCGATTAAGCTTCACAAAAATGTTAGATTAATCGATTGACATTTGTTGTAATCGATTACACTGTGCAAACAGTTAGATTAATCGATTAAGCCAAGTGGTAATCGATTAACAGTACTGTTTCATGTGTAAAACCTTCAAATATGTTATGCACTTAAATTCATACATGTTTAATACTTAGATTATGCCTAGAATGCACATATACATGTATTTATATGATGCATGAACATATTATGAATGACATATTTCAAGATGAACAAGATTTAAAAGATTTATGCAATAGAGATATGTATTAGGTGACTTAAGCCTTGGACTCAACCTAAACTAATCTAGTCTAAGCAAGATACCAATCGGAAGGCTTAAGCATGTTGATTTGTTGATGATCTTCAAGCTCATGTTAGCACAAGTTGTCCTCATCAAAACCAAGTCATATAAGGAGAGCTTTCCAAAGTGTTCCTCTTGACATGCACACTTTCAGTTTCTGTTTCATGTGCGTCGGTAATTGCTATGCATGATTGTAGTGTAATCGCATGAGAAAAAGGGTTTTTGAGTTATGTTGAAATGATTATGTAAACCTTGTTTTCACGACATGATTGCCATGAATCGTATGTTCAAACCATTTTTGAAAATCATTCTTGAGTGAAACGTAGCTTATGGATAAACATTGATTTAGTGTCATGTTGGAGAATCCAAAATTTTAGCAACCGTATCTTGATAAATATGAGGTTGTTAAAAACTTGGTGATACGATTATGACCATGTGTTTCTAGACGTGCTTCAAGTGGAGTACTAAATATATATTTGCAAGTGTGATTGGGGTATCCATATCTAACGTATGTTATGGGACTGAGTGTTTGTAAATTTTCACTTGTCGATTGGTAACGAAATATCTAGTTTGGGTGAATCATTGGGTTCGTGTGTCCAATTGAGTCTAGGAATTGGTAATTCCCCTCTACTGTATTGTATGGTGGTGGAAAGGTTTGATGTAATTGTATAATTACTGGATAGTTTGATTGTGTACACGGGGAGAGACTCTAAAAGTCTAAGTTGTTTAGATGCTTTTGTTAAGTGACTACCTTGTTTCTATGTAGTAGTGCATGCAATGTTGGGAATGCTAAGGTAAATTTTGAGAAAATAGTGATTATATTTCATGAGTGGGATGAATTTATGTTATTTCCTTGAGTGGAGGTTGAATTAGCTATTGCATGTTGGATGTTAAATGATGCATTGTGGTAGATGAGGGGATAAGGAGTTCCCCATTCCCTTGGTTTCAGAGGTGTTATTGTGATTCTCATAGTATGTAATGATCGTCTTGAACGATTGTTAGCTTGATAGGTCAGAGAGACCTATGGTTCTTGATGAATGTTGGGGAATCTTTATTTCGGTTACGATTTCGTTATCTTAGTTGTTCGAGTTGTTCGAGGTTGGGATCTTAATATTTGGACACTGATGAGTTAGTTCATGAATTGGTTTTGTGATATCACAGTTAAGTGGTGTGTGCCCTTGGTGGTCGTTTAAGTAATAGTAATGGATTAGATGATCGAGTATGAATTTTTGAGTTTATCTTATATCTAGTGTCGAGGCGATGATAGAATCTTCCTTAGAGTAACCTAATAAAAATTTCGGGACGAAATTTCTTTTAGGGGGGAAGGATTGTGACACCCTAAATTTAAAGTCATTAAATTATAGTATCAGTCTGGGGACTCTCGCTTGAGCGAGAAAGGTGTCGCCTGGGCGAGAGTGGCTCACCTGGGTGAGTGAAATACAAGGCTATACAGAAGGATTCTCGCCTAAGCGAGAATTATCTCGCTTAAGCGAGAGTTTTCTCGCTTAAGCGAGAGCTCTCTCGCCTGAGCGAGAGTTTCCTCGCCTCGGCGAGAAGTGGCATTCTGGGCCTGTCGAGGCTGTGAGATTCTCGCTTGATCGAGAATCCCTCGCTTGAGCGAGAGTGTCAGATCTGAAATTTTAAAAAGGCGGGATTTTTTCGCCTGAGCGAGAACCCGACGATTTCACTTTCAAATAGAAACCCTTAAACACTTTTAGGGTTAGAAATTGAGAGAGGAGAGAGGAGAAGGTGATTTTGAGAGCAAGAACTCGTGGGAATCATCTAGAATCTTGAGAAGAGGTAAATCTCTTGATTCTAACTCTCTTTCTCCCTTTCAAACTCATTTTTGGGTGTATGGGATCTCTTCTCAAAATGGGAGAAACCATGGAAACTCCTCCTTTTGAGTTGTGGTTCATTTTACTTAGTTTATCTCTTGTAAACTCTTGGTTTAGAGTTGGTATTTGATGAATGGAAAGGTTTTGTGGGTTGATCATGAAAACCCCAAACCCCCTAATGAGAATATGAGCAAAAGGGAAAATGGGTGAAATGTTAGATGTAGAAGATGGGTTGTACTCTAATGTTGATATATGAGATGAATATGTATGTTTTAGATGTTTGGAAACTGTTAATGAAAGTAGTTTAAAATCATTGAAAATGTGTGAATCTCTTGTATTGTTAAAGATGAAATATGAGTTATTCATGTCCTATTTTGAATAAATGACTAACATTATTGTTATATGGTGGGAATGAGGAAAGATCCTAAGGTTGGAGGAGGTAACGAAGGAAACTTGTAAAGTTACCCAAGAACCGACCTCAACGCTCACCAAGGTAAGGATAAGTCTTTAACTTGCGCATTGTAATGGAAAATGTGTGGATTTTCTGGTTGTGGATAATAATCAAGTTGTGAATCGCTTATTTATTATAAACATATATGGGTATGTTTGTAATAATGGTTGAGTGGATTTACTCTTTATGAATTGATGGTGTATTAATGGAAAGAAAACATGTTTTTAGCCGACCATGATGGGTTAGCGACTTTGGCTCAAGTAATGTAGCAAACTTTGGCTCAAGTGATGTAGCAATGTATGAGTTGCCTTGTGGTAACGGCTATTCGTAGCAATGTATGAGTTGCCTTGTGGTATTGGCTATTCGTAGCAATGTATGAGTCGCCTTGTGGTAACGGCTATTCGTATCAATGTATGAGTTGCCTTGTGGTAACGGCTATTTATAGCAATGTATGACGTGCCCTTGTGGTATTGGCTATTCGTAGCAATGTATGACTTGCCCCTGTGGTATTGGCTATTCGTAGCAACATCTGATTTGTTCTAGGTGGTAGGATAAATGGTTTGAGATTAACATAAATGGGATAGTTGAATATGAAAAGAAAGGATGAAATTATGTATGGATATGAGGAATGGATATCGATGAGTTCGAGTAACATGCAAAATGATAAAGATAACAAGGTGAAATATATATATAACAAAGTATTATTTATATGTCATGATTAAACTTTTTATCTAACCTTATTGAAATGTGGATTAACATATGATTATGTTGAGTTTAAAACTTACTCCTTTGTGTGTTTTGTGTATTTTTTATGGATAATCTCATTGCAGGTAAACCGTGAATTAAGGATGCTTGGTTTGGAGCCTTAGGAGCTTTAGACTCTGGATTCATTTATTTGCATTTTTGTACTCTAACTGACTATTTGCGGATTCGAACTGATTGTAACTATGGTCATTATTTATTTGGATACTTGTAACCATACGAGCTGCTATTTTTGGGAACAATACTTTTGGGGCTCTTAGTACCCATGAGGATATTATTAATTTGAATTATGTTTTTCTGTATTATGAATGTATGTACAGATATTGCATGATAAATGGTCAGAAGTTAATCAAGGTAACTAATGTAACGTACTTTAGGTTACTAATAACAAGACATAAGGAAAATGATTGTTTGCATGAGTTAAAATAAGAAAAAATTTACAGGGTTGAATTTTGGTCCTTACAGATGGTCGCTTGGGCGAGAGATCCACTGCGAATTCGTGCTGAAATCCTGAGACTGTCGCTCGAGCGAGCATTCTCTCGCTCGGGCGAGAATCCTCCTGCAAACTTAGCCCACTCTCGCTTGAGCGAACATTCTCTCACTCGGGCGAGATACATATATACAGCTTGGATACAATTCTCAGAACTTTCGCTTGAGCGAGAGGTGGACTGAGGCTAAGCGAAAAAATTGAGGTGTTACATATATTCCTAAATACTAATAATAAGTAACAATTCAATTTGTAACTTATCTTCTATTCACATGTCAACTTTGATAGATAATTTATAATTGGCTCAGTTTTGAAATTTTTCTCCCTCATGATATAAATGACATTTAATAATAAATATGAGTCTATCAATTAACTACAAGGGGAAGAAGTTTTGGAGCATCATATCTTTATATATCCATGATATGATCAATATAGATTACAAGGAATGACATCATATTCAACTTCAACAAGACTTCTATATAGCAAATTGTGGAGAAGGCAAAGGTGAAATCATGACTCTAATCCAAGGAAAAACTAAATACGCTGTAATGTAATCCTTCCAATGAAATTATAACTCATGCCAAGGTTTAGTTTCCTATTACTCCTAGGCTATCGAATAAGTATAGTTACGCCTTTTACTTTTGACTTCCCCTTGTAAATTCTTGAACCTTTAACATCTTTAAATTTAAATAATTTTTTTGCTTATCCAATGAAGATAAAACCTAAATCTATTATTAACAAATGTGGAGTAATAGTCCCTTAAATTTTCAACATTTTTTTGTATGACAAAAGACTGAATTTTTTAAGCTATATTTTGACAATAAAATTATATAATAATACAATTATTTTTGAATTTGAACTAAACACATCCTTAATATCCAAAAACTAACTTCAATAATACAATATTCCTTCTCCTAAAAAAGCATATATTAAAATAGTATCTATACATGTTTTTTCTAACAACAATCAAAACCAAACACCCTTATTTGGAAAGAAAGAAAGCCCCTCTTATTAGGTTGGAATTGTTGGGCGTTGAAATTGATTATCTTCTAGCACCATTTTCGGAAGAGCTGGTGGAACAGCATCAATGAAGTAAAAGTTCATTTCCCACATACCAACTCTTCTTTTGTCAATCCAAGCTGAATATGTTGCAGGAAAATATGGCAAACTTTTTCCTTTGACAAAATTGTATGCACAAATGAGAAGTGTTGGTCATGGTGACGCGTGTGGAAAAAGGTGTAGACCATATTGTATTGCACTCAATGTATAGTAGTTAAGAAAATGTATCATACCGTCCACTTCATCAAAAAAAAAAGTTCAACCTGCACCTATACTAATATAATATATCATTTATGTCGTACAAATTAGTTTTCAAATAAACAATATTGATGATACAGACCAATTTGTATTTCAAGATTAATGTTAGTATTAAATATATGTATATCTAATTTCATAGGTATGTGATTTAATGAGTCAATCATCGATTGAACAACATATGAATTATAATTGATATAATATTAACGACATAAGACTATATATTATATATGTATATTGAATATTAAATTATGAATGGGGAATGGGTAGAGATATCGAATAAGAATTAGGTGGGGTATAACACATTATATAAGTCATCCCTTGCCCACCTTGCTTTGTGCAACTATCATAACACATTTGATATCTCAAACCTTAAACACTACACAACAATATTCATCTTTGTCTCGTTATTCTCTTCTTCCCCATTCATCCATCAAGCCAAAAAGTAAAGAAAACTTGTGTCACAATTTCCTTCTTTATTCTTAGTTTTCAATCTTAAGTAAATTAGGGTGGAACATTGTTGAGAACTTGAAGATGCCTGCATCTAAGACTTCATCATTTTATGGTGAAAGCCAAACCGTGTGTGTCACTGGGGCCAGTGGGTTCATTGCTTCTTGGATTGTCAAATTTCTGTTGCAGAAAGGCTACACTGTTAGAGGCACACTGCGGAACCCAGGCATGCTAATTGATAATTCTATTGCTATATAAATATCACATGAAATTCAATACCCACTCGTTTCAGCATGCATTTTATTAACTGATCTCACATCGATTTTACACAAAGTACATACATTAGAAAGAATGTCTTACTATCATTTCTAATATCTCCGTAGTTTTGTTTATCTTCTTAGTTATTATTTGGATCATTATTATCTAAATAATTGTAACTGCTTCTGCATATAATTAAATTATATTTGGACTAACTCATATTTTGAATTTGACTAATCTTTACCATCGTAAACATTCTATGTGGTATGTGAGCGATTTCATCCTCCGTGACCTATTCGGTCATTATTCTGCTAATGAGACGACGGGAATTCATAACTCTCATTAGATATCTCCCTTTGTTGTGTTAACTTTTCTTAGTATTCAATTTCTTCATTGTTTTCATTTTCTTCAACCTAATAATTCTAAATTTCATGCGAAAGTCATCCAAATAAACAAATACAAACATGCGCCATTACAAAATACATTTTTTTTCGTTTTATATTTATTGGTTTCTCCCCCACTGATGATCGTTAATATGATTTCTTATCTCTAAGTACTGAATTATATGAACACTAACTTCTTTTCCCATCGACGGTCATTCCGATAATAATTATACCATTGAGCTCTTCCTAATGACGATCATTATCATGGTTCTTTTTTCTCTCATAGACTAATTATGTTAGTGGCGATTTCTTTTCTCATCGATGATTATCTCGATGACGATTATATTAGTGGTTTCTCTTTCCACCAATGATCATTCCAGCTAGTTTTTCACTTTCTCACGATATAAACTTTGTCACCAATGAATTATTTTCTTATCGCTAACAATCATTCCATGGTGATATTACCAAAAGGATATACAATTACAACAATCTAGTAAATTGGTGGAACGAGATAATTAGTAGTATTATTTTCATTTTGAAAGGAATTATTCGTAACAAGCTTATAGCTTAGTAAGCTTTAGCTTGAGGGGCGTGTTACATATATTTGGATGGATAGAACATTATCTTTTCTAGGATTTAGTTAGTTTTGTTTATCTTCTCAGTTATTGTTTGGATTGTTCTTATCTTATCGTTATAAATGCTCTTGCATATATATTAAATTACTTGGACTGACTCATATTTTGAGATTTACTAAAATTTACCATCCTAGATTTCTACGTTACCCCTCCCAAAAAACAGATGTTATATATTTTTAATTTCACTCTTATAAATTTTAACTATCCTCTATTGCACTTAAAGTTAATTATATGTTTATGGTGCAAAATTTTATGATATTTATATGATATATTTGTTCATCCTTCCAAATTTCTTAGTACATTTTCATTGTCTAAAATGAAATGTATAATCAATTTATGTTTTTCTTTCGATAAAAATAATCACATATATTATGCTTTCATTAAATAAAACTTCGGATAATCTTTTACATCTTTTAAATTTTGGTCCAATAACTATTTTTTTCTTCTTCTAGTTCTGTGCTAGTTATACACACACGTTCACTTGCATGTTAATTGTCAAATCATTTACTTTAACTTAAGAGTAAATTAAAGACATAACTTAGTCCCTTAATATTTTTACGTGTACTAATTCCATTCCTTGAATTTTGATAACCCTAAACTGACATCTAATGATATTAAACGTTGGTCGAATATTTATTTTTAGAATTTTCTATGACCTCTAACATGAACTATTTTAAATGACATTTGTGATCTTTGAGTATTAGTATGAATTTTTATATTTAAGGATGAAAAATATGTATTTCTTAGCTCAATAAATTAATTTTATTTGTGATATAGTCTTGTATGTATGCACAGATGATCCGAAGAATGGGCACTTGAAAGAGATGGAAGGAGGGAAGCATAGACTAACACTGCATAAAGTTAATCTCCTTGATATTCAATCTGTTAAAGCTGTTTTTCGTGGTTGTGATGCTGTCTTTCACACTGCCTCTCCTATCACTGATAACCCTGTCAGTTTTCTTATTTTCCCTCTTTCTTCCTCTTTCCTTATTTCATCTCATATTTGTATATGAAGCCATCAAATCAGAGTATCATAATATGTTATAAATAATGTGAAAATATGTGTGAGTACACATGATGTAGAAAATATTCACACATAAAATTCATAACCTATTTATAGAATAAGTTACTCATTACTCCCTATATTTACTTTTAATGTGTTTTCTATTAATTTTAATATGTTTGGTGCATTAGTGGAAATTTACTTACTCCAAGAGTAAAAATTTTAAATTTACTCCACATCTTAACAATCAATTTTAGGGAAATCCAATGGTTTAGATTTACCCACTAATTCAAACCATTGGATTTCCCTCGCAGCTAAAATGTACATTTGTTTTGTCATGAGTAAACATAATATCTCAGTCAACGCCATTGATTTTGTACTAAACTATTGCACCTTACTTTCTAAACTACAATGGTGCATAATTTTTGATGATGAATATCTATATTTCACAATTTTAATTTAATTTATTCATAAAAAATTAATTCGTTTTAGGATGTGTGGCTATCCCTTCAATAAATATATCTCCCATAAATCAATATTTAATCTTTAACTTAGTATGATATATTTAGATCTAATGAATTCTTATATTACTAAATCAACGTTTTTTTAATACGAGAAAGTTAAGTGTATAAGAATTATGTGAAAAGAAATGATATAATTTTCACAAGAATAGAATTATGTGGTACTAAGAAGAATTCTTTGTGCATAAACAGGAAGAGATGTTAGTGCCATCAGTGAATGGAAGCAAGAATGTAATAATGGCAGCTGCGGAAGCAAAAGTGCGGCGCGTGGTATTCACTTCATCAATAGGTGCTGTGTATATGGACCCCACCAGGAATAGAGATTTGGTGGTTGATGAGTCATGTTGGAGTGATTTGGATTACTGCAAGAACACCAAGGTTACATTAATTCCATTTATTTAATTAATATTATCATGAACTAATACCATCTCCATTAATAGAAAGACAAATACATGTTTTATCTTTGTTTTTAATGAAAAATATAATTTAATTATAATTAAAAGGATATATGTGTTATTAAAGTTTAATTTTTCTTTTAATTTTTGAAGCAATCATCTGTAGTTATATCTTTTAGCTTCCTATAATTCGTTGACTTAATAGCTTTGTACAAAACCTTTAGCTAAGACTTATTAAATATAGTATATTAATATGTTACATCCTTTTAGGTAAGACTTAAAGACTTTAGTACAGAACTTATATGTGGATCTAGAATGTTTGAAGTGTTAATAGAGTATAATAAATTGTTAGGTTCTTAGGCGCATGGGTATTTCAATGTGTAAAGATTTAGGTACAATCTCTAGTTTTAAAAATTTTGTGATGTCTTTCTTCAACAAAAATATAAGATGTGGGATATACGATAAAAGTATGATATTGGTTATAAGTTTTATGTTTATTATGTATTTATTAGGAAAAAATGTCATAGTTTATTCTTTTGTAATATTTTTATACATTTTGAAGTTCCAGTGAATTTTAAAATTGTACTCTCTTACATTTTTGCATGTTTTCCTTTAATTAAGAATTAGGATTCGAGTTTTATGTATGAACAAAATTTGTCACCGAAAAAAATAAAATGTTCATAACTCAACGTGATTATCTCTAAAGGGAAATTTGTGGTTATACCAAAAAATGATATCCTTCTGAAAGTTTAAACATTTTTGAGATAAAAAGTTTAAAAATTTTCTATTCTAATTTACACTTTTCTACAATTCTAATTGAAAAGACTATTTGTTCATAATACACACTAATGATGGTGAAAATGTAGAATTGGTATTGCTATGGGAAGGTCGTAGCTGAACAAACAGCATGGGATATAGCTAAAGAGAAAGGTGTGGATTTGGTTGTGGTGAACCCAGTTTTGGTTATTGGACCATTACTTCAAACCAACATCAATGCTAGCACAATTCATATCTCCAAGTATCTCACTGGCTCTGCCAAGACTTATGTTAATGCTACTCAGTCTTATGTTCATGTTAAGGATGTTGCATTTGCACACATTCTTGTTTATGAGACACCTTCTTCTTCAGGAAGATACATATGTTCTGAAAGTTCATTGCACCGTGGTGAGCTAGTTGAAATTCTAGCTGAGTTTTTCCCTGATTACCCAATTCCTACCAAGTAAGTCATTGGTTGTTTTTTCTGCTGTTGTTGGGATTTGGGATTAATATATAATGGAATTCTAAGTGACCAAAAAATGAATGTTGTTGCTCAAATTTTGTATGAGTTCACATGAAAAATAAGAAGTTAGGATATATTTCTTGAGTATTGCCAAAATTATTTTGTGTCTATTGTGATTAATATCTTACTATTAGTATTTGGTTCAGTTCGTACATGTTTGTTTTTTATTAAGCAAGATCGAAGTTGATTCTTGCATATAAGAAAGTTTCAACTAAGAGACTCAAACATAACTATATTATGAATGTTGTGACTGAAACGAGATTATAACATGATTACATAAGACTGGTAGATGATGTAGTAGAAATGTGGTAATAGTAGGTATACCAACTTTGACTTGTTTATGTATTCCAACTTTGAGCTCAAGGAAAGTCAACCCAAGTTGAAAAACAAACAAAGCCTTTGAACAAATAATTGAAATTAAATGATCATGCAGATGCAAATAAGTGGATCTTAGTCCTTACCAAACATAACCTCCATGTTCACATTTGGAGTTTTGGACCATAAGAGTGTCTAATGTTTGTGGTCTTTTACCTCTTTCTTTCCATTATTATAATGGACCTTCCTATAATATATTAATAAATGTCTCTATTATGATTTTAATTTGAGTGCAGAGTGGGTAGAATGACTGGCTTTGTTGATTTACTTTGTGAGAACTTATATGCCTCTGCTCTTTAATCTCTTCAGGATGTGACTAAAGTTTTGCTTCTAAGCTCAAAAGGCTGGCCTTAATGATTTGTTTAGGATTACTTATATATTTCATATATATATATATAATGGAAGCCTACAACAAAACAAAACAAAGACCAATTCATTATAAGTGACTTCATATTATTTTCTCCATATTTATATTTCAATTCTGCCAAAGTCCATGTGAGGGATGATATATTTTTTGAAAGATGTGAATCAAACATTTTTCTCCTATATTTAAGCATTGATTTGAGAAAGTTGGCATTTGCAAATGTTAATATAAAATTTTAAATATGCAGGTGTTCAGATGAAAAGAACCCAAGGGTAAAACCCTACATCTTTTCAAATAAAAAATTAAAAGATTTGGGGTTGGAGTTCACCCCAGTGAAGCAGTCTCTATATGAAACTGTTAGGAGCTTACAAGAGAAAGGACACATTCCGGTCCCTATGAAAGGGCAAGAAGACTGTGAAAGTTGAACCTTAGTCACTAAGGCTCTTTAGATGCAATTTATAAGGTAAATTTGAATTCAAGAGTAATATTTCCACCCATGTAGTTCAAGTAACATTATATAAATAAAATCCAACGCTAAGGTATATTAACTTATTTGAAATTTGTAAGAGATGCTGATAGAAAAATATCTCATACTAAAATTTAGTTTGAGTTTATCTTCAAGTTATGTTTTCACAAAACACTCAATGCTTGAAACTAAAACCTTTTAAAGATTCACAAAACTCTCTCTTTTCATATGAAAGTTTCTTTCGCTCGTGTGGAAAACCACTATTGAAAAACGTGTGTCAATCTTGCATCAAGTTCATGAAAAGTATGTTGAATTTTTGTATGGGAAAGGAACGAAATGATGGAAATGTGATAAACAAATATAGTTAATAATATCCATTCATTTCACACATTAAAGCACAAATCAATACGATACAAAATACATATGTCAAAACATCAAAGAAAATCTGAATTTAAAACAAACATAGAGTCATAAGAATTCCACACAAAAAATCCGTATGTAGGCACGTTTGCGGCCGATAAACTTGAACAACCTTTCAACTTACAGAGCAGGGGTTTAGTTGGGATCTCTCCCAATACTAATTTTGTTGCCTTGAGTGGAGGAAGAACCACCACTTTCTGAGTTTCTTCATTGCCTTGGATGGCAAAGAGAAGTGTTAATACCAGTAGTGTGCTTCACTCTCTTTGGTCTCCTATCACTTATTTTGCAACTTAATGGATGGATAATCGATTATTTTAATCGATTGAGTGGATTGGGGGTTAGGGTTTCAAAAAGAGGGAAAAATCTAGGTTTTAGAATTTGGAGAAAAAATGATGGAATTCGAGGATAATAGGTACTGAGTAGACTAAGTTAGGTAATTGAGTTTTCAATTTAAAAAAAAACAAAAGATTTGATGTTTGGCAAGATTTTAGAGAAAGATTGAAGTTCTTGGGTTTGAAAGTCGTGTATAACACTGTCAGTGGAACACTATTTAATCGACTAAACACATTGTTAATCGATTAATGAATTGAAAATTTTGCATAGATAATCGATTAAGGGCTAATTTGTAATTGATTAAGAGATTTAAAAATGTTCCCAGGTAATTGATTATGGGTTGTTCAATCGATTAAGATACTTAAAATTAAGTCCAACTAATCGATTAACTAAGGTGATAATTGCTAAGATCTAACAAGACAAAACCTATCCTATACATTTATCAACCACGCATGTAGATACCTAATCATATAAGATCATACATAAACAATTATGGCGTACATTCAAGCTAACAACATAGGAATGAATAAAGATAAAAATGTTCACTAAATTTTAAACAAACTTAGGTGTAACTAAAAAAATATATGATTCATCAAGAATTCCTAGTTTTCTTATTAATATAAAAGAAAGTATCTCTAGGAAGAGGCTTAGTGAAAATATCGGCTAGTAGTTTTGAAGTTTCAACAAATTCAATCACACAATCACATTTTTGAACATGATCTCTTGAGAAACGATACCTAATTTTTATATTCTTGGTGCGAGAATGCAAAACATTATTTTTAGACAGATTTATGGCACTAGTATTATCATATTTGATAGGTATTTTATCAATCAAAAGACCAAAATTTAATATTTATTGCTTCGTCCATAAAATTTGAGCACAACACACACTAACAATAATATATTCTGCTTCGGCAGTTGAAAGAGCAATATCCATTTCACATCCGTAGGTGAGCTACTAGTGAGCTACCTCATAGGTGACATGTACAGCTAGTAATATTATTCCTATCCATTTCACATCCGTCAAAATCAAAATCGGAATAACCTACTAAGCTGAATGATGCATCCCTAAGATACCATAATCCCAGGCTTAAAGTTTCTTTCAAATATTTCATAATTCTTTTAGTAGACGTGAGATATGATTCTTTAGGATTAGCTTGATATCTAGCACAAATGAAAATACTAAAAGTAATATCGGGTATACTTGATGTTAAGTAAAGTAAGGAGCCTATCATACCATGATATTTAGTTACAACAATAGCTTTTCCTTTTTCATCATTGTCAAGATAACATAAAGTAGCCATTGGTGTGGAAGCTTACTTTGCTTTTTCCATGTCAAATATTTTTAAAAGCTCCTTGCAATACTTTGTTTGATGAACAAATATTCCATTGTTCATTTACTTGATTTGTAGCCCAAGAAAGAAAATAAGTTCAACCATCATAGACATTTAAAATTCTACTTTCATTAAATTAGAAAACTTCTTACACAAGACATCATTAGTAGAACCAAATATAGAATCATCAACATATATTTGTACTAATAGAATATATTTTTCTTATTTGAGTATGAAAAGTGTGGTATCAACCTCACCCCTTGCAAATCCCTTCTCCAAAAGGAAAGAACTTAGTCTATCATACCAAGCTCTAAGAGCCTGCTTTAATCCATATAAGGCCTTTTTCAATTTGAAAACATGATCATGAAATTTGTAGTTTTCAAAACCGGGAGGTTGTTCCACATATACCTCTTCTTGAATAAAGCCATTCAAGAAGACACTTTTTACATCCATTTGGAATAATTTGAAATGCATGATAGATGCAAAGGCTAAAAGTGGCATTTCAATAGGAGTTAAATGTTGCAAGTATGACCAACTCTACAAACAACATGCCAAGATTCATGGTCATCATAGTCTTAGGAAAAATATTTAAGATTTATAGATGTCCTAAGATGCTTGCTTAGACTGAGTCTAGGTTAGGTAAACCTAGGTTGAAAATATCACCAGGCTTAAAATCGGTTAAACTAAAATGAGACATGTCATCCATCCAATATATGATTATGTGCATCAAAATGGTACTTATTATAAAATCATGTATTACATTCACATATATCATATAGGACGTTTACAATGCATCAAAGAAACATATTCTCAACACTGTTAATCGACTACATTGTAAAATAATCGATTATACTGTTATGGTAACTCATTAATTGGTTAAGTATGGGATTAATCTATTAATAGAGTTACAATAGCTAATAGCCTGAAATTCTTGGCCCTATTAATCGATTAATAATGGGATTAATTGATTAATGAAGTTAAAGTAGCTAACGACTTTAATTTCTTGGTATCATTAATCTATTAAGCATTAGGTTAATCCATTAAGTTCAACAGAAAACATATAATTTCCAAACTCGTTAATCTATTAAACTAAGGGTTAATCGATTAATGTCCATAGGAACCAGTTTGTTAGAAAAGATATTTTCTACACATGAGCTCATAGAGTGTCATTTCAAAATTTCATATCATATTCATACAATTCTCTGAGTGAAATCTTGTGTTAAAAGTTTCTTTGATTTTCAAGAGTGAAAAAGGATTATTTTTAGAATATTTGCATAGAGTGCATATTGTCTTCTATACACAAACCTTGCATCAATCTTCACTTAGACTTTAGGTTCTTCTGAGATTTTTGTCTTTGGGTTTGTAGTTGAGTTCAATGTTCAATTAGCACATACTAGGTGCATACAATTCAATTTCGTAATTAGCAATTGTAATTGAGATTCTCTAAGTGTAGAGAATTAAAGGGAAATCCTAGCCGAGATTAGTTAGTGATTCTTTACCTTTACAAAGGTCTTGGTTGAGAGAAAGCAATGGTTGGGGCTATACCATGAGTAAGTGTTGAGTATCCGAAAGGACGGGTTGGAGGTCACAACGGCTTGAGTGACTCTAGGGCCAAGAAAGGAGCATTTGTAAAGTGAATTGGAGTGTGTTTGTAAACATACATTTTATTCCAATGATCCTAGGAAATAGTTACTATGGGTTCTACCAATCCTTTC
This sequence comes from Lupinus albus, assembly GCA_009771035.1. NCBI lineage: Eukaryota > Viridiplantae > Streptophyta > Magnoliopsida > Fabales > Fabaceae > Lupinus > Lupinus albus. Next base: position 811,681 of record WOCE01000029.1, read on the forward strand.
AACGGTGATGGTGCATCCATCAATCGCCCTCCGGTTTCACTGGCGAGAGTTACTGAGATTGCAAGACTGCATCATTACATTAGGGAGATGGAAATGCAGCATGGATCACTCTATTGTTTTGATGAATACAAAGTCAAGACAAGATGAAGACAAAGTCAAGACAAAGTGAAGACAAAGAGAAGTCAAAGAAAGGACAAGGATAAGACAAAGTAAGCTTGAAGACTTGTCCAACTCAACAAACAACAAGGTCAAGACTCAACATCACTCAAGTAGACTCGGGCTTAGAGTTTTATATTTATAGAGTCTATGTTTGATTGGGTAGAGTCTAGGCTAGGTGAACCTAGAATGGAAGTCTCACAAAGTCTAAAATTGAATATAACTAATCTAACTAAAATGAGACTTGCATACATTCATACATAATTCACATGCTCATGCATTTACATATGATAACATGATTTTAAGTGCATTAAAATTGAGTATATCTCATATATTTTCAAAATCATGTATCATGCATATACACATCATGTAGAAGGTTCATCATGCTTCAAGAAAACACTTTTTAACACAATTAATCGATTAAAACTTGTGTTAATCGATTAAATGAACTTGGGAACCAGTTGATGGATTAAGTTTGGATTTAATCCATTAAATGGAGTTGCAGAAGCCGAAATCTTTAATTTCTAACTGCCATTAATCGATTAAGTGACGATTTTATCGATTATCTGCAGTAAAAACAGTTTTCTATAAAAGCTTACTTTTTCCCAAATGTTCATAATTTTTCATAACTTTTTCCAATTTCGAAAATTACAAATTTGTAGAATTCTATGAGCTTATCTTTCATATCATTAGAGAAAGGTTCTTTGTGTGTGAAAAAGTTTCTTTAAGTTTTCTTGCATTGCATAAAGAGAGATAGGAGTTTCAAGAATCATTCTTTTGGGCTAAATCTTTCATATTCTTTATTGAAGAAAAGCCAAGCATTAATCACACTTAGTTATTTGAGTCTTTGTGAGATCTCTTGGCTGGGTTCTTAGTGGTTTTACTGTTTCATATTTGCACATCTTAGGTGCTTTTGTAACTTGAGCTATTTGACGATTTTTGTGAGAAAATCCTAGTTGCGGTTAGGTTGTAATCTCTAAGGTTTAGGGGTTAGGTTGTAATATCGGCTAGCTACGGTTGGCTTGGTATAGTCTTCACTGGGTATCTTGTTTGGCGCATCGAGTAGCAAGATTGGCAACCATTTGTGAACGGAGGGAAGTCAAGGCTTGGCGAAATAGGATTCACATAGCAAGTAGGAAAGGCTCAATTTGGAAGTGTGTGTGCAAAGAACATATTTTCAAATATAGTGAAGCAAATCTCCCAAGATCAGAATGGGAGGCCTGGATGTAGTTTGCCAGTGGAAAGACAAACGAACCAGGATAAAATCGCCGTCTCAAGTTTTCTTGAACCCTTATCTCTTTACTTTTCAATCATTTTGTGCTTTATATGTTCAATTGATTTTCTTATTGAATTTAGTGCATGTTCTTGAATCTGTTTATACATTGGCATAAATTCTTTGTGTAGATTGCATCTGTTCTTGATTGAAAAGATTGTAACGTTTCTTGCAAGAAAAACCGATTTCCAAGAAACGCAAGAATCGATGTAATCGATTAAGTAAATCTTTAATCGATTAACTGGGCTGATTTTAGAATTTCTCATTTACCTGAAAAAGTGTTAATTGCTTTCTCTCACACCTATTCACCCCTATAGGTGTTAATTATTCTGTGGTATACCCAACAAGTGGTATCAGAGCAAGTACGTGAGTGCTAGCTTAACCGCTTAGATCGTTGATCCTAGGCAAATATTACCATGGGCTCCACTAACCCTTTTGGCGTTGATGGCGTATCCATCATCCGCCCTCCGATTTTTAGTGGCGAGGGGTACGCCTACTGGAAGATTAGAATGAGAATATTCATAGAAGCCATTGATACGGACATTTGGGATGCCGTACAATATGGACCTCATATTCCACTATACTTGGTGGAAGGAGAAACCAAAGAGAAACCAAGAAGTCTCTTTACCGTTCAAGAAAAGAGGAAAGTGAAGCTTGATTTGAAAGCTAAAAATATTATTACTTCTGCACTTTCATACGATGAATTCTTTAGGGTTTCTCAATGCTTGAGTGCCAAGGAAATGTGGGATATTTAACAAGTAACCCATGAATGCACTAGTGAGGTCAAGAGCGCTAGATTAAATGCATTATCACATGAGTATGAATTATTTCGTATGTTTCTACATGAATCTCTTTGTGATATGCAAAAGTGATTTACTCACATTGTTAACCATCTTGTTGCATTAGATAAAGTGTTTGCTATTGGTGAGTTGACTAACAAAGTTTTGAGATGTCTGAGTAGGAAATGGCAACCAAAAGTGACGGCAATAATGGAATCAAAAGATTTGGATTCTATGTCACTCGCAACACTTTTCTGTAAACTTCAAGAACACGAGATGGAACTACAACGCTTGACACTCCATGAACAAACGGACGAGAACGTAAAGAAAATCTCCTTCAAAGCTACAAAGTCACATTCAAGAAGTCAAAAAGTGAGAAGTGATCATGAAGAGTCTGATTCCGACATCGATGATGAAACTATATATCACCTTGTCAACAAATTCAGAAAGTTCTTACGAAAGAAAGGTGGATTCAGAAAGTTTCACAAGGAAGATGTAAAAGACTCAATCAAGAAGAGAAAGAATCCCAAAGACAACACATCTTGCCATGAGTGTGGGAAAGTAGGCCACATGAAGTACACATGTCCTACTTATCTCAAGAGGATTGAGCATAGAAATAAGATAGACTCTCGGGACATCAAAGCTATTGAGGTATACATAATTTGGGATGAACTCGAAGAGGACACTTTTTCAACAATCACCTCGGAAGATGAAGAATCGAGCAAAATATGCTTAATGGTTCAAAATCTGAATTCTTGCCAAGAAAGTGAGCAAGATGAATCTAGTGAGGTAAACTCTTCCGATTCTAGTTATAATTCCGATAATTCTCCCTCGTATGATATACTTTATGGTGCATATGTTGAAATGCATGAAGAACTGAAAAAGTTAGCTAAAAATTATATGAATAAGAAAAGGTTAATTCTTGAGCTTGAAAAGAAAATTTCTGAATTGCAATCTTTTATTGATGAGTTGAATCTTGAGAACGAAACCTTAGATCTTATATATGCTAACTCTTCATGTAACTGTACTACTAAGTTAACTGAGACTCCTACATGTAAAAATTGCAATGTTTTAAATGCTGAAAATTCTGTTTTGAAGAACAAAATTGCAAAGTTCACATATAGTAGTCACAACTTAGACAATCTACTTGCTGCATCTAGAAATGTAGGTAACCGATCTGGTCTAGGCTACATGCATGCTAAGAAATCGAAGTCAAATATGAATCAAGTAGTTTATGCTAAAATGCCGCATCAAAAATTGCCTACTTGCTTTTATTGTGGCTTACATGGACATACTTCTATTTCTTGCAATGTTAGAATGCATGGTATTCCTAGTGGACAATATCTGTGGATTCAAAAGGGACAAGTTCCATTGGTTACTAACAAGAAGGGACCAACATAACTTGGGTACCCAAGACATGCAAGTAAGTCTGTTTTGCAGGTGTGCCTAAGGACATATGAACATCAAAGTATACTTGCAAAGAAGATGTTCTAGGCACATGAGAGGTGAGAAGATCTAGCTTCATCGACTTATCACCTAAGGAAAAGAAAATGTCACTTATGGACAAAATTGCTAAAGCAAAATGCTTAAGGTTAGGAATCTTGTGCTTCAAAGGTAATAAGGTATCGTTTCTAACTTTAAGTGCCACATATGTTTAAGTGACAAAGTGATATTATAAGTTCCAGAAAATGCTATACATTTGAAATCCTAGTAAGGCCTATGCTTTATAATGTAAAATCCCCAAAATATTTTATGAGGTCAAAATCATATATCTAGGATATGCTATTCATGAAAAGTTCAAACATATCAAATCTTATGTTAAGACCAAATGACCAATATTTTAGAAAAGCTTTTTCATTGTTTAAATTTTCTAAGCCATCTCCAAGAAAGGAGAGGAAAGGTATTTGTATCTTTTGTAGGTGTATTGCTATCAAAGATGAGAAAGGCAAAATTCAAGAACTTGAAGAAAGGCCAAAGAAGACGTAACATATGGCAAGCTTCTAATATCTTGATTAGGATGGGAAATGGTAAAGCTAAACTATCACAATAGCAAAATAAATGCATGCTTTCTTGATTGTACATGTTTTTGTGTGATTTTGGCTTTGGTTTAGTTCTTTTAAGTGTTTAGGATAGGCTCTTTCTAGTTGCATCTTAGCAGACTCCTAAAGTACTCCGAATTGTGCCAAAATATGTCCTTGTGACTTGTTAATCGATTAATATGTGTTTTAATCGATTCCCTGATGATTTTCAAATGATTCTAATTGATTATGTGTTCCCTTAATCGATTACCTGGACTAAATATTTCAAAAATAATCAATTGACAAAGGCCTTCGTTAATTAACTAGACAAATTTTGTGTCCAAAGGCCTCGTTAATCGATTAAATACATTTTAATCGATTAAGTGGAAAACTCCACACAAATCAGGCATTTTTTAAGCTCGTTAATCGATTAAAAACCATCTTAATCAATTAAGTGCAGCAACAGGACAGATTCAAGTAAGTTTTGGGTCTTTGGAATTTCAAAACCTCTCCTCACATTCTCCATCTACTTCCCCAAATCGGTTTTTGCCCTCTTTGTTCCTAAAAGTCATCACAAAGCCTTCTCCTCTAACTCCTTTCCTCTTATTGATCTCCATTGCACCACCTCTGCCCAAAAACTCAACACAATTCGTTTTTCCCTCTTTCAAAACCCTAAGTGCGTTTTCTGAAATTAATCGATTATTACTAGTTTTAATCGATTAAAATGAGTGAAAGAAAATCAAACGTGTCAAAAGGTTTGCAAATCGTGGTCCACGTCAAAAAATAGCCTAAGGGAATCTGGGTCATCATCTAGACCGAATTCTGCTTCTATTTCAGACCCATTTTATGCTGAAAATCTTCAAGCAGAGAGGGTGGCTATGTTTCTGAGCCGAAATCCAACTTACATTCGGTACGCAAACATGACTTGGTTTGCCGAGGAAGGATTCAGTTTTGCGCATGAGTTGGAGGCTCAAGGTACCACACAGTTTTTGGAGTTGCAGGGCTGTGTTTATCCTTCAATGATTAGAGAGTTCTATGCGAAATTTCAAAATAAGAATGGTGAGTACATAAGTCTTGTTAAAGGGAAGTTAACTGTGCTTAATGCTGAGTTGTTTTTGGCTGTCGGTGAGTTGGCAAGTAGTGCCGCACCTCTTGGTGATTGCAATAACGACAAATAAAGTGATTTTGTTTCCTCTGTTATGTATAAGTCTTGCCTAAGACGTTTTCACTCTTACACTGCTGGAGAACTGACAAAAGTTGGGTCTTTATTAGTAGAGTATAGGTTGCTGCATTACTTGATTGCATACATCTTGGTTTAGCGCAACACCAACCACGCGCAACCAATGGTAAATGATCTGAAGTTGATTTTTGCTATCAGGGAAGGCATTTTGGTAAACTGGCCTGCAAAGATTTTGAAGGTTATGGCTAGAATAGCAATGTCCTCATCTAGACTGCTTGCGTATGGTATATTCATCTCCCGTGTCATTGATCATCTGGACATTGACACATCTGATGTGGAGAAGCAGGTTATGATTCCCCGTGAGCATTTAGTTGGTGAATTCTTGATCCACAAGATGAGCATATACAAGCATAATAATCAGTAGATGTATTAGGAAGATCATAGAACAACCGTTGATCTGGACCTATCTGTTGAGGATGTGAATGCTACCCAAGGCGAGAAGATCCCTAAGCATCAAGCTGAGGCATCGGACATGCCTCAAGGACCTTCGTTTGGGTTGGCTCACTTGGATGCTACGGAACAACGCTTTAATGAGCGTATTGATGGGATAATGGCTGAGTTCCATCGGCAAGAACAGCCTGAACCAGAACCAATTTGAGCAGCTCACTACTATGCTGAGAAACATGGGCGACTTCTCGCAACCACCTCCTGATGTGTAGTAGTCTAGCTTAGGATATGTTCTCCTAGTTAGGTTCTAGACTTAGGTGTGTTTGGTCTATATCTTTTGGGTCTTTGTTTTGTATGCTTATGTTTTGAACTTTGAAGTGTAATAGTTTCACATGCCTAAACGAATATCAATGCTTCTTTTGAAAATTTTGCATTTGCTTATCGTACAAGTTATGTTATGTAGATCAATGAATGCTAAATTATTGATAATATCTTGCGTTGATCTGTTTGCTGATTGTCTGATTAACTTACCTCTGATAAGCTTTCATAAGATCGCATAAAATCTGCATTTTTGCTGTCTGGAACTGCACTTAATCGATTAAACCACAAACTTAATCGATTAAGTTATATGCAAAAATTTATATTGTTTGAGCACAAGCATGCATAAGACACATACTTAAACCACAAGCTTATGAAAAAATCGATTAAACCACAAGCTTGCATAAGACACATACTTAATCGATTAAGCACAAAGAAAATTTTAAATTTTCTTTCTTTCTTTCTTTCTTTCTTTTGGCTATATACTTCATTTTATTTCATTGCTTTTTGATCATGCCAAATGGGGGAGAAAGTTGTTGTTTGAGTTTTGCAGATTGAATATATATGTTTCCCACCTAACCAATGGAAGAAAATGGAGAATTTTTACACCACCTCATGCAAGGATTGAGGGGGAGAATAGAGTCAGGGGGAGCACCGCATCAATGTTCATAGCAATCACAAAAATAAGCTGATTGTCATCAAGCCTTCAAACAAAGATAATCACAAGTGCTTTTCCAAGATCATAATGGTTTGTCTTATGATCTATAATGGTTTGTAATGATCAAAAAGGGGGAGATTGAGATTGCAAGCCTGCATCATTACATTGGGGAGATGGAAATGCAGCATGCATCACTCTGTTGTTTTGATGAAGACAAAGTCAAGACAAGATGAAGAAAAAGTTAACACAAAGTCAAGACAAGATGAAGACAAAGTGAAGAGAAAGAGAAGTCAAAGAAAGGACAAGGATATGACAAAGCAAGCTTGAATACTTGTCCAACTCAACAAACAACAAGGTCAAGACTCAACATCACTCAAGTAGACTCGGGCTTAGAGTTTTATATTTCTAGAGTCTATGTTTGATTAGGTAGAGTCTAGGCTAGGTGAACCTAGAATGGAAGTCTCACAAAGTCTAAAATTGAATATAACTAATCTAACTAAAATGAGACTTGCATACATTCATACGTGATTCACATGCTCATGCATTTACATATGATAACATGATTTTAAGTGCATTAAAATTGAGTATATCTCATATATTTTCAAAATCATGTACCATGCATATACACATCATGTAGAAGGTTCATCATGCATCAAGAAAACACTTTTTAACACAATTAATCGATTAAAACTTGTGTTAATCGATTAAATGAACTTGGGAACCAGTTGATGGATTAAATGATTTAATCCATTAAATGGAGTTGCAGAAACTGAAATCTTGAATTTCTAACTGTAGTTAATCGATTAAGTGACGATTTTATCGATTATCTGCAGTAAAAACAGTTTTCTATAAAAGCTTACTTTTTCCCAAATGTTCATAATTTTCTAATTTCGAAAATCACAAATTTGTAGAATTCTCTGAGCTTATCTTTCATATCATTAGAGAGAGGTTCTTTGTGTGTGAAAAAGTTTCTTTAAGTTTTCTTGCATTGCATAAAGAGAGATAGGAGTTTCAAGAATCATTCTTTTGGGCTAAATGTTTCATATTCTTTATTGAAGAAAAGCCAAACATTAATCACACTTAGTTCTTTGAGTCTTTGTGAGATCTCTTGGCTGGGTTCTTAGTGGTTTTACTGTTTCATATTTGCACATCTTAGGTGCTTTTGTAACTTGAGCTATTTGACGATTTTTGTGAGAAAATCCGAGTTGCGGTTAGGTTGTAATCTCTAAGGTTTAGGGGTTAGGTTATAATACCTGCTATCTGCGGTTGGCTTGGTATAGTCTTCATTGGGTATCTTGTTTGGTGCATCGAGTAGCAAGATTGGCAACCGTTTGCGAACGGAGGGAAGTCAAGGCATGGCGAAATAGGATTCGCATAGCAAGTAGGAAATGTTCAATTTGGAAGTGTGTGTGTAAAGAACATATTTTCAAATATAGTGAAGCAAATTTCCCAAGATCAAAAGGGGAGGTTTGGATGTAGTTTGCCAGTGGACAGGCAAACGAACTAAGATAAAATCGTCGTCCCAAGTTTTCTCGAACCTTATCTCTTTACTTTTCAATCATTTTGTGCTTTATATGTTCAATTGATTTGGTTATTGAATTTAGTGCATGTTCTTGAATCTGTTTATACATTGGCATAAATTCTTTGAGTAGATTGCATCTGTTTTTGATTGAAAAGATTGTAACGTTTCTTGCAAGAAAAATCGATTTCCAAGAAATGCAAGAATCGATTTAATCAATTAAGTAAATCTTTAATCGATTAACTAGCCTGATTTTAGAGTTTCTCATTTACCCGAAAAAGTGTTAATTGCTTCCGCTCACACCTATTCACCCCCCTATAGGTGTTAATTGTTCTGTGGTATACCCAATAGTTACGCCTACTGGAAAGTACACATGAGAATATTCATTGACTAAAGAGAATGTTTTCTATATGTCTACTAGGAAGTGGCTATGGTTTTTAGTGACGTAGTCAATGACCCTTACATTCCACTATACCTAGTGGAAGGTGAGACTAAAGAGAAGCTTAACAATTTGTGGATAGATGATGAAAAACGAAAAGTCCAACATAATTTAAAAGCGAAAAACATCATCACATACACACTCTCGTATGATGAGTTAAGTCTCACATTGTACTAGTGCTAAAGATATTTGAGATAATTTACAATTAACCCACGAAGGAACAAGTGATATCTAGTGTGCTAGACTAAATGCTTTAACACGTGAGTATGAATTGTTTAGAATATTTTCTAATGAATCAATTAGTGATATGTGAAAAAGGTTTACTCATATTGTTAATCATTTTGTTGCGTTGGATAAATCTTTTGCCATAGGTGAACTACTTAATAAGGTGTTGAGATGTCTTCATAGGAACTGACAACCAAAGGTGACGGCTATCATGGATTCAAAAGACTTGGATTCAATGCCATTAGCAACACTATTTGGCAAGATCGAAGGACATGAAATGGAGTTAGGCCGCTTGAAATTACACAAAATCTGAAAAAAGAAAGAAGGGCGTCTATCTAAAAGCCTCAACATCACAAAGCCAACAAGAGATAGCTGATTCCGATGATGAAACCATGACGCTCCTATTATGAAAATTTAGCAAGTTCCTCAAGAGGAAAGGTAGGCTGAAAAGGTTTCAACGAAAAGAGGCGAAAGACTAAACTAGAAAAGGCAAGGCTTCCAAGGAACACCTCAATTGCCACAAATGCGGAAAATTGGGGCATATGTGATATAAATGCTTGAACAACCTCAAGAAGGTTAAGAACGACAAGAATAACTCTAGGGATATCAAATTTAAGAAAGCTTACATTTTATGGGATGTTCCCGAGGAGGGGTCAACACCGAGCACGTCATCAGAGGAAGAAACGACAAAGTTGTGCCTCTTGGTCTACACTCAAGATTCTTGCAACTCAAACAAACATGAAGAATCTAGTTAGGTACAATCTCTTGAAACTAACTCATATTATAAAAATTCTGAAAATTCACCTTCATATGAGTGCCTATATTAATTTACATGAAGAACTAAAGAAGCTTTCTAGAATAAACGTAGATAGAAAATGAGTCTTACTTTTGTATGAAAATAAAATAGTTGAAATGCAAAAGGAAATATATGAATCAAAGTTGAAAGTGAGACTCTTGATCTAATCTATGCTTGTGCTTCATGTAATTGTAAATTTAATTGAGACATCTATATGTGAAAGTTGCAAAATTTTAGCAGTTGAAAATGCTATTTTGAAGAATAAAATTTCAAAATTCACATATAGTAGTCAAAACCTAGACAACTTACTTGCTACTTCAAGGAACATAGGTAATTAGATTGGTTTAGGCTATAAAAACACTATGAAAAGAAGGTCATATGGGAAGCAAGTAGGTAAAACTCATAATATGTATCATTATAACTTGCCTACTTGTTTTTAATGTGGAATTTATGGCCATAAATCCATTTCTTGACATATAGGAAGGCATGGAGTGCCTAGTGGCAAATTTGTGTGAATACAAAATGGACTATCTTCCTGGGTTACTAACAAAATAGGACCCAACATAAATTGGGTACCTAAAAGTATCAAGTAATTTTGTTATGTAGGTATGCCTCCTAACACATCGACAACATATTTTCGACGCATATGACAGGTGATAAGTAAAAAAAAATTGAACTATCACTTAATGAAAAGGGATATGTCACTTACGGCGATTACAATCAAGAAATGATACTCTAAATTAGAAAGATAGGTAATGATTCACAAACTATCATCGACAATATCCTTAATGTAGAAGGGTTGGAGCATAACCTGTTGACCATATGCCAATTACATCATAGAGGTAACAAAGTGTCTATCAATTCTAAGTGTTGCATTATTCGTGATGACATAGATAATAATATTAAATTTGTTGGTCATCGAATTAACAACATTTATATGATTGACTTGGAAGATGTCGTTCTTTATTTTCAAAATGACTTATGTCAAAATAAAATGATATTTCGGTTTGGCATCGGTGAGTAGCACATATTCAATTAAAAACCTAGAAAAAGTGTCATCTAAGGAATTAGTAGTTGGACTACCAAAACTGAATTTAAAAACAAATGACATTTGCGTCACTTGTCAAAAATGTAAGCAAATTAAAAACTTTTTTTCTTCTAAAACAGTGATATCCACAACAAGGCTATTGGAAATACTCCACATGAACTTGTTTGGACCTTCACATGTTATGAGTATTAGTGGTAGCTACAACGCGATTGTGATAGTTTAAGAACTTTCTAGATTTTCATGGACATTGTTCATTCCCTTAAAAAGTGACGCTTTCAAAACTTTTAAGATCCTTGCCAAACAACTCCTAAACCAATTTGGTCATAAAATTGTGTTTATTCGTAGGGACCATGGTGATGAATACGAAAACCACTTGTTTGATAAATTTTACGAGAAACATTGTATCCAACACTAATACTCAACTCCTCGAACCCCTCGACAAAATGGAGTTGTTGAAAGGAAGAATCAAGTCTTAGAGGAATTGGCTAGAATTATGTTGAATGAGAGCAAGGTTCCAAAATACTTTTGGGCAGATGCAGCGTATACCGCGTTTTTTAAATGGCTGTAAACCAAATATCTCACTTTCAAAAAGTCCTTATGCTTTCGGGAAAAGAACAATTAGGACAATTTACTCAAAAGCAGATGATGTGATATTTCTAGGTTACTCTTCACATAGATAGTCTTAGCGAGTTTATAACAAACACACTATGCATGTAGAAGAGTCTATTCATGTACATTTTGACGAATCGTCTCCAAAAGAGAAGATAAAGGTTGCTCATGATGACGTTTTATATGATTTAGAAGAAGCTTAAACAAAAGATGTGGAATCAGAAAGAATGGTGCAGAATGATCAAGAAGTAATTCAGGATCATCAAGATATGCCTATGTTTTGGAACAAAAAAAGAAAGACCATCCCATCCACAAAGTAATAGGTAACATATCTATGGTAGTGGCCGCCCAAAGATCTTTACGTAATAATTTCTACTTTGTTGCTTTTGTTTCTTAAATCAAGCAAAAAATGTAAACGAGGCCTTAGAGGATGAGCATTGGGGTATAGTTATACAAGAAGATCTAAACCAATTAGAGCGAAACATTGTATTGGACTTGGTCCTGAAGCCAAGTGATCATCCTATCATCGGTACAAAATGGGTCTTTCGTGATAAATTGGATGATCGGGCTTGCTAATTATAAATAAGGAAAGACTAGTGGTTCAAGGTTATAATCAAGTAGAGAGAATAGAATATGACAAGACTTACGCCCTTGTTGCTAGTTTGGCAGCCGTTAGAATGTTATTGGCCTTTGCATCGATTATTAATTTCAAACTCTTTCAAGTGGACGTAAAAAGTACATTCTTTAATGGATAATTCAAGAAGAGGTGTATGTTATACAACCCATTGGTTTTGATGATTTTAAATACCCAAACCGTGTTTTTAAGTTTAAATAGGTTCTTTATGGTTTGAAACAAGCACCAAGGGCTTGGTAAGATAAACTGAGCTCATTTCTTTGAGAGAAAGGGTTTGTTAGGGGTAAAGTCGATACCACACTTTTTATATCTAAATCTGAAAATGATATATTGTTAGTGCAAATATATGTAGATGATATTATTTTCGTTGCTACTAACGATATATTGTGTAAAGAATTTTTTGGATTTGATTAAAGGAGAGTTCGACATATCTATTATGGGAGTGCTAACCTTCTTCCTAGGGCTGCAAATACATTAATTGAGCAACATGATATTTGTTCACCAATCGAAGTATTGTAAGGTGCGTTTGAAGAAATTTGATATGGACAAATCAAAGGAAGCTTCTACACTTATGACATCGTCTTGTTACCTAGACAAGGATGAAAATGGCAAAACTATTGAGGTAATTAAGTATTGTGGTATTATTGGTTCATTGTTATATCTTATGTCATGTCGACCCAATATTATGTTCAATGTGTACATCTGTGCTAGATACCAATCCTTTCCTAAAGAGTTCCATTTTTCTGTTGTATAACGCATCATGAAATATTTGAAAGGAAATATTAACATGGGACTATGGTATCCTAGGGATGCCTCACTATCTTTGATAGTTTACTCTGATTCCGAATTGGTCGAGTGCAAGTCGGATCGAAAGATTACAAGTGAAAGTTACCACCTTTTAGGTAGTTCCTTAGTGTCTTTGCACACGAAAAAGCAAGTGTGTGTTGCTTTAACCACCTTCTAAGTAGAATATATCGCCGCGGGCGTGTTTTGCGCTCAAATCTATTGGATGAAGTAAAAATTTTAAGACTGCAATCTAAAGCATGATAAAATACTAATCAAGTGTGATAACACAAGTGCCATCAATCTATCTAAGAATCTCATATTGCATTCAAGAACTAAGCATATAGAGATTAGACATCATTCCCTTAGGGATCATGTGTAGAAAGGTGAATGTGCAGAAAAACTATATATTCTCCAAGCCCCTTCCAATGGATACTTTCTTTGTTTTACACAGAGAACTAGGAATTCTTGATGAATCATATCTAATTTAGTTTGCTTTGAGTTCTTGTATATGACTTTTCCATGATTCTAGTGTATAATCGATTACAGTGAGCAAATTTTCAAATGTGATAATTGATTAAAAGTTGTCATTAATCAATTAACGACAGTCTTAAAACAGAATCCAATACATTTCTAGGGTTATTTCATTTGAACCCTAAATCACATTATCTCTACCCCTTTCTACAATTTCATTAAATTGTCTGTATCAAACATTCCTGCATCCCCATCAAATTTCTATTCATTTTCCTTACTCCAAAAACCCCAATTTCTTCTTAATCCGAAAACCCTAATTTTTTTTTTCTTTTTTTAGAACCCTAATCCCAAAATCATAGAAAACGATTCCTTAATCGATTAACTCATCCATTAACTAAGTCATGAGTGAACCAAGGAGAACACAGGTGAAAACCACAGCCAAACGTTCTAGACCCATGCAAGTAAGTGGCTCCTCCTCTACCCAAGGTGGCAGAAATGATGCAAGGAAGGATCCCTACTACTATCCTAACCTCCAAGCATCTATATTGGCCAAATTTTAAAGAAGAAAATAGGCCTACATTTGATACCCCAATATGTCCTGGATGGTTCGGCAAAGCTTTGAGTTCCCTCAAAGCTTGGAAGTTCAAGGTGCAAATAGCTTTTTAGAGATGAGCGGTAAAATTTATCCTTCCTTGATTCAGGAAGTTTACAGCAATTTTTAGTATAGGGAAGGGTTGTAGTTTAGTATTGTTAAAAGGAACTTGATTACATTGGAGGAATAGTAATTTTTGGAAGTGGGAGGACTTTCAAGTGATAGGCCTCCTTTCGGTGATTGTGAAAATGAGCTGTGGAACTCATTTGACCTCGTGGAGATGAATAAGTTGTGTCTGTGAGGACCGCAATTATATGTACAGGGTGAACTAACCAAAGTTGGGTCATTTACCGTAGAAAACCGACTCTTTCACTTACCACAGGAAACCGACTCTTGTACTATTTGATTGCATACATATTAGTTCAACTCAATATAAACCATGACCACCCAACCATCAATGGCCTAAAGTTGATGTTCAGTATTAAGTAAGGAATTTTAGTCAATTGGCATGTTGATATACACAAGGTCATATCTGGGATTAGTTCATCTTCCTCAATTTTACTTGCATAGAGGAATTTTATATCATGTGTCACTATGCCAGAAAACGTCTTTAAAAACAGTTTTTCAACAGCGCATGCTACAATAATGCTGTTAAATTTGAGGCGGAGGAAAATATAAAGCGCATCTTTAAGAAATCATTGTTAATATTGATAAGCGGATATAACATCAACAGCGCAAACGCGAATGTGCACTCTTTAACAGCCCTCTTTTTTTGTTGCGTTGTTAATAGGAATATATTTAACAGCGTTTGTTTTTGCTTACGCTGTTGATAGGATATCTTCTACAATGCATTTTTCAACATTCTCTGTTGATTTGTTATCTTATACAGCGCTTGCTAAAATAAACGTTGTTGATTAGATAGGATTTTAAAAATTTAAAATTTTTGAACAACATTCTTTCATGTATTAAATTGTTTTTGTCTCCCATAATTCTTTTGCTTCGTGATATGGGTTTCGCGCACCTGCCAAGGATTTCAATAAACATATCATTTCCCCATAATTGTTTGAGTATATATATTTAAAAGGCACACATTTAACAATGTTTAAATGTGTTTCAGGGTGTACCTTTCTAACGTAATGAGAAAATTTGGATAGGATGAATTTTTCTACCCCAAATGCATATATAATATGTCCAGTTTTGATTAGTAGTTCAAAAGTTATGTCAAAAAATAGTGATATAACACATTTAACAACGCTTATTTACGCAAGCGTTGTTGATATGACATCTTTAACAGCGCTTATTTAAACTTTAACAGCTCTTATTTACGCTTTAACAGCGCTTATTTACACAAGAGATGTTGATATGGCATATTTAACAACGCTTCTTTACACAAACGGTATTGATATGACACATTTAACAGCGCTTATTTATGCAAGTGTTGTTGATATGACACCTTTAACACCGCTTATTTGATGAAGCGCTGTTAAAGATATTATATCACTATTTTTAATATAACTTTTGAATCACTAATCGGAATTGGACATATTATATATGTATTTGGGGTAGAAAAAATTGTTATATTCAAATTTTCTCACTACATTAGAAAGGTGCACCCTGAAATTAAAATTTTTTTTTTTTACTATTTCTTTTTTATTTTACAAGTTTTATAGTGAATGTGTTTTGATAATGATAGTGTAGCTGAAAAGTCACACATTTAACAATATTTTTTTAGAGAGCACTGTTAAAAACATTTTTGTTTTAGTAGGCGCGAATCTTTGCAGATTTAAAAACAAAATATCACACACAATAATACACATATCATTCACCTCTTATTCTTTTTCTCTTAGTTTCTCTCTTGAAGCAAGTTATTAGCTCATGTTTTCTCTATTCGAGAATAAGGTGAATCGTTCTCTTTGATTCACTCTTTCTCCTTGCATTTACATCGACGTTAAATGCTTATTTTATATTATAGGAAATGTCAAGGTTGAATCTACGTAAAGTTGTGGTTGATTTACCAAACTTGCAATCTCTATATGTATTTCTTGTAATTGATTATTATTTTTCATCCACATTCTCTATGTAATTTTTTATTTCATTCTTATTATATTGAATCTGACCGTATCTTTATGTACTCTTATTTCTTCGGTTAAGGGAGAGAATAAAATCATGGATTTGTCCTCTACATCTCCATCTGTTCGTCCTTTTCATTACTGCATATGGTTAATAGATACAAGTTCACGCAATGGTTTGATATCATTCTTATTATATTGAAGCTTCTTATGTGTTGAAAAATGTCTGAAAGAGATTTTGCTTCATTTAATATGAGTGCGGTTAAATGAGTGCTGTTAAAGGTGACATGTCAACAACACTCGTGATGAACGCTGTTAAAAGTCATGTACATATATAACAGTGCTTGTTGGAGGTGACGTTGCTGTATATATGACATACAACAGCGCCCGCATAAGCGCTGTTAAAACATACCATATACTAATGCACTCACATAGACAGCACCCGGAAGCGCTGTTTTATCCCCCGTAATGCACGCTGTTGATTTACATATCTGGCGTAGTGTGTTATTGATCACCTTCAGATTGACACATCATATTTGAAAATAATGTTTACAAACTCCTGCGAGCATCTTGTCGATGACAACTTAATTCACTAAATGGGTATATATAATTATGGTGCAATTTGGATGTATCAAGAAGATGATAATACCACTATGGATTTAGAGTGGACTGATGATGAATGAGATACAAACCAAACCAATAGAACCATGATCCAGCACAAGCTGAGGCTTCAAATGTGGCTCAATATTAACCGTTTGGGTTAGCTGCACTTGGACGCTATGGAACAATGACTGAATGAGCGTATGAATTCTAGATTCCAATCCTTCAATGATATGATTGACTCTGGATTAGTTTCATTGTAAGATAGAGTTTCAGTTGAGGTTCAACGACAGGGAGGGTTGAATAGAGAGCAAATTGAGATGATCACCTTCATTATGCCAACCATAGGCGACATCACACAACCACCACCTTCTTAGTCAACTAGCTCAGAGATGTCTAGTTTTCCTAGTTAGGTAAATCTCTAGGTGTTTGTGTGTGTGTTTTGAACTTGTATTGTGTTGTAAACTTGTTGGTTGTGTCAACTTGTGTTTGTAATTCTTGCACTTCTTTTTTTCTCGTTGGTTATGATGAATTTGCAATTTCAACTCTATATCATTTTGTATTTTTATGAATGAATAATGTATGTTCTTTCTAAAAATCTCTTTTTACATCTGTTATTCTAGTGATATTTGTTATATATGAAAAATGGACAGTGTCATTCTTACATTAATCATGTAAATTGCAAATACTTTACTTCAAATTATGTTTATTTAGCATATTAATTGATTATAACAAGTTATTAATCGATTAATTATAGAAACCTGTGCACTTGTTCAATTTTCATAACTACCTTAATAGATTATCTACTCCCTTAATTGATTAAGACAGTCTTAAATTTACTAAATCATTTCATCTTTTGGCAATTACTTTCATATGTTAGCATTGCTTTTTAATCATGCCAAAAGGGGGAGAATGTGTTGTTTGAGTTTGCCAAGTTGCATTGTTAGGGTACCCCATGTCAGAGTTATTACCTAGAAGGGGGGTGAATCGATGGAAGAGGATAAGCATGTCCCCTTTTCCGATGCGCTTAGTGAGATAAAATAGAGAGAAAAATTAATCGATTAAATGAATTGATAATCGATTATTGATAACAGAACTAATCAATTAAGGACGGTGTTAATCGATTATTTGTCCTAGAAAATTCAGAAATCAACAATTCAGAGTTTCTTGCACAACAACCAAACTCGAAATCAAGCAGTAATATACCAAGAATTGCTAACACTTGCAGTACACAGATTTACACAAACAGTATATAAACACAAGTCAAATAAGCAATTTCTTTAATCAAGTAGGTATATCAAAAAATGCTAAAATCGTAAAAGATAAGGTAAGAGAGAAATAAGAGATGCAATTTTATCCTGGTTCGTTTGCTTGTCCATGTGCAAACTACACCTAGGCCTCCCTTTTCAGATCTAGGGAGATTTTCTTCACTAAAATGAAAGAATGTTTTGTACACACACTTCCAAGTACAAGAGTTTTTCGAACTTGAACAACAATCTAAAAAGCCAAGCCTCACAATTTCCCCCCGTTCCTAATGGTCTCTCCTACCAAGTCTAACGGCTGCCAATCTTGATATCGGACTCGTTATTAAGATTCTCAATGTGAAGACTATATCCCCCTATCATATGAAGCACTTGGAGTTTGTTTTAGGCCATAAAGTGTCTTTTTGAGCTTAAAGACATGGTTTGGGTATTTGTGGTAAAAGTTTAAAATTCATTATTGATGTAAATGCTAAAAGCATTTTAATGGCCTCCAACCAAGCAAAAGAGACGTAGGTTTCGTCATAATCAATTCTTTGTTCTTGATTATAACCTTGAGCCACCAGACGACCATTATTTCTTATGCTCAAGCCAATTTCATCCATTTTGTTGCGTAACACCCATCTTGTGCTAATTATCGGATGATCATTTGGCATAGGTACCAAGTCCAACACACTATTTCTCTCGAAGTGGTTTAGCTCTTCACACATAGTTAAACCCCAATGTTCAGTTTCTAGGGCCTCACCAACATTTTTAGGGTCGATTTGAGAAACAAATGCGACAAAATGACAAATGTCATTTAAAGATCTTCGGGTTACAACTCCCTTAGATATGTCACCTATAACCATGTCTATAGGATGGTCCTTCTTTGTTTTCGAAGCTCTTGGAAAATCTTGATTCCCTTGCTCTTCTTGACTCTCTTGAACAATATTCTCTAGTTATGACTCTTTGTAGCACCGTAGATTTTAAAGTCATTAAATTATACTATGAGTCCTGGGAGCCTCGTTTGAGCGAGAGAATCGTCGCCTAGGCGAGAGAGGCTCACCTGGGAGGGTGAAATCCTGGGCTATACTAAAGGATTCTCGCTTGAGTGAGAATTGCGTCGCTTGAGCGAGAGTGGTCTCGCCTGAGCGAGAGTTGTCTCGCTTGGGCGAGAAAAGTGGCATTCAGCACCTGTTGAGGCTGTAAGATCCTCGCTTGAGCGAGAGCTGCCTCGCCTGAGCGAGAAATCCCTCGCTTGAGCGAGTGCGTCAGATCTGAAATTTTAAAAAGGCGAGATTTCTTCGCCTGAGCGAGAACCCAACGATTTCACTTTAAAATAGAAACCCCAAACACATTTTAGGGTTAGAACTTTGAAGAGAAGAGAGAGAGGAGAGCTTTTGAAGAGCAAAGAGCCTTACGAATCATCTTAGAGCTTGAGAAGAGGTAAACCTCTTGTTTCTAACTGTTCTTCTTCCTCTCTAACTTGCTTTGGGTGTATGGATATCTTCTAAAAAATATGAGAAACCATGGAAAAACTTCCGTTTGAGTTGTGGTTCGTTTTATTTAGTTTCTCTCTTGTAAACTCTTGGTTTAGAGTTAATATTCAAAGAATGGAAAGGGTTTGTGGGTCGATTATGAAAACCCCAAAACCCCCAAAAAGGAAAATATGGTCATAAGAGGAAATGTGTTAAATGTTATACGATGAAGAATATGTTGTGTGTGGCTTGTTCATAATGATGATGTGTTATGAGTTGTTGATTTGTTATAAGAGGTGAATGTTTATTATGATAAACATAGATGGGTATCTTTGTAACAATGATGGTGTGAAAACTGTTTAATGGCATTAAATGGACGAGATTATGTGATACGAGAATGTTTTTGTTATGAATATGTGTTATAATGTTGAATAAAAGGTGAATATGTATGTCTTGAATGGTTGGAAACTCCTGTATGTTTGACGATGAAATATGAGTCGTTTATGTGTTATTTTGAATAAATGACTAACATTGTTGTTATTGGTGGGAATGAGGAAAGATCTTAAGGTTGGAGGAGATCGTGGAGGAAACTAGTAAAGTTACTCAAAAACCGACCCCCAACACTCACCGAGGTAAGGATAAGTCTTTATTTGTGCATTTGAAATGGAAA
Organism: Lupinus albus; assembly: GCA_009771035.1. Classification (NCBI taxonomy): domain Eukaryota; kingdom Viridiplantae; phylum Streptophyta; class Magnoliopsida; order Fabales; family Fabaceae; genus Lupinus; species Lupinus albus. The sequence continues at coordinate 831,684 of WOCE01000029.1, forward strand.
ATGTGTGTATTTTATGGTGATGCAATTATTGAGTTGTGAATCACGCATTTAGTATAAACATATATGGGTGTGTTTATACGATTGTGGGCGTAGATTTACAAGAAATGAGAAATGGTGAAATCAAGGAAAGGAAAATATATTTTTAGCCGACCATGAATGGTTAGAAACTCTGGCTTGAGTATATAAGCAAAACTATGGCTTGAGTATAAAAGCAAAACTCTGGCTTGAGTATATAAGCGAAACTCTGGCTTGAGTATATAAGCAAAACTCTGGCTAGAGTATATAAGCAAAACTCTGGCTTGAGTATATAAGCGAAACTCTGGCTTGAGTATATAAGCGAAACTCTGGCTTGAGTATATAAGCGAAAATCTAGCTTGAGTTAATAAGCAAAACTTTGGCTTGAGTATATAAGCAAAACTCTGGCTTGAGTATATAAGCGAAACTCTGGCTTGAGTATATAAGCGAAACTCTGGCTTGAGTATATAAGCGAAACTCTTGCTTGAGTATATAAGCGAAACTCCAGCTCGAGTATATGAAGCAAAACTCCGGCTCGAGTATATGTAGCACGTTTTAGTTTTAAAAAAAAGGGAATATGCTTTTAGCTAACCTTAAAGGGTGTAGCGACTTCGGCTCAAGTAATGCATCAAAGAAAATGAATTTAAAAATGGTTTACTAACCCCTTTTTAATGTGGATTATCTTATAATGACGTTTATTGAACTATGACTTACTCCTTTGTATGTTATGTGTATTTGTCATTGATAATCCCATTGCAGATAAACAGGTAGAATGATGAGGCTTATTTTGGGAGCTTTAGGAGCTTTACATTATGGATGTCTTTATTTGCACCATTTTTGTATCATGAGTGCATATCTGATAATTTAAAGTATTTTGTAACTATGGACATAATAACCTTCGGATAATTGTAACTCAGGATATGTGTAGCTATGGGTATCATGGAGACCCATAGCTAATTGTATGCGGTAGTTACCGAAGTACATTAATATGAATTATGTTTTTCTGCATTAGGAATGTATGTTTGAATACCGCATGATAAACAAGCATGAAATAATCAAGCTAAATAATGTAACGTATTTTCGGTTACTAATCATAAAATATGAACAAAATGAATGTGCGCATGAGTTAAAATAAGAAAAAATTTCAAGGGTAGAATTTTGGGTCTTTACAATATGGTATCAGAGCATAGTTAATTATGCGGCCTAGGATATGGCCTTACATGCTTCTTTGTGATCTATATGTGCTTGAATTGTTTAGTGTGTACAAGTTGCCAAGTGATTATGTGATCTTGATTTAGATGAAAATTCGATTTCTGACAAGTGAATGAGTATAGGTACACATGGCTGAAAGAGGAAGAGGAACGAGTCAGAATGTCCCCACTGACCTATTGCCACAGCTGGTAATGGTGCTTCAGAGCATGAAAGAGAATTTACAAAATCTGAATCGGAGCGTGGCGCCAGGTCCAGATCCGCACAACATAGTTTCACAAGGGCAGGCAGAGTATTGAGAGTTAGATGAATCCTACAAGAGGAACCCTAGTCAGTTCCAAGGCGGATTCGCTCCAAATGCTCCTATTGGGTGGGTCCAAGGGATGGAGTGTACCAACATGAAGACGGATGAAGCGGTGATCTCCAAATCCATTCCTCCCAAGAACTTTGGGCCTCAAAGAAACTTTGTGCGCGGAAGGGGCAAGTGCAAAATGTTTTCCGAAGAACGGAAGCCTTATTTTTCACCCGTTGGTACTCGGGGTTACACTTCACATGGGCCGAAGAACCATGCAAATGCCAGAGTGTCATAGTCAAACTCTCCATCCTGGTGCAACAAGTGTAACCGAAGTCATGTCGGAGAATTGTGTCCTGGAACGACAAATAGCTACTTTCAATGGCAAGAGACCGGGCATATCAAGAGGTATTGTCCTAAGTCACGAAAGAGTATGAATGCTATGGGGACTAGATGACCTCAATCTATCGGCAGAGTGGTTACCATGTGTGGTGCAGAGGCATCAGAAGCAGATGGTCTGATCCAGTGTAGATGTATGAGGAGAAGGTGAATGAAAGCCAACAATCACATGCTCTAACTGGTGTCCATCGTAACCATGGTTATCACGGGTAGAAACCTATTGTGGGAGAATTTCAACCCGACTTATTTCCTATGTGCAGCAAATGTGGGCGGAAGCATGCGGGTACAATTTGTCCTGGTTCGGGGAATGGTTGTTTCCACTGTAAGAAAAAGGGACACATAAAAAGGTTTTGTCCGAAGTTGACTCGGAATGTAAATGTTGTGGAGGTTGGGAGGCTTAGTACGACAGGCCAAGGGAGCACCATGAGTGTCACAGATACGTTCGGTGTTGACGGTTTGATCCGAGGAAAACGCATGGAGACAAGTATTCCTTGTTTAGTGTTGTTGATTCGGGAGCGACACACTCCCTTGTATGTGTTAAATGTGTGAACTGTCTGAAATTGCAAACTGAGTAGTTGCCTTTCGACTTGGTCGTATACACCCCGGCTAGTGGGCTGGCGGTGGTATCGATGTTTACGTCTTTGTGTCTGATTGTGGTAAATGGTGTAATATTTACCGTAGATCCAGTCTGCTTGTCGTTATCCCGGTTAGATTTAATTCTGAGAATGGGTTGATTGTCAGCAAATCATGTTATGATTGAATAGTGTTGACAAGGCTGTGGCAGTTGGGGATCTATGCGAGATTTGTGACCAGGCTAGTGGTATGGGGCCAGTGTAGGCTAAGAGAGTCAGAACTCCCCTTCAGAAAAGGGATTGGTGTTTATTATGTTGATGTCACCTGAGGGTATTTAAGAACTCGTTAGCATTTCAAAAGAATAAGACTTGAAAGAACTATGTATTTTGTCTTGGAAAGTGGATTTTCTTCTATGGATGACGTTTGATAATGAATGAAATGTGAGTCCTTTATAATAGTGGGACGAGATATAATATGAAGAGTCGTATGTCATGCTATGTGGTTTCCTACTATTCCTATTCGAGATATGTTTCTGATTTTCTTGTCATTCCTCAAGATTAAAAGCGAATATGCATGAGGTAAAGATTAACCGATTATGAGACTTGGTGACTAAATATTTACATCTTTATTGTATTGCATGTGATAGTGCAAAATTTTAAATTGTAGCAGTCTGCTAACATGTACTTGACGGTTTTGCCTGGGAATGAACATGTGTGTCTTGATCTATTCCTGCATATGAGTTTGCTTCTAATGCATGAAGGTTTAGAAAGTTGAATGAAGTGAATAATTCGTGTGTAACTTGTTCTGTATGACAATGATGAATTATTCCTTGGAGATTAATTGTTAATATTCGATAATTGGTACCGTGATGTATGAATTTTAGAGGCGATGTGTTAATTGTTATGGTAATGACTTAAATAGTAAGATAATGATTCACGTGAGCATGTAGATGGATATGTTGTATGGAAGATGCTGAACATGAAATGTTGGTTTTAAAAAAAATATTGTGTTAAGGAGAAAATTAAATGAAAGATGCCTAGTGTGTTTTGAAACGACTAAGTCTGGTATCTTAGTTTTTATGAGTTGGTAAAAGTTAGACTTTCTTGTTTGCATTAGTTTGCATGATTATACTAAGGTAGAACTCATGGTTCAAAGTAATAAATGAAGTAGGTGAAGTACCTAAATGTCATTGTGAAGAGTGTGTTTGCATAAAAGTGGAAATTCCATATATGTTTAAACTTGAAATGACTCTCTAAACCTTTGGAAATTAAAAGCAAACCAGTATGAAAAACAAAATGAGCATAATACAGTTAAGGTAATAAATTTTCATTATGCTAGTGATTTCTTATATGTGCATAAATATGAACCTTGATGATGAACATGGATGTTATGATGCTTAAGTTTTAGCGAGTTAATGGATAAACAAAATTTTGTTCTATGCTTTTGTGGAAAATAGTATTGGGAATAGAGAAGTCATCTTGATTGTTGTACATGAAACTTTTGGTATAGGGTGATTGACCATTTTGTAGTGGGATAATTGCAATTCGCGATATAGTGGTATTGTACCCCCAATTATATGCTTGCTATTGTGCTTACAAAACTTATTTTTGTCTCATATGTGCTAGTGATTACTATGCATGCTTGAAGTATTATGGCATAGGTAAGTTTTGTTAAATGGACTGTGAGAACTCTAATGCCCCGAATGGAATGTAACTCCAGAAATAGCAAGCCTTTGAAAATCTTAATTTGAAAATTTCGGTGTCACATGAGAAAAATGGATTTTTGAAGCTATTTTGAAAAGATTATGAAAACCTCGTTTCGCGAGATAATTGCCACGAAACTTATATCTGAACTATTTTGAACATCATTTGGGGTGAAGTGTAGAATGTGGCTAAGCATTGACCTAGTCCCACATTGAAAGTCCAAAAGTTTAACGACTGCATCCTGTGCGAATGTAATGTTGCTAAAAACCTTGTGGAGCACTTCTGACTAGGTGTTTCTATATGTAACACCCTAAATTTGAGTCTTTAAAATTATAGTATCAGTCCTGGGATTCTCGCTTGAGCGAGGGATTCTCGCTTGGGCGAGAGAGGTTCAACTGGGAGGGTGAAATCCTGGGCAATACTGATGGATTCTCGCCTGAGCGAGAGTTAGCTCGCTTGAGCGAGAAAAGTGACAATTTGGACCTGTCGAGGCTGTAAGATTCTCACCTGGGCGAGAGTTCCATCGCCTGGGCGAGAGGGTCAGATCTGAGTTTTTAAAATGGGCGGGATTTTCTCGCTTGAGCGAGAATGAGCTCGCTTAAGCGAGAACCCGACGAGTTGCATTAAATGAGAAACCCCAAAACACATTTTAGGGTTAAGAAAAGAAGAGAGGTGAGAGAAGAGAGCTTTTCCAAGGGCAAGAAGCTTCAATACTCATCCAAGAGCTTGAGAAGAGGTAAAAACTCTTGATTCTAACTCTCTTCTTCTCTGTGGAACTCTTTTTGGGTATGTGGGGTCTCTTCTCAAAATGAGAGAAACCATGGAAACTCACCCTTTTGAGTTATGGTTCGTTTTATGTTATTTTATCTTGTAAACTCTTGGTATAGAGTTAGTATTTCAAGAAAGGAGAGGGTTTGTGAGTTCATTCATGAAAACCCCAAAACCCTAACGTGTGAATGTGGTTAAAGAAGAAAATGGGTAAAGTACTAGAGGTAGAAGATGAATATGTATGTTTTAGATGTCGTAAACTTATGATGAAAGTAGTTTAGAAACATTGAAAATGTGTTAAATATCTTGTATGGTTAAATAATGCAATATAAGTTGTTTATATGATATTTGGAATAAATGACTAACATTGTGTTATATGGTGGGATGAGGAAAGATCCTAAAGTTGGAGGCGGTGTCGGTGGAACTTACGAAGTCGCCAAAAACCAAACCCAACACTCACCGAGGTAAGGATAAGTCTTTAACTTATGCACTGTGATAGAAAATGCGTGGATTTTCTATTCTGGATAATGAAATGTAATGTAAATCACTTAGTCGTTACAAGCATATATGGGTATGTTTGTAGTGATGAGGAGTGGATTTACTGTTTATGTATTGGTGGAGTGCCAATGGAAATAAAAATCGGAATAATGAAATGGATAATAAATCACTTTGTAGTTATAAGCAGATATGGATATGTTCATAATGATGTCGGGTGCATTTACTGTTTATGTATTGGTGGAGTGCCAATGGAAATAAAACTCGGAATAATAAAATGGATCGTAAATCACTTTGTAGTTATAAGCATATATGGATATGTTTGTAATGATGTCAGATGCATTTACTGTTTATGTATTGGTGGAGTGCCAATGGAAATAAAACTCGGAATAATAAAATGGATCGTAAATCACTTTGTAGTTATAAGCATATATGGATATGTTTGTAATGATGTCGGGTGTATTTACTGTTTATGTATTGGTGGAGTGCCAATGGAAATAAAACTCGGAATAATGAAATGAATCGTAAATCACTTTGTAGTTATAAGCATACATGGATATGTTTGTAATGATGTCGGGTGCATTTACTGTTTATGTATTGGTGGAGTGCCAATGGAAATAAAACTCGGAGTAAAGCAATGAATTGTAAATCACTTTGTAGTTATAAGCATATATGGATATGTTTGTAATGATGTCGGGTGCATTTACCGTTTATGTATTGGTGGAGTGCCAATGGAACTAAAACTCGTTTTAGCCGACCAAAATGGGTTAGCGACTTTAGTTCAAGTTATGTAGCATGGTTTTTCAAAAGTATCGACGAGGAAAATGGTTTTAAGTGTATTTGATTTAGATCGTTATTTAACCTTATTAAATGTGGATTAACTTACATTGATGTTTATTGGCTAATGACTTACTCCTTTGTGTTTCCGTGTATGGTCAATGTTAATCCCATTGCAGGTAGGTGGAAGGAGTGTGGGCGTTTTGATTAGGAGATTAGAGACCTTTATTTTGACGTCTCTTTGCTCATTCTTTTGTAACCTAATTGGTTGTACTTGAACTAACTATTTGTAACGATGAATATAATTTTGCACATGGTGTTGTCCATGGAAACTAGTAACTCGGGATCTTGTACGTCACTTTTGGAGTATAGATTGAGGGTGATGAGGGAAGTGAGACTTTTTAAATAAGTACATTCAATCGGTAAATATAAATTATAGTTAAATGTATGAAATTGGATTAAAATAAGGAAAAAATTCAAGGGTAGAAATTGGGTCCTTACACTAGACATGCGGTAGATATGAGCACTAAGTGTATATTTGCAATTGTAAATGAAATATCCATACATAATGTAACTTATTGGGTTGAGTGTTTGAAAAATTACAATGAGCATTGGTGGTCAAGCATGTGATTCGATTGAGTCTGTGACCTTGTATGCCTAGTTGAGACTATGAACTAGCAAATTTTCTTAAACCGTGATCGTTGTAGTGAGAATTTTTGGTTGAGTTGGATAATTACTTGGTAATTTATTTAGTACTCAGAATAACTCCAAAAATCTTGTTTGCCAAAATGCTACTTGTTGGATGACTACCATGTTTCTGTGTGTAGTAAGTACGAATTGAAAAGCTATTGAGAATTTTGGAGTAAACTGTGATTATTGCTCATATGTGGAATGAAATGATGTTATTGAGTAGATGTCGATCTAGATTTTGCATGTTGGATATGAACTAGTACGTATTGGTAGTGATGGGTGTGGAGTCCCACTTTCTTCCAAAATTGAAGGTATTACCGTGAATCTCATTGTTTATGTTGATCGTTTTGAACAATGAGTGTAGTAACAGATCAGGGAGATCTATTGTGACTGAGGGGATGCTTGGGAATCTTTATTCCGGCTATGATAATTTTCCCTTAGTTGTCCTGATGGTCGACCTTGGTATATGAATTTCTGAGGTTAGTCCATGAATTGGTTACGTGGTATGCGCCATTGTATGTCGTATAAGAGATCTTAATGGTTTGGACGGTTGGGTCTAGGCTTGGTTGAGTGTATTTTACGCGTAACGTTTAGGCGATGATGATGTCTTCCTAAGAGTAACCTAATCAAATTTCGGGGACGAAATTTCTTTTAGGGGGGGGGGGGGGGGATTGTAACACCCTAGATTTTAAAGTCATTAAATTATAGTATCTGTCCTGGGAGCCTCGCTTGAGCGAGAAAATCATCGCCTGAACGAGAGAGGCTCACTTGGGAGGGTGAAATCCTGGGCTATACTAAAGGATTCTCGCTTGAGCGAGAATTGCGTCGCTTGAGCGAGAGTGGTCTCGCCTGTGCAAGAGTTGTCTCGCCTGGGCGAGAAAAGTGGCATTGAGGACCTGTCGAGGCTGTAAGATCCTCGCTTGAGCGAGAGCTGCCTCGCCTGAGCGAGAAATCCCTCGCTTGAGCGAGAGCGTCAGATCTGAAATTTTAAAAAGGCGGGATTTCCTCGCCTGAGCGAGAATGGGCTCGCTTGAGCGAGAACCCGACGATTTCACTTTAAAATAGAAACCCCAAACACATTTTCGAGTTAGAACTTTGAAAAGAAGAGAGAGAGGAGAGATTTTCAAGAGCAAAGAGCCTTAGGAATCATCTTAGAGCCTTAGAAACATAATGAAGTTGATTTAATATTTGTAATTAAAAGTGTACTTTGTTAAAGGGTAATTGTTTAGATTATGTATTTGAAAGGAAGTGCAATGACATGCTTTTGAAATGAAAGGTATTTGGAATATTTCCGCCTTGTAATTTATAAATGTATTCACTCAAGTTTCCAAACCGTTCAAGTAATGTCTTTCAAAAGTAATTACTTCACTTTCATGAATAAGGTTTTAAAAAGAATTTTTGGATTACGAAAATTGGGTCCTTACAAGAGGTAAACCTCTTGTTTCTAACTCTTCTTCTTCCTCTCTAACTTGCTTTGGGTGTATGAATATCTTCTCAAAAATATGACAAACCATGGAAACTCTTCCGTTTGAGTTGTGGTTCGTTTTATTTAGTTCCTCTCTTGTAAACTCTTGGTTTAGAGTTAATATTCAAAGAATAAAAAGGGTTTGTGGGTCGATTTATGAAAACCCCAAAACCCCCAAAAAGGAAAATGTGGTCATAAGAGGAAATGTGTTAAATGTTATATGATGAAGAATATGTTGTGTGTGACTTGTTCATAATGATGATGTGTTATGAGTTGTTGATTTGTGGTAAGAGGTGAATGTTTATTATGATAAACATAGATGGGTATCTTTGTAACAATGATGGTGTGAAAACTGTTTAATGGCATTAAATGGACGAGATTATGTGATACGAAAATGTTTTTGTTATGAATATGTGTTATAATGTTGAATAAAAGGTGAATATGTATGTCTTGAATGGTTGGAAACTCCTGTATGTTTGACGATGAAATATGAGTCGTTTATGTGTTATTTTGAATAAATGACTGACATTGTTGTTATTGGTGGGAATGAGGAAAGATCTTAAGGTTGGAGGAGATCGTGGAGGAAACTAGTAAAGTTACTCAAAAACCGACCCCCAACACTCACCGAGGTAAGGATAAGTCTTTATTTGTGCATTTGAAATGGAAAATGTGTGTATTTTATGGTGATGCAATTATTGAGTTGTGAATCACGCATTTAGTATAAACATATATGGGTGTGTTTATACGATTGTGGGCGTAGATTTACAAGAAATGAGAAATGGTGAAATCAAGGAAAGGAAAATATATTTTTAGCCGACCATGAATGGTTAGCAACTCTGGCTTGAGTATATAAGCAAAACTATGGCTTGAGTATATAAGCGAAACTCTGGCTTGAGTATATAAGCGAAACTCTGGCTTGAGTATATAAGCAAAACTATGGCTTGAGTATATAAGCAAAACTCTGGCTTGAGTATATAAGCGAAACTCTGGCTTGAGTATATAAGCGAAACTCTGGCTTGAGTATATAAGCAAAACTCTGGCTTGAGTATATATGCAAAACTCTAGCTTGAGTATATAAGCAAAACTCTGGCTTGAGTATTTAAGCGAAACTCTGGCTTGAGTATATAAGCGAAACTCTGGCTTGAATATATAAGCGAAACTCTGGCTTGAGTATATAAGCGAAACTCCGACTCGAGTATATGAAGTAAAACTCCGGCTCGAGTATATGTAGCATGTTTTCGTTTTAAAAAAAAGGGAATCTGCTTTTAGCTAACTTTAAAGGGTGTAGCGACTTCGGCTCAAGTAATGAAGCAAAGAAAATGAATTTAAAAATAGTTTACTAACCCCTTTTTAATGTGTATTATCTTATAATGACGTTTGTTGAACTAATGACTTACTCCTTTGTATGTTTTGTGTATTTTTCCTTGATAATCCCATTGCAGATAGGTGGATTATCTTATAATGTGGATTAACGACTTACTCCTTTGTGTTTTCTGTGAATTGTCAATGTTGATCCTATTGCACGTAGGTGGAAGATTTAAGGATGTTTTTGTTAGGAGCTTATAGGCTTTTAGTTTTTGAAGTCCTTATCTTCGTTGTTTTGTAATCTAACTGATTGTGTTTTGAATTGAATAATTGTAATCATGTACGTGATATTTGTACGTGTTGGTAGTCATGAATATTTGTAACCCTAGATATTTGTAGCTATAGATATTTGTAGTTACATGTTTATGATTTAACTAGTTGAAATTATATGAATTGACTGTTTAAATCATGTAGCCTTGGTGTAGTTACATGTAATGTGCTATGAGACTATGTGATAACCTGACTTATGTGAGTTATATTTGTGTGCTGACCATCAATGGGTGCAAGTTAAGAAATGGCTAGAAGAGGAAGAGGAAGAGGAGCGAGTCAGAATGTTCCGAACGATCTGTTGGCTCAGATGGTGGCGGCATTGCAACAAATCAATGAGAACTTGCATAACCTGAACCAGAATCTGTCACCAAGTCCGAGTTCGCAACCACTACTTCCACCCAGACCTACCGAGTACCGAGGTTTAGATGAATTTTACAAGAGGAACCCCAGTCAGTTCCACGGGGGATTTTCTCCTGATGCTGCCATTGAGCGGATCCAAGGAGTGGAGCGGATCTTCAGAGCCATGAGCAGTTCGGAGGCTCAGAAGTTGGCATATGCCACTTATATGTTGATAAAGGAGGTCGAAAACTAGTGGGAATTTACTCGGCGCCAAATGTAAGTGGAAGGACAATTGATCTCCTAGGGTACATTCAAGGCGAAATTCCTTCATAAGTACTTTCCTGCTGATCTGAAGAGGAAGAAGGAAATGGAATTTTTGAAGTTGGAGCAGGGAAACATGTCGGAGGGGGATTATGCGGCCAAGTTTGAAGAATTGGCCTGATTTTGTCCCTACTCCGAATTGGAGGTGGACGGGAGGTCCAAGTCCTCTAAGTTTGAATCGGGTTTGAAGCCCAAGTTGAAAAGCATGTTTGGGCACTAAGAAATTGATGATTTTCCTACCTTGGTGAACAAGTGTAGGATGTATGAGGATGACCTGGCAGACGATGAGGCGACGACACCTAAAGTAACTCCTCCCAAGAACTTTGGGCCTCAACGGAACTTTTCGCACAGAAAAGGGAAGGGCAAGGTGTTCCGGGAGGAACGCAAACCTTGCAGTGAAACCTTACTTCACATCGGTCGAGGACTCATGTAAATGCGGGAGGGTCACAGTTGAACTCTCCACCTTTATGCAACAAATGTGGCCAAATTCATGTTGGTGATGTGTGCCCCGGTACGGCACATAGCTGCTTTCACTGCAAGGAGGTTGGGCATATCAAGAGGTATTGTCTTAAGTTACGACAGGGTGTGAATGCTATGAGAGCTGAACGACCTCGATCCACTAGCCGAGTGTTTACCATGAGTGATGCAGAGGCATCGGGTGTGGATGGCTTGATAAAAGGTAATTGCATGGTAGCAGGTATTCCTCTTTTAGTGTTGTTTGATTCGGGAGCGACACACTCCTTTGTATCTATTAAATGTGTGAACCGTCTGAAATTGCACACGGAGTCGTTGCCTTACGACTTGGTTGTATCCACCCCAACTGATGTGCCTGTGGTGGTGTCGACGGTTGTGTCTCGATGTCCGGTAGTGGTAAATGGTAGAACATTTACCGTGGATTTAATCTGCTTACCACTGTTCCGGCTAGATCTAATTCTGGGGATGAACTAGTTATCGGCAAATCAAGTAATGGTTAATTATGTTGATAAAACCGTTGTGTTTGGAGATCTAAGTGAGATTTCTGACGAGGTTGGTTTGATGAAGCCGTTGTCGGCTAAAGGAGTCAGAACTTCCTTTAAGGAGGGGGGAGCCGTGTTTGTTTTGTTGGCATCCCTGGAGGGTAATGAGAGACCCAGAGTGGAGAACATTCCGATAGTTTGTGAGTTTCCTGAGGTATTTCCTAGTGATATACCGGAATTGCCTCCAGTCAGAGAAGTTGAATTCTCCATTGACTTGGTACCTGGAACGGGACCCATCTCTATAGCCCCTTATAGAATGGCACCGTTAGAGTTGGGTGAGTTGAAAAAGCAGGTTGAGGACTTGTTGGCAAAGAAATTTATTCGTCCTAGTGTTTCACCGTGGGGTGCACCTGTCTTGTTGGTCAAGAAGAAAGATGGGTGTATGAGGTTGTGCACTGATTATAGACAGTTGAACAAGGTAACTATGAAGAATAAGTATCCGTTGCCTAGGATTGATGACTTGATGGATCAGTTGAGGGGAGCGGCAGTGTTCTAAAAAATTGACCTTCAGTCAGGTTACCACCAACTTCGTGTGAAGTCGGAGGATATTCCTAAAACTGCTATTAGGACGAGGTATGGGCATTTCGAGTATTTGGTAATGCCTTTTGGTGTAACGAATGCCCCAGCAATATTTACCGACTACATGAATCAGATTTTTCATCCGTATTTGGATTCATTCGTAGTGGTATTTATTGATGACATTTTGGTTGGTTTACTCCAAAAGTCGAGAGGAACATGCGGAGCACCTGAGAATTGTTCTAGATCTTCTGAGTAAGAATCGGTTGTATGCTAAATTGTCCAAATGTGATTTCTGTTTGGAATCGGTAAACTTTCGTGGGCATGTAATATCCAAGGAAGGAGTAGCAGTAGATCCTTCTAAGGAATGGGTAGTACCCAAGTCAGTTACTGAGATCAGGAGCTTTCGGGGATTGGCCGGTTATTATCGGAAGTTCATAGAAGGATTTTCGAAGTTGGCACTACCTCTGACTAAGCTTACCAGAAAAGGAGAACCGTACGTGTGGACGATCCGTTGTTAGGAAAGTTTTCAAGAGTTGAAACGGAGGTTGAATACGGCACCGGTGTTGGTTCTTCCTTGTACGGATCGTGATTTCAGTGTGTATTGCGATGCTTCTAAGCAAGGTTTGGGTTGTGTGTTGATGCAGGATGGAAAAGTGGTTGCATATGCTTCACGATAGTTGAGAACGCATGAGCAAAACTACCCTACACATGATTTAGAATTAGCTGCAGTGGTCTTTGCCCTGAAAATATGGAGACACTATCTTTATGGCGTAAGGTTTGAGGTGTACAGCGACCACAAGAGTTTGAAATATTTGTTTGATCAAAAGGAACTGAATATGAGACAGAGAAGGTGGATGGAGTTCCTTAAGAACTATGATTTTGGATTGCAGTATCATCCGGGAAAAGCCAATGTGGTGGTCGATGCTTTAAGTCGAAAGTCTTTACACATGTCGGCTTTGATGGTTAGAGAAGGAAAACTGACTGAGGAGTTCAGAGATATGAACTTGGAAGTTCAAATAAGACCCCTTAGTATGATGTTAGGAATGCTTAAGTTCACAAATGAACTGTTTAACCAAATCTGAGTGATGCAAGTTGAGGATAGTGAGCTAATGGTTAAACGAGATTTGATGACGAGTGGGAAAGAGACCGATTTCGCATCGGACCCTAGTGGAATGATGCGTTACAAAGGGAGAGTGTGCGTGCCTCGTGATGTGGAATTGCGAAAGAGTATTCTAGAGCAGTCACACAATAGTAAATTAATTTTTCACCCAGGAACTACAAAGATGTACTAAGATTTGAAAAAGTTGTTTTGGTGGTCTGGGTTGAGAAAGGATGTGGCTTTGTATATCTCGAGTTGTCTTGTCTGTCAGAAAGCAAAGATTGAGCATCAGCGACCAGCGGGAGAGTTATAATCCCTAGAAATTCCCGTTTGAAAGTGGGATAGTATTTCCATGGATTTTGTATCAGGTTTTCCAAAGACTCAGAAAGGGTATGATTTGATATGGGTAATAGTGGATCGATTGACTAAGTCTACCCACTTTCTACCAATGAACATGAGATACTCCTTGGAGCGATTGCCAGAACTGTACATCAAGGAAATTGTTCGGTTGCATAGGATACCATCGAGCATTATGTCGGATAGGGATCCCCGTTTCACTTCAATCTTTTTGACTAGTTTGCAGTCCGCATTGGGAACTAAGTTGAAATTGAGTTCAGCTTATCACCAACAAACGGACGGTCAATTGGAAAGAACTATACAGTCATTGGAGGATCTTTTGAGGGCTTGTGTTTTGGAACAACCGGGAATGTAACATCCTAATTTTTAGTCCTTAAAATTATAGTATCAGTCCAGGAAGTCTCGCTTGAGTGAGAGATTCTCGCCTAGGCGAGAAATGACAATTTTGGGCTGTCGACACAGTGTAATCGATTACATGGTCCTGGTAATCGATTACATGCTGATATCCGATCAGACATGTGTAATTTTTCATGATGTAATCGATTACATGGTCCTGGTAATCGATTACATGCTGATATCTGATCAGACATGTGTAATTTTCATGATGTAATCGATTACACTATACTCGTAATCGATTACATCATATTAAAAACATCAGATATGTGCATTTTTCACACTGTAATCGATTACACCATTATGGTAATCGATTACACTTAACACGGTGAGATTCTCTGAAAACATAAATAGACGTCCCAAGTGAGGATAAGGGTTATTTTTCGAAAAACAAAGAGGGGAGGAACGGTTTGAGGAGTTGTGCACCCTTAGAGTCGAGAAAGAGGCCGGAGAAGAGGTAAATCGCTTAACTTAGTCTCTCTTAGGGTTGAATGCCTTGTTTTGGATAGGGTTTCTTCTCCACGTTTAGGGATAAAACCCCATAAACCCTATTTTGACATTGTGGTTCGTTTTGCTTTGGAAAACCTTGTAAAACTAGTAGAGCATGAGTTGTTTTTCGTAATGGGTGTATGAAGGGTTGTTTTCAAAACCGTAGAGTCATTTCAATATTATGGAAACCTTTCCTTTTGAGGATGAAGTGAATAGATGATGTTGTCTTGTGTTGTATAAGTTTTGGTTGGTATTATTCTTGTCTTGACATGTAAATTGATGTGTTGTGATTGTTGTTGTTGTGGGTTGAAAGACCCTAAGGTTGGAGGAGACGGCGGAGAACGCAACTGAGCTTTAGTGCAACCATTAGCGGCTACTCAGGTGAGGGAGCAGCATTAACCTTTGTGGTATTAGAATCTTAGCATTGGAAACTCCAACGACACTCACTAGTTGGAGGGTTTCGGTGGATTAACACGATTAAACGGGAAATATCATGAATTTCCTATTTAACTGCGTTAATCTTACGGTTGTGGATAATATGTTGATTATAGATTGTGACCTGCCCTTCGTGGTATGGAATTGTGACCTGCCCTTCATGGTACGGAATTGTAACCTGCCCTTCGTGGTATGGAATTGTGACCTGCCCTTCGTGGTATGGAATTGTGACCTGCCCTTCGTGGTATGGAATTGTGACCTGCCCTTCGTGGTACGGAATTGTGACCTGCCCTTCGTGGTATGGAATTGTGACCTGCCCTTCGTGGTACGGAATTGTGACCTGCCCTTCGTGGTATGGAATTGTGACCTGCCCTTCGTGGTATGGAATGGTGACCTGCCCTTCGTGGTATGGAATTGTGACCTGCCCTTCGTGGTACGGAATTGTGACCTGCCCTTCGTGGTATGGAATTGTGACCTGCCCTTCGTGGTACGGAATTGTGACCTTCCCTTTGTGGTACGGAATTGTGACCTGCCCTTCGTGGTATGGAATTGTGACCTGCCCTTCGTGGTATGGAATTGTGACCTGCCCTTCGTGGTATGGAATTGTGACCTGCCCTTCGTGGCATGGAAATGTGATCTGCCCTTCGTGCCATGGAGTTAGATCCGCCTTCGTGGTACGGATTGTGGTGCACTTGTAGTGTGGATTTTGACTGTGGTTCGATTGATGGACATTTGATTTATATTATGTATGGGTGGTATGATCATGGTATATTGGTATATGGACTCTCTTGGATGTATTTGTGTTGTAATGATGTATAGTTTCTGTGAAGTAATGTTTCAATGTTACTATTCTATTTAAACCCACCATGTTTATATTGCATGTATTTAATGTCTGACTCTCTCTATGTTGTTTTGTTTACTCAATCCGTGGTAATCGGATTGTAGGTGGAGCTAAGGAATAAGATATTGCCGAGCCTTAGGGTGATTGCGTTGCTTTGGATTTAGTGTGCTTTTGAATTACTCTAGGAGTCTATAATGGTTGATATTGGACCCTTTCATGGGAATTTTCATTGATGTATTTGATGTTCAGTTTACTAGACTAAAAAGTGTAGAACCTAGTATTGTGGAATCACTGTGTTGTTTTCCTTTTTATGGTTTACCTTACTATTAGAGTATTCTTAATTTAAAGGAAATTTTAAATGGTATGAAATTTTATTATGTTAGAAAAAGAATTGAATTTTTCCGTGTTAGTAACTTGAGGCGTTACAGGGAAGTTGGGATAGCATGTTGCCTTTGATTGAATTTACCTACAACAATATCTTCTATACGAGTATTGGGATGGCACCCTATGAGGCATTGTATGGTAGGAAGTGCCGAACTCCGGTGAGTTGGTATGAAATTGGGGAGAACTTTGTATTGGGACCCGAGTTGGTCCGAGAGACGACGAAAAAGATCAAGAAGATCCGGCAGAATATGAGAATAGCATAGAGTCGGCAGAAATGCTATTACGATAAGAGGCAGAAACCTCTTGAGTTTAAGGAGGGAGATCATGTATTCATGAGAGTAGTCCCGAGTACCGGAATTGGTAGAGTGTTGAATTCACGAAAGTTTACACTGAGATTTATTGGAGCATATCGGATTGCTTTACCTCCATTATTGCCAAATCTCCACAATGTGTTTCATGTGTCTCAGTTGAGGAAATATGTTGGGGATTCATCTCATGTGATTGAGTCTGATCATATAGAGTTGAAGGATAACTTGACTTTTACGATGTTACTCGTGAGAATCATTGATACCACAATCAAAAGATTGAGAGGCAAAGAGATTGCTGTGGTGAAGGTACTGTGGAGCCAAGTGGACATATGAGACGCTAATTGGGAGGTGGAGCATGATATGAGGGAGGATTACCCTCATTTGTTCGAATCAAGGTATGTTTAATTTTCGGGGACGAAAATTCTTATAAGAGGGGGACGATTGTGACACCCTAGATTTTAAAATCATTAAAATTATAGTATCAGTCCTAGGAGTCTCGCTTGAGCGAGAAACTAGTCGCCTGGGCGAGAGATGATCACTTGGGAGGGTGAAATCCTGGGCTATGCTGAAGGATTCTCACTTGAGCGAGAATTGTCTCGCTTGAGCGAGAGTGGTCCCGCCTGAGCGAGAGTTGTCTCGCCTGGGCGAGAAATGGCATTTTGGAACCTCTCCAGGCTGTGAGATTCTCGCTTGACCGAGAGCGTCAGATCTGAAATTTTAAAAAGGCGGGATTTTCTCGCCTGAGCTAGAATGGGCTCGCTTGAGCGAGAACCCGATGAGTTAACTTTAAATAGGGAACCCCAAACACATTTTTGGGGGATAACCTAGAGAGAAGTGAGAGAAGGGAGCATTTTCAAGAGTAAGGAGTCTTGTGAATCATAATGGAACTTGAGAAGATGTAAAACTGTTGATTCTAACTCTTTTCTTCCCTTTGAAACTTGTTTTGGGTATGGTGGATCTCTTCTCAAAATGTGAGAAATCATGGAAACTCATCCTTTTGAGTTATGGTTCGTTTTATGTTGTTTTTCTCTTGTAAACTCTTGGTTTAGAGTTGGTATTTCAAGAATGGGAAGGATTTGTGGGTTGATTCATGAAAACCTCAAAACCCTAAAATGAAAATATGGTTAAAGGGGGAAATGGGTAAAATGTTAGATGTAGAAGATGAGTATGCCTTTCAATGTTGAAATATGAGATGAATATGTATGTTTTATGTGTTTGTAAACTTATAATGAAAGTAGTTTAGAAACATTGGAAATGTGTTAAATCTCTTTGTATGGTTAAAGATGCAATATGAGTTGTTTATGTGTTATTTGGAATATATGACTAACATTGTGTTCCATGGTGGGAATGAGGAAAGATCCTAAAGTTGGAGGCGGTGTCGGAGGAACTTGCGAAGTTACCAAAAACCAAACCCAACACTGACCAAGGTAAGAATAAGTCTTTAACTTGTGCACTGTAATAGAAAACCTGTGGATTTTCTGGTGGTGGATAATGATCAAGTTGTGAACCACTTAGTTATTATAAACATATATGGGTATGTTTGTAATAAGGATTGCGTGGATTTACTGTTTATGAATTGATGGTGTATCAATGAAAAGAAAACTCGTTTTAGCCGACCATGATTGGTTAACGACTTTGGCTAAAGTGATGTAGCAAACTTTGGCTCAAGTAATATAGCAAAATTTGGCTCATGTAATGTAGCAAACTTTAGCTCAAGTAATGTAGCAAGCTTTGGCTCAAGCGATGTAGCAAGCTTTGGCTCAAGCGATGTAGCAGGCTTTGGCTCAAGCGATGTAGCAAGCTTTGGCTCAAGCGATGTAGCAAGCTTTGGCTCAAGAGATGTTGCAAGCTTTGGCTCAAGCGATGTAGCAAGCTTTGGCTCAAGCGTTGTAGCACGCTTTGGCTCAAGCGATGTAGCAAACTTTGACTCAAGTTATGTAGCATGATTTTCAAAAAGTATAAATGATGGAAATGGTTTTAAGTATATTTAACTGTAAATTGTTTACTTAACCTTATTAAAATGTGGATTAATGTATATTGGCATTTATTGAGTTAACGACTTACTCATTTGTGTTTTCTGTGAATTGTCAATGTTGATCCCATTGCAGGTAGGTGGAAGATTTAAGGATGTCTAGATTAGGAGCTTATAGGCTTTTAGTTTTTGAAATCCTTATCTTCATTGTTTTCGAATCTAACTGATTGTGTTTTGAACTGAATATTTGTAATCATGTACGTGATATTTGTACATGTTGGTAGTCATAAATATTTGTAACCCTGGATATTTTTAGTTATGGGTATTTTGGAATCCCATAGCCAGTTGTATGCGGTAGTTACTGAGAGACATTAATATGAATTATGTTTTTCTGTTAAACGAATGTGTTTGTCGATATTGATTCATAAATTGAGTGTGAAGAGAAAAGCGAGCTTTAAAATAAGGTTCCTAAGTTTGTAACTATAAGTAATAGGAAAATGCATGAAAAATGAATAAAATAAGGAAAAAATTTCAAGGGTAGAATTTGGGTCCTTACATATATGAACACATTATGTTAAGCATTTCTCTGTGGTTTGAAATCCTATAGTGTAACGACCCGATTTTCTAACCTTGAAAATTTTTCGTTTATTTTAATCCTTCGTTGCATACAGTCATCACTTTAATTAAAACTCTCAAGACCCACTCTTTAAAAATACTCCTTACCCTATCATATTATCATACAAATTTATGTTGCGGAAAAACATAATTCATTCAGATAGCATTTACCACATACATCCAGTTATGGGTTTTCCAGAGTTATAACGTCCATAACTACATGTCACCATATTATCCTAATCAGATTATATTTATCCCAAAATACTATTAAATCAACTACACTGTCAAATAGCAATAAAGACAATCGAGTAAATAAACACAAAGGCTTCCTAATTGAGCTTCATCCTCAAAATCATTCATTTACCTACAATGGGATTATCATAATCAACACACAAAACAAAAGGGAGTAAGTCATTAGTTCAAAAACTAACATCACATGATAATCCACATTTCAAATACGATTAAGCTTTAATATAATTTATAAACACAATTACGTAAATGCAAACATTCCTATCTTCTTTCGTTCATTTCCACGTTATCCATATTCATCCTATAGAATATATATCCCATAATATATATTCTATAGCATGCATACTACGTTCATTCGAAGCATCGTTCTTCTCATTATTCATATCCACACTATAGTATATATATCCCATACTATATATCCTATAGCATGTATATTACTTTTATTCTTAACGTCTTCATTTTCAGCATTCATATTCACCCTATAGTATATATATCCCATAATATATATCCTATAGCATGCATATGACTTTCGCTCTTAACATCCTCCTTTCTCATATGTCATATTCATCCTTAATCGTATTCACCGAGTTCTTACACAAATATAATCCCCTACCACATCGGGTAGGTCCAATTACATCTCCATACCACATCGGGCAGGTCTAGTTCATCATCCATACCACATCGGGCAGGTCTAGTTCATTCGCCATACCACATCGGGCAGGTCTAGTCATACTCCATACCACATCGGGCAGGTCTAGTTATTATCCATACCACATCGGGCAGGTCTAGTCATTCTCTATACCACATCGGGCAGGTCTAGTTATTATCCATACCACATCGGGCAGGTCTAGTTATCATCCATACCACATCGGGCAGGTCTAGTTCATTCTCCATACCACATCGGGCAGGTCTAGTTATTATCCATACCACATCGGGCAGGTCTAGTTATCATCCATACCACATCGGGCAGGTCTAGTTATCATCCATACCACATCGGGCAGGTCTAGTTATCATCCATACCACATCGGGCAGGTCTAGTTATCATCCATACCACATCGGGCAGGTCTAGTCATACTCCATACCACATCGGGTAGGTCTAGTTCACAATACTTCACTACCATTCCCAGTAGGATAACAATAACAGTCCACTACCACTCCGGGTAGGACACAATAACAGTCCGCTACCACTCCGGGTAGGACACAATAAACCACTACCTCCTCGGGTAGGGTATCCACAATAAAGCACTACCTCTTCGGGTAGTATAACAGCAATAAACCACTACCACTTCGGGTAGGGTAACAAAAATAAACCACTACCTCTTCGGGTAGGGTAACAACAATAAACTTACCAACACGTTACCTCTTTCACATCAGTGAGTATGAATTAGAGCCACTTATCCCTTACCTTGGTGAGCGTTGGGGATCGGTTCCGAGTAACTTTAAAAGTCTCCTCCGCGATTTCCTCCAACCTTAGGATCTTTCCTCATTTTCACCAATAACAACAATGTTAGTCATTTATTCAAAATAACACATAAATACCTCGTATTTCATCATCAAATACACAAGGGATTCATATATATTCAAGATTTCCAAAACTACTTCAATACAAGTTTTCAAACATCTAAACATACATGTTTATCTCATATATCAACATCAAAGCACAAACTCATCGTCCACATCTAACATTTCATCTCTTTCTCTTTATACTCATATTCTCATTTTGGGGGTTTTTGGGGTTTCATTGAATAACTCACAAAACCTTTCCATTCATCAAATATCAACTCTAAACCAAGAGTTTACAAGAGAAAAAACAACATAAAACGAACCATAACTCTAAAGAATGAGTTTCCATGGTTTCTCATGATTTGAAAATAGATCCAACATACCCAAAACAAGTTAGAGAGGAAGAAGAAGAGTTAGAAACAAGGGGTTTACCTCTTCTCAAGCTCTAAGATGAGTCCTAAGGCTTTTCGCTCTTGAAAGGCTCTCTTCTCTCTCTTCTCTTCAAAGTTCTAACCCTAAAATGTGTTAGGGGTTTCTATTTTAAAGAGCAGTCGTCGGGTTCTCGCTCAAGCGAGCCCATTCTCGCTCAAGCGAGCTCATTCTCGCTCAGGCGAGAAAATCCCGCCTTTTTAAAATTCCAGATCTGACGCTCTCGCTCAAGCGAGGGATTCTCGCTCAAGCAAGGGATTCTCGCTCAAGCGAGAATCTCACAGTGTCAACAGCCCCAAATTGCCATTTCTCGCCCAGGCGAGACAACTCTCGCTCAGGCGAGAATCCTCCAGTATAGCCCAGGATTTCACCCTCCCAGGGAATCCTTTCTCGCTCAGGCGAGAATCTCTCGCTTAAGCAAGACTTCCAGGACTGATACTATAATTTTAAAGACTCAAAATTAGGGTGTTACATATAGCGTAAGTTCAATCCAATCCATGAGTTATAACTTTGTAAAAAATGAGTTATAACTTTGTAAAAAATGAGTAACATGCATAAATGTAATTCATTCTATTCCAAAAAAAATAGAATGATGTACATATTGTTAATATTTAACATACTAACCACATCTAACTACTAACTTTTATTTCATTCTATCATTTACATTTCATTCATTTATATTATGCAACTAACACTAACTCTTTATTTACTTTATTTCAATTCAATCATGTACTTTCTTCAACAAACTCTTTATTTTATTTATTTCAATCTAGTTACTTAATTTCTACAACTAACTACTAATTCTTTAATTTTCTTTATTTAAGTACATGTTAACTTACTAACAATTTATTTATATTGCAAATTATTATTTTATTTATATATATAATCACCACTCAACACTCTTGATCAACCAAGCTTTACCATTACAAAAAAAAACCTTTAGACAAAATGACGTTGTTGCCGGGAAATTGTTATATAATAGAAACGAATAATATATTATATTTACATAATGAATACTTGCACATATAACATTTAATTTTTTACTTTTTGAACAAATTAAATTTGTGTTGTACAAAAATGTAAATTACATTTTCATTTTATTTTCTTTTTATTACTAACTTGTATTTGGAAATAGCCTCATTTCCACTTTAATGCAAAAACATGAAATCTAAATACAAGCTCAAACAGTGAAGAAGCTAAATCTTCATAGTTCACCTATCAAATCAAACAAATGGCAACAAATCAAAACAATGATTCAAGGGTAGATAATGGATTTGTAAATATCATACCAAGAATTATTATAATAATTGGCAGAGAGGGACAATTAGACGACTATCGAATTTGCCATGAATAAGGTGTTTGTATCATCAACAAACAACCAAGGTGAATCTAAATCATAATTGCCATACAACCACAATCCAATATCAAAAACCACTAGATTGGAGGATACTTTAGAGCAATTCATGCAAACAACTTTCAACAATAAAAAAAACAGATGATGCAAACAAAATAATGGAGAATCAAATATAGAAGATAGTTGAACAACTTATAAAATCAACCTCAGATACAAAACAGCATTGTGAAACTATAACAACCAAAAGTGGAAAGGTGGTGGGTCAAAGTTAAGAAAAGAATGTACATGTACTAAAAGAGGTACTAGAAACTAGTGGGGTACAGAAAGAAAAGAAACAATACCCCTATTTGAAAAAAGAATCCCCTATCCCGTTACTCCATCAAAAGCAAACAGAGAAACAATTTGCTCGGTTCATGGAGATTTTCAAAACTCTTCCAAATCAACATCCCATTTTCTAAGGATTTGGAGCAGATGCCCACCTAATCAAAGTTCACGAAAGAATTGCTATCCAAGAAGAGGAGCTACCAGGACACAGAAATCATACAAATGAATGCAAGTTGCAGTACTATGATGGGGATAGACATGGAGTAATTGAATTGCTATCCGTAGGCAAAGAACTTGTTGATCTTGGAGCAAGTGTTACCCTCTTGCCTTTGTCTATGATGAGAAGAATTGGAGGCCTACAACTCAAGCCAATCAGAATGTATTTACAACTAGTAAAAAGATCAGTTAAATATCCAAAAGGAGTTGTAGAAGATGTGTTCGTAAGGGTGGGAAGACCATTCATGAGGACCACAAAGATGGTGATAGACTTGGAAAATGACAAATTGAAGGTATCTGTTTAAAATGATTAAATTCAGTTTGACATATTTGAAGCAATGCATCATCCAAAGGATAAGGGGTAATCTTTCCAGATTGATCTTCTTGATGAAATTTGCTCAGAACAACCCCAACTTGGTGGTTCTTTGGAGATAACTATTTGGAATAAAGAGGATAAAAAAGTCAAAGAGTTGATCAAAACTATTGATTTGGCTGAAGAAGTACTTCCACTACAAACAAATTTGGAAGATGTCAAAGGTGGGGATAATTCACAAACTCAGAAGCTGAAATTGAAAGTATTACCTTTGCATCTAAAATATGTCTTTTTGGAGGAAACACCGAAAAACCAGTCACCATCAACAATGCTCTATTAACCTTGTAAGAGAATGTTAAGAAGTTTGTGTCTCTCATATATATATTAAATCTTATTAAATATTATTTAATAAGATTCTCGATTGCATTGTTGAGAAGTTTGTGTCTTTCATATGTATATTAAATCTTATTAAACATTATAATATTTTTTTTCTCTTACTCACTTGCCCATAAAAGGGCAATGCTATGACATATTATAATAACATCATATCATCAAAATTACATAGAGTTTTAGATTTCCTACACAAGTGTATTTTGGTGAGAATTCTTGTTCCATTTGAGAGAGTATTTGTGAGATTAAATATTGTTCTTTATCCTCGTTACTATAAAAGAATTTATTGTACTCTCCCTTTTTACATAGTGGAATTTTGCTCTTGAGCGTCCGTGAATTTTTAACTCTCACACTAAGGGGATTTTTCCACGTTAAATTTTGTGTCTTATTTTTCTTGCTTCTCTTTTGTTCTCAATTGATCTGATCTTGTGCTTCTGCATTGCACTCTATCCCTAACAAGTGACATCAGAGATCTTACTCAATTGAAAATTTCAAAATGTCTAAATTTGACACTGAGAAGTTTGATGGCAAGATTAGTTTTTCTATTTGGCGAGTCCAAATGAGGGCCGTTCTTATCCAGGGTGGATTAAAAAAAGCTTTAGATGGGAAGTCAAAGAAATCAACTTCCATGACTGATGACCAATGGGAGGAGTTGGATGAAAAGGCACTTTCAACAATCCAACTTTGTTTGTCTAAGGAGGTTCTTCTAGAAGTTGCCAATGAAGAAACTGATGCGCCTTTGTGGTTGAAGTTGGAAACCTTATACATGACCAAGATTCTCGCAAACAAGCATTGTCTCAAAGAAAGATTATATACCTTTTGTATGGTTGAAGGTACTCATATTCAAACTCATCTTAATGATTTTAACTCTATTATTATGGATCTGCAAAATATTGATATCAATATTGAAGATGAAGACAAAGTTATTTTGTTGGTTGTCTCTTTACCTTCTACCTACAAACACTTCAAAGAAATCATTTTGTACGGAAATAATGATACCTTATCCTTTGAAGATGTTAAATTTAATTTATTGTCCAAAGAAAAGTTTGATCTTAAAGTTAATTCTGTGGACAAGGGTGAGGGCTTAAGTGTTCGAGGTAGAACTCAAGAAAAGGGGAGTACCAGTTATAAAAAGTTCAGATCCAAATCTAGAGGCCGCAAATCCAACAAAACATGCCGCTATTACAAGAAACTAGGACATGATATTCCTAATTGTTTCATCCTGAAGAAAAAGTAGGAAAAACAAGAAAGAGGAAAATCTCAACAATCCCCTAAAGCTGCTAATATTGAAGCCGACTCTGACGGTGATGTTCTTTTATCTGTTGTCTCTTATAATAAGAGTAAAATAGAATGGATTCTTGATTCTGGATGTACTTTTCATATGTGTCCTTATAAGGACTTATTCACCACTTTTGAACATGTTGACACTGGTGTTGTTTTAATGGGAAATGATACCCAATGCAAAGTTGCAGGAATAAGTACAGTTCAGATCAAGAATAATGATGGTGTTGTAAGAACTTTGGCTAATGTCCGCTATATTCCAGATTTGAAGCGTAACTTAATTTCTCTTGGCACCCTAGAGTCTCTCGGGTATAGATATTTAGCTGAAAGTGGAGTTCTAAAAGTAAGGAAAGGTGCTCTTGTATTATTAAAGGCTAACCGAGTTGGTAGCTTATATATCTTGCATGGCTCTGTTGTGACAGGTTCAACAGCTGTATCTTCTTCAATGCTTGATAATTATGTCACCAAATTATGGAACATGCGTCTGGGCCATATGAGTGAAAAAGGCATGCACCTTCTGAGCAAGAAAGGTCATCTTGGTAAGCATGGCATTGATAAGTTGGTGTTTTGCAAACATTGTGTTTTTGGGAAACAGAAAAAGGTTAGTTTCTCTACTGCAACTCACCGTACCAAAGGTATTCTTGATTGTATTCATTCTGACCTTTGGGGGCCTTCTAAAGTTCCTTCCCATGGAGGATGCCGCTATATGATGACTATCATTGATGATTTTTCTCACAAGGTTTGGGTTTATTTTCTGCGGCATAAAAATGAAACCTTATCCACTTTCAAAAAGTGGAAAACTCTTGTTGAAACCTAGAAAGGAAAAAAGGTGAAGAAGCTCAGAACAGACAATGGGTTAGAGTTCTGTAATGGTGACTTTAATGAGTTCTGCACAAATCATGGTATTGCTAGACACAAAACCATTCCAAAGAATCCCCAGCAAAATGGTGTTGTAGAACGGATAAACAAGACTCTAATTGAGAGAGCTCGTTGTATGCTCTCAAATGCTGGGTTATGGCATCGACGTGAACTTTGGGTTGTGGCAGAATCTACTGCTTGTTACTTGGTCAACCGTTCTCCACATTCAACATTTGACTTCAAAGTTCCAGAAGAAATTTAGTCAGGTAATTCTGTTGATTATTCTAATTTAAGAATATTTGGATGTCCTGCTTATGCACATGTTAATTATGGTAAATTAGCTCAAAGAGTTTTTGAGTGCATATTTCTTGGTTATGCATCTGAGTCTATGGGATATCGCTTATGGTGTTTCGATTCAAAGTCACGAAAATTAATTTTTAGTAGAGATGTGACTTTTAACGAGGATGCATTATTATCTTCTGGAAAAAAATATATTGTGTCTTCTTTTACTAATACAGGTAATATGCAGGGTACTAGCGAGAATGTGGAGTTGATAGTAAAGCCTGGAGCTCCAAATATTGATGGTTCATCTTCCTCTACAAATGAATCAAACATTGATGATCATTATGTCGATTGTGATGATAATAATACTTCTCATATTCAACAGCAAGAAGATGATTATTATCTTGCCTGAGACAAAGCTAGAAGACTAATTAAAAGGCCAACTAGGTACACTGGTGGTGATATTTTAATTGCTTATGCATTGTCAGTAGCACAAGAGGTAAATGATTGTGCTGAACCTGCCAGCTATAGAGAAGCTGTTTCTTGTGCCGATTCTTCACAGTGGCTAGTGGCTATGAATGAAGAAATGTAAAGTCTTCATAAGAATGGTACTTGGGTTTTGACAGAGCTTCCCAAAGGCAAACGTCCATTGAGATGTAAATGGATCTATAAGAAGAAAGATGGCATTCTCGGGGTTGAAGATCCAAGATGCAAAGCAAGATTAGTTGTTAAAGGCTTCAATCAAAAGGAAGGTATTGACTATAATGAGATATTCTCACCTGTTGTTTGTCATACTTCCATTCGTGTTTTGCTTGCTTTTGTTGCTTTATTTGATTTGGAGTTAGAACAACTTAATGTAAAGACAACTTTTCTAGATGGAGAGTTGGAAGAGGAAATTTACATGGAACAACCCGAGGGATTTATTGTTCCTGATAAGGAGCATCTTGTCCGTCGATTGAAGAAATCTTTATATGGCCTTAAACAAGCTCCAAGACAGTGGTACAAGGGGTTTGACTCTTTCATGATTGGGCAAGGTTATTACAGGAGTCAATTTGATGACTGTATTTATTTCCAAAAAAATTTCAGATGGATCTTTCATATACTTGTTACTTTATGTTGATGATATGTTAATTGCTTCACGTGACAAATCTTTGATCAGGAAATTGAAAACTCAACTCAATAATGAGTTTGAGATGAAGGAATGAGGTGCAGCCAATAAAATTCTTGGTATGGAGATTCACAATGACCGTTAAGATGGTAAACTATTCTTATCTCAACAAAAGTATATTGAGAGAATTCTTGAAAGGTTTAATATGAATGATATCAAACTTGTTTCTACTCCACTTGCTGCACATTTCAAGTTATCTTCAGATCTTTGCCGACATACATAGGAGGAGATGGAGCGTATGTCACATGTTTCTTACGCTAGTGCAGTTGGTAGTCTTATGTACGCTATGGTGTGCATTAGACCAGATTTAGCATATGCTTCTAGCATGGTGAGTTGATATATGCATAAACCTGGTAAGGATCACTAGAGTGGTGTAAAATGAATTTTTCGGTATCTAAAAGGTACTTCTGGCTTTGGATTGGTATTTGATAGAAGCAAGGCTACAACCGATAATGTTGTAGGTTATGTTGATTTAGATTATTCTGGTGACAATGACAGAAGGATATCTCTTTTTGGTTATATCTTTACTCTCTGTAATAGTGCTATCAGCTAGAAAGCTAATCTTCAGTCTATTGCTGCATTATCTACTACTGAAGCAGAATATATCTCAGTAACAGAGGGTGTGAAGGAGGCTATTTGGCTCCAAGGTTTGGTAAATGAACTTGGTTTAGAACAAGGTGTTCTTAGAGTATTTTGTGATAATCAAAGTGCTATTCATTTGACCAATAATAATCGTTATCATGACAAGACCAAACACATTGATGTGAAACGTCACTTTATCCAAGATATTGTAACTGTTGGTGAAATTATGGTGGAGAAGATTCACGCATCAGAGAATCCAGCAGATATGCTTACCAAGCCAATTCCAAATACCAAGTTCCAAAACTGCCTGGACTTGGTTAATATCTACAGCATTTGACCGCCCTTCACGGCTTTATTTGATATGAGATGAATATGAGAATGTGAGTAAAAAGGGAAATGGGTGAAATGCTAGGTGTAGAAGATGAGTTTGTACTCTAATGTTGATATATGAGATGAATATGTATGTTTTAGATGTTTAGAAACTCGTATTGAAGTAGTTTGGAAACCTTGAAAATATGTGAATCTCTTGTATGTTTGACGATGAAATATGAGTCGTTTATGTGTTATTTTGAATAAATGACTGACATTGTTGTTATTGGTGGGAATGAGGAAAGATCCTAAGGTTGGAGGAAATCGCGGAGGAGACTTTTAAAGTTACTCGGAACCGACCCCAACGCTCACCAAGGTAAGGGATAAGTGTTTCCATTTTATATGAGATGATGAGAATAAGGTACGTGTAAGAGGTAATATGTTTGTAAGCATATTGTTGTTATCCTACTCTGAGTGGTAGTGGATTATTGTTGTTGTCCTACCCTGAGTGGTAGTGGATTATTGTTGTTGTCTTACCCTGAGTGGTAGTGGATTATTGTTGTTGCCTATCCGAAGTGGTAGTGGATCATCGTGGTATAGACCTGCCCTATGTGGTATGGAGAATTACTAGACCTGCCCTATGTGGTTTGGGAAATTAACTAGACCTGCCCTATGTGGTATGGGGAATTGACTAGACCTGCCCTATGTGGTATGGGGAATTAACTAGACCTACCCTATGTGGTAGAGTAATAACTCGACCTATCCTATGTGGTAGGAGATTAACTAGAGCTATCCGATGTGGTAGATGATTATCTGTACGGAGTAGACTTGTTGAATGTGATCGAGGGTAAATTACAATGGAATGTGAATAATGTGAAAAGAGTAGATTTGGAATGAAAGTCATATGCATGCTATAGAATATATATTATGACATATATATACTATAGGGTGAATATATATAACAAGGAAATGAGTATGTTTGGATGAAAGGAATATGCATGTTATAGAATATATATTATGGGATATATATATCCTATAGGGTGAATATGAACAACATGGAAATGGAAGGAAGGAAATACGAAAGTTTATATTTATGTGCTGGTGATTATAGTTTATTCCAATGCTTATTTATACTTAAATGTGGATTATCATGCAATATTAGGTTTGAACTAATGACTTACTCCCTTGTTTTATTGTGTGGTTTATGATAATCCCATTGTAGGTAAAGGGGTGAATTAGGGATGCTTGATTTGGAACTTTAGGCGCTTTTAAACCTGGAGTCTGTTATTTACCTTTTTTGTATCATAAATGATTATTTGCGGATTTGAATATTTGTAATCATGACCATATCTTTTTGGAATACTTGTAACTATGGGCAATGTTATTTTGGGACGCCCATAACCATTGGTATGTCGAAAGTACTGAGGTTAATTAAAATGAATTATGTTTTTCTGCATTATGAATGGATGTATAATTGTTACATGTCCAAAGGATCGGGAAATAACCAGGGTGATTAAAGTAAAGCCATTGGGTTTATAATTTTAAGTTATATGGGAAATTTACATGAGTGAATGATTTAAAATAAGGAGAAATTTTCAATGGTAGAATTTGGGTCCTTACACAAGCTTCTCAACCACACAATTAAGTGCAGCAAGGTGTGTGCTCAGTGCTTGGTGAACCAGTAAGTTGACTGCTTGGACTAGAAGTAAGACTATGTCATGCATGATGTCACAAGCCATAGCCCACCATGTTGGGCTCATAGCTGAGCTTGCTCCACCGTAAGTTGTGTAAGGACCCAATTTATACCCTAAATTTTTCGTTCTTTTATCATTAAATATACAAACCCTATTAACTATTTTCCCACTAGTTATCGCCGTAATTTACATCATCAATATATTCATGATTCAAATTCAATAATAACAATTTATCTACCAAAGTATTTTGGGTTCATAACCCATAAAATCCACATTTTTAAATTAAATAGGGGACTCCGTCCCCACATATTTGTCAATCCTACATCGATCCCCATGAAACGAGGTTACATACTTACATATCAAATAATTCAAGTAATAGATACAAACATGTGCATAATACAAAACAACACGTTGATATCCATATTGCATCAAAATGAGAAAAACTACACTACAATACCGCCTGGATCTACTAGTCATTTGCTTTACTTGTACACCGATTATCACCAATACAACCAACAAAAACACAAGGGAATAAGACAGAATTCATGATAATCAGTGTTTATAAATCAGTATACAATAATTATTCAAACATAAATAAATACAAGTTCATTATAGAGAAACAATTAAATCATTTGAAAGTTATCCCACAGTTATATAATCATCTCACATATATATCAGTAAGTCCAATACCACATCGAGCAACTCATACATTGCCGTGTAGGCCAATACCAAGTTGAGCAAGTCATACAATGCCATATAGGCCAATACCACGTTGGGCAAATCATACATTGCCATATAGGCCAATACCACGTTGGGCAAGTCATACATTGCCATATAAGCCAATACCACATTGGGCAAGTCATACATTGCCATATAGGCCAATGTGAACACTCAATTTTGTCCGGCCTAGTTAATAACCAAAAAAAATTCATTATCAACTTATTGAAAATAAAAAAAACTATAAGATAGCTGCAAATATTTATATGCCATAACATGGTTATACATTCGGATAGACTGCAGATTCATTCAAAATTGGTTCTACTTGATTGTCCTTCTTTGGGAGTCTAATACTTATACCAACCACTATCCCTAACAATCAACAACAACCTCCACTAAATAATGTGCCTGCTGCGGCTGTGGCAACAAATGGAGCTGTAATTTATTTGGCATTTCAGCTTCAAACCACAACTTCATTTGGGAAGCAACCAATTTTATTAGCTTTTGGCACTAAGCTCCCACAGAACCACCAACTTTCAAAGTATGAGGACAAAACAGCCATAAGTTGATTTTTCCTCAGTTCCAAGGGTCTCTATAATAAACATATTAAAAATTTCATTGTTGCTCCTCAAAAGCATAAGCATAACACTTCATCCCATGCTTCTATATGATATGATCAACATCTTCTTGACACCTTCCATGAAATGGAACTCCAATGAATCACAAACCATAAGTAGATGTTTTCAAGCCAATGAAGACAGAAAATCCTAAGACAAAGAAGTTTGAAGGCTATTAGAGAGACAAAACTGAAGCATACATTTTCCTTACAAACATTTACATTATGAGGCACTTATGAAATGATAGAACAATCAGCCGAAGGGTTACACATTTTCATGGTAAACATAGGTATCAGGAGTAATGAGCATATCACAATTAATTCCAAAGGAAAAAGGAAACAACCAGGAGTCATTGTCTTTTGGCATATCTCTTTCGGTTACATATTCATCAATACCAGTATAATGGATAATCAAAATCAGCATAAAAAGACAATTAAGGAGATGCAAACAGAAATGATAGTCCTTCAGTTACATTTTATATCCTCATGAATGATAATGTTAATGAGCAAGAAAGAATAATTAGAAGGAAGTGTAGAGTCACAGCACGTTGTTGGACTCTCATGAGGAAAACCAAGGGGTTCTCATCATTTAGTATAAGAGGGCAATCTGAACGGAGAACAAAAAGGAGGAGGAGGGGGATACCATTGAGAAATAGATATCACTCATCTACCTCTCCACCACACAATAGAGATAAACACCTCTCATATACACAACCACCCAGAAAGAAAATCTCTCATACACAATATCTCAAACATCCATCCGCAACAAATTCAGGAGCAACACACATATTGAAAACACCTTCTCACACACATAAGGGAACAACATACACATACTCAAACGCAGTCACCAACAATCCAAAAAGAGAAATCAAGAGGCTACAAATCTATCACATGCACACAAAAAAGACAACCTGCCTCAACTATTTATCTATGCATCAGAACATATACATCTATAGCACTACATATACAAGCATTCAGGTGATACTCAAAAGGAGACCAACCATCATAAAATAAGACACTGAGCAGCCAAAAAGGGATGACAATCTATCAATAACTGAAGAGCATTACCAGCATAAAATGCGAAGGATCAGAAGCAACCAACACATGGTTTCGGAACCTTAAATTCAGCTTACAATTCAATACAAGCAGCAAAACATTTTTAAACAAGTTGTCAACAAATTAGAGAAAGGGTTCATTACCGAATCCTTGCGTCCCGGCTGTTCTCATGCCCATCACCCACTATCGACGGCGGAGAAGAGAAGAGGTGGCAACGACCTGGAAACGTCACTTTCGCCATCGCCTCCCATTAATGCCATTGCCGCTGCTTCCGAGTCGAGCTAGAAGGAGAAACCGCAGCTGGGATGAGAAGAACGAAAATGGATGAAGAGATGGTTCTGGAACAGCCATTGGGGTTTCTCGCCGCCGCTTCTACCGTTGAAGAAAACCCGCGGCATCGTCATCTTCTCCATAGCCATGGCTTCCATCGTCGGCGAAGAGAGAAAAGGAGATGGAGACAAGAAGAGGAAAACGGGATTTTAGGGAATTAATCCCTCTTCCAATTTCTCCTTTGCAGGAAATAAAGAGAGTAACTATGACCCCTCCTCAATTAACCCCATCCATGTGTTTTTACCATCTTACCCCATGGCTTTTACCTAACCTTATACCCTATTTGTGTTTATTTTTAATGTGGTGTTATTTTGATAATTATATGTTTTATTCTACCACTACATGTTTACCCAACTTTAATGTCATATGGTTTTTACAGTGAAAATATATTCTTTAACAATTTATACTCAAACGAATTTTAAAGAAGTTTTTACGGTAATGTCATAATTTGAGTCGACTCTTACTTTTCTAAAAATGGGAAGAAGATAAGTGATCAATACTATCTCTAAACTATTAATTCCATATTCTGAAACATGTTAATTAAAAATTTATCTTATTTATTTAAACAAATTTGCATTTTTACTCAAATGACTTTTAATGGAATTTTTATAGCAAGGTCATGGTTCGAGTCGACTCTGACTTCTCTGAAAATGAGGAGAAGGTGAGCGATCAATACCGTCTCTAAACTATTAATTCCATATTTCAAAATACGTTAACAAAAAAATTATCTTATTTACTTAAATGAATTTATACTTAAAACGAATTTTAATAGAATTTTTATAACAATGACATGGTTCGAATCGACTCTGACTTCTCTGAAAATGGGAAGAAAGTGAGCGACCAATACCGTCTCTAAACTATTAATTCCATATTTCAAAATACGTTAACCAAAAATTATCTTATTTACTAAATGAATTTATACTTAAAATGAAATTTTTATAGCAAGGTCATGGTTCGAGTCGACTCTGACTTCTCTGAAAATGGGAAGAAGGTGAGCGACCAATACCGTCTCTAAACTATTAATTCCATATTCTAAAACATGTTAATTAAAAATTTATCTTATTTATTTAAACGAATTTGTATTTTTACTCAAATGACTTTTAATGGAATTTTTATAGCAAGGTCATGGTTCGAGTCGACTCTGACTTCTCTAAAAATGGGAAGAAGGTGAGCGACCAACACTGTCTCTAAACTATTAATTCCTTATCAGAAGTATTTTGTAAAAAATCATATTGTATGACTTAACTACTTCAACATATTTTAAACTACCCAAACTAATTTAATTATTTTTCAAACCAGAACTACGTAGCCTTGATTTCCCTATTGCACCTAGGGATACATAGGAGCAAGATGAACTCTTGTCAGGCACAACAATAGAAAATAAAATATTTTGCTTTAGTTATTAACTTTTAATCAAAGAATTTTTAAGGGTATAAAAGTTCATGTTATTAGTGAGGGTACCGTTTTAATACGGGCAGACGGGTTGCTAATACCTTCCTCGATCCGTAATCGACTGTCGAGCTCAGAATCTCTGTTCAAAGACTAAATTGTCCTAATTGGGCATATTTAGAGTTTTCTACGTTTTAACTGCAAAAAATGTAGTCGCGACTCCAAATCAATTGGAAAAGGTAGAAATCGAGTTCGCCTCTCCCTAAGTCGCAAGGCCGGTCTTCCAACAGAAAATCGGGTCGCGACAGCCAATACCACGTTGGGCAAGTCATACATTGCCATATAGGCCAATACCACGTTGGGCAAGTCATACATTGCCATATAGGCCAATACCACGTTGGGCAAGTCATACATTGCCATATAGGCCAATACCACGTTGGGAAAGTCATACATTGACTCATCAATTTTCTTCACACAACATAACGTATTATACATTTACCTCAAACATT
Source organism: Lupinus albus (assembly GCA_009771035.1). Classification (NCBI taxonomy): domain Eukaryota; kingdom Viridiplantae; phylum Streptophyta; class Magnoliopsida; order Fabales; family Fabaceae; genus Lupinus; species Lupinus albus. Next base: position 866,362 of record WOCE01000029.1, read on the forward strand.
AACAATGCTTATCCCTTACCTTGGTGTGCATTGGTGGTAGCGTTAGGCAACTTACTAGTTCCTCCTCCACTTCCTCCTACCTTAGGGTCTTTCCTCATACACACCACACACAATAACCATAATCAATAACATATTCATATTATCACATAAACAACTTAATACCACATATTTATTCATAAAAATAGTTCATATTCCGATATTTTTCTAAAATCATCTCCATTAGGAATTTCAAGAATGTAAAGCATTCCTATTCACTCTATTTAACATTAGAAACCATAACCCACGTTTCTAACCTAACCTTTCCCCCTTTCAACATCATTTTCGTTTTGGGTTATGAGGTTCTCATGAATCAACCACCAATCAACCCCATACAAACTCTAAACCTCGAGTTTTTTCAAAAGGAAAAGTTAGATAAAAACAAGCTACAACCCAAAAGAGAAGGTTATATGATTTTCCATACCAAGAGAAGAGACCCAAATGCCCAAAATGAGTATCAATAAGAGAATGACTGATAAAATCAAGAGGTTTACCTCTTCTCTAACTTCTTTAAGCCTTTACACGAGCCCTACCTTGCCGCCTATAAAAGGACCCATGCACCCCCTTGATACATTATTCATTCAGTACATAACATGCATACATTACAACACAACACTTGTAAATCTCATCCTTGGAGCTTTTCGGTTCCAAGCTATTTTAGGTGTTTTTATTTTCTTCCTTCAAAAATTAAGAGGGAATATGAGAGGGAAAATGGATGCCAAGTTACTTATTCTTGGTGCATCATTTGAAGCCAAAAGCATCCATGCTAGATTCCTCATCCTCCTCGATTTGGACTATGGTGTAGTTTCTTAAACACTTTTGTATATTCTTTGATTCATTTATACAAGTTATTAATATGGTTTTATTGATCCTTTTAAAAATTCTTAATGTAGTTTTAGCTTGATCTCCTAAAACGTGATTCAAATATCCAAAATGCTTCTTCTTAAAGTGTTGACAAGTGAACTAAAAAGTAGAACATACACCTTAATGCACTTGCCACACTAACATCTATTTTAAGCAACTTGTAATCAAGGCTAACCAATTTAATGAATATGAAGTAGGGTATGATAACCTACTGCGACGAGTGATACTTAACTATTGATTAGTGCATTATACAAGGTTTTAAAATCATCTTTCCTAGGCCGATACGCTAGGAGGAAAGTTCAGAACCTGGTGTGTGGTTTAACCAATGTATAACACATAACTTGCATAAAGTATCATGTTGATATTATTCAAGAAATCATTTCATCATTCTAAACATGTTCTCCTCATGAATTTGTACATATTTTATCATTTTATCATTTATGTTCTTGTAAATCACTTAACCAAATAAGTCATTAAAAGTTAATCATTATTATTGATATATAATATATATGTGAACACAATATTAATTCTCTATGGTTTGCATTAACCTTGTACTATACAAACATTGAATCTTGAAAGATATTTAAAAGAGTAACATGCATAAATACAATCCATGGATTGTAACATCCTAAAGCATACGTTCAATCCAATTCATGGGTTGTAATTTTGTAAAAGGAGTAACATGCATAAGTACAATTCAATGCATGTATTTTTACTGTGTAAAATAATGATGCACATTTTCTCACAACTATAATCTAATTCATTAATTGCAACTATGATCAAAAGTGTGAATTACATGTTGTTAATATTTAACATACTAACATCTAACTATTAACTTTTATTTCATTTTGTCATTTATATTTCAGTCATCTACATTATGCAAGAAACACTAACTCTTTATTTTTTTATTTCAATTCAAGCATTTACTTTTCGCAACTAACTCTTTATTTTCTTTATTTCAATTCGATCATTTAAATTCCGCAACTAACTACTAATTCTTTAATACAAAAAGTGGGGTATCACTAGATAATCACTTCTCTATAAATTCATAAGAAATAAAATACATAAATTTTGTGAAACACACTTAAGAGACTTAATGTCAAAACAACCTAGTGGACAAACCAATGTTTTAAAAACCGTGCCGTATCGGCCGGTTCAACCGGAAAACCGGTGAACCGAACCCCTAACCGGTACGGTACGTATGTTATACCGCATATGCAATAGAACCGGTCAAAACCAGTCAAAACCGGTAAACCAGTTTAAACCGGTCGGTTTGTACATTAATTTTTTTTTTTTAAAAATTTCAAATTTTCAATTCTTCACCAATTATTCAACTTTAATGATTGATACTTGAGTCATCTATTTGTATTTTGCGTTTGTTAAGTGATAATTTTGGATAAATATATGTTTTGTACTTTAGACTTTGATTTTATTAAAGACTTAATGTTGTTTGTTTGTGTGAATTTGAAGTAAATTATGAATATGGATTATAAATATGAATATCTACTTATTTGAAATTTTTTGTTATAGGTTTACATATATATAAGCAAGTATGTCCGGTTTAACCGGCATGCAGTTTAATTACTGAACCACTGGTTGAACCATTGTACCACTATACCAGTACCCTAACCGGTTTGATAATCAGTACGGTTTTAATAACATTGGCTCCCATACTGGGAAATGCTTCATCCACTCCTCATGATAAAGAAAAGTATTTTTTATTTATTTTTGGAATAAACAAAAGGAGCATAAATAAAATGCATGTTCAATTTTCACGTGTAGATTTGTATGCCAATGATGTTGCTCCATCAAGTGTTAATCATCCGGCAGTTTTTTCTAATCTCTCCCCTTGGACCTCTCAAAGGAGAAATATTTCCCATCTTGATCATGGACTTGGCAAATTGTTGAAAGAAAAGGTCATTGTTTTCAGCATACTGCTTCACTAGTTCGGCAGATTCTTGATTCTTTGACAACAGAACTTCATCAGAGCTTAACAAACCCTTGTAAGCTAACAAGTTCTTGAAGTAGTTGTTGTCAAATTTTGTTGGGGTTACAAAATCTAGGAAAAATAGATTCTGGTCACCACCGGATCTTGGACAACGATTGCGCAACTCTACAGCATAGTATTGGTCTAGAGTGAAGTCTACTTTGGCATTTCCTGTTTGGTTGTAGAGTCTTTGCCTGAAGCTGGTGCACCTAGAATTTCCTATTGTGTGGCTCCCTGTAGCAAATAGAAAATAAAGCTCTTAAACTCAGATGCAACAATGGAATGCTAGAGTTGAGTAAAATTAATGTGATTTTCAAATAAAGAAAAAATTTTGAGATGCTATAAGACATGTTGATTGTTGACCATATAAGAATAATATTTAATTAGTTATACACAATGTTTTAAATTGCGGTTACAATTATTACAATTATCATTATTGTGGCCATTACAATGTGAGTTGTGACTGTTGTGATGTGAATTATTTTTTATAAAAATATATAAATTTGAATTCAATGTTGTATGATGTGGCCCAATGCGGCTCAAATGTAATTGCATTGTAACACGATACAACCACATTATTATAATTTGGTTTCTCACTTTAATTAAGATATGATGTGATTATAACAGTTACCGTAAATAAAATATATTGGCCGCTAAGGAGATACACATATATACAAGTGACTTTTCCAAAAGTCGAAACGGTATATACGAACTTTTATTTTTGTATCAACTCTAAAGTGCTGAAATTCAAGTTTTATTTAGAAGAATGTGATGATAAGGATTATACTCTACACATATTTAAAAAAAGCATAAGCTACTATGTGGAGCAAGAATGGAAATGGGTATGGATATTACGTACTCGTGCCCGTACTTGCACTATTTGTGGGTACCCGTGCGGTGAGTATATGTAGGTACTCAACGAGTATCCAATTTTAATTATATTTTTATATATTTTACAATAATTAATTTATTAAAATAATTATTACTTAAAATAATATGATATATATATATATATGATAATTTTATGATTATAGTCTTATCACTAAATTTTATTATAAAATAATAATAAAATAGACAAAATAATGTTAAATTAATTTATCAAAAATAATTAATAATAAAATAGTCGCAGGGCATGTATCATGATACATGTTCCCACTCATGAACTATTTTTATGGGTACTCATTGCAAGTATTTTGACAGGTACATACGGGTCCGAATACTTTTGTCATCCCTAGGTGAAGGGTTATGGATAATTTTATTACATAAATATAATATGTTGTTTCCTTGAAGAGGGTTAATACATAAATCTATGATGTTTCTTGACACAAAAGATTAGAAATAAATAAGTTGAAGGAGTTTACCAGATAGAGCAACTAGATCAACAACATCAAGCCCCTGAAGGTTGAATTTAGTTAGGATGGTTTGAAATGTATTGTTTGGAGCAGGAATATTGTTATTAGAACCTTTTATGCTTGCACCTCGAGAGTCCCTTCTGCCTAGAGGAACTTCCCAACTTGGTCCACCAGTCTTTACATAAAAATTGGATAGTTCAATTAGTTGATCATCCTAAATGATAATCTTGATAGTGAAATATTAAGTATAATGGAATACAAATCATAATGAAACACATACAAGAACAGTTGAATCTCTAGCAGAAAGAGCTAAAATATCAGCACAAGACACAGTATGAGGACATTCTTTCTCTAATGTTAATTTGATTTCATCGATTACTTCAAATCCTCGAGCTGAGTTACTGTTAGGATTTGACCCCTTCTCACTGATAATGCTTCCACCGCTATCTAACAATATTGAAGCATCACACCCCTGCAACAATATCAACTTTGGAATCATGCATTTGAAAAAATAATTTCCACAAAATATAACATCCATGTATACTACATGGTACTTATATTATACCGAAATTATAATAAAATGAGACATGTTAAAAAACATAGAACTCAATGCTTTATCATTGAATATCAACTTTGGTCCAAGTACTTTTGTCATCCCTAGGTGAAGAGTTATGAGATAAAGGTTTGGTTGTCGTTGTATAACTACTATATTTAATTTACTAACCAATAAGACTTATATCACAATTATGAAAATACTAATGATATGCAATTTTTGTTCACAGTTAATCATTAAGTTGATGACCTTGACAAAACAATCATGGAAATGAAGTCTAAGAAGTGAAGCAGCAAGTCGAGGCTCATTTGCAACAGCATTGGCAAGGATGGACTTAACAATTTCTTGAGCTCTGGGGCATGAATAGTCATAAAATTGAGGGTAGAGGTAACCCTCGAATTTCTTGCTACAGAGGAAGGAAGGAACAAGGGTTAGTAATGAAAGAAGGAAGAGAAAGCTCATAGAACTGACCATTATTTGTTTTGTCAATATCACTTCAAAGAACAACAAATGTAGAAGAGTAGTGAAGTGGGAAAGTTCCCAATATTAATTGCATAAGAATTGTGGTGGGGATTTGTATTTATAGGGAGCAACTTAAGCATAAAATTATGTCAAACGGAGCAGAGAAAAAGGAATAAAAAGAAGTTGGAGTTGGTAGCTAACTCACGTTCAAATTATATAAAAGAGAAATGGAGTTCGTATCCTAATCTTATAAAAATACTTATTTTAATTTCAACGGTTAAGGCATTACCAATATTTGTTAATTAATAATTATAAATTTAATTTGGTGGCAAGAATTTATATTTTTATTGGATTAATGTTGTATATGTCAGGGTAAAACCATTTAAAATTATTAAGATTTAAATAATCGTTAGGAATATTTAGTTTACAATAGTATACAATTGCATTATTTAATGATAGGTGAAAAGATAATTCTATTGTTAGAGAAGATATTCAGTTATTTTAAGAGTATGTTTTTTAAACATATCATAGATCTTAACCATCAATTCTAATAAATCTAATGGTTTAAATCTACTCAGGGGTATTCAATATGTTCAACATGCTTAATCACCCAAACCTATAGTTTTTAAGTATATAGTTTCATTAGTTTGAACCTCAAAGTCTTGGCATTGACAAAATTCCTTCTGCATCATTATCGTATTCTAGCAGTTAAAGTCAAATGCGCAATATAGTAGCTTACAACTTTTGGTGTCTTATTTCAATGCTCCTATTAATTATTTTCTTTATAATCTCCATACTCTATTAATTATAATATGTTTTTAACTAAATTAAACAAATTAACCAGCGTGATTATTTTTCTTGATTAATTTTAAAATATTTCAATATTATAATTTTACCTTCAAAATTCTCATTGAAAGTTTCACAATGATAAATAAGAGAAAAAACAATTTTAAATAAATGCTATAGATAAAATATCAAAATAACTTTTATATGATATCTTATAATAAGAATCAGAGTTAAATTATCTTGTTTCAATTAAACAATTAGCATTATTATCATATTCTTGCAGCTATACTTATATGTGTAGTAAATATCTTCAATATATAGACTATAATATGGTGGGAGACTTTTATATATTTAAAGATACATAATACTGAAGATGATGAATGCATCATCACATATAGTCAAGATCTTTCATGTCAAATCATCGAGAATAAATATAGAATTAGAACTTAGTGGAAGCGTACCTTAATGTATTCAGTGAGAATATGATGGTTGAACTTTAGTTGTCCTTTGTAAGGACCCAAATTCTTCACTTGAAATTTTTTCCTTATTTTAATTCATTAACATAGGAATTCTTACCTATTACTTATAATTGTGGACCCTATAATTTTATAATATTCATCTTTCGAGATTCATACTAGTCCTAACATAGGAAAATCATACATGCATTCACTAGGCAGAAAACATAATTCATATTAATATTTCCTAGTAATTATGACATATAGATGTCCATGGGTTTCCAAAATTGTAATACCCATGATTACAGTTATCCAGAAATATAATACACATAGTTACAAATATTCAAATCATCATTTAGTCAATTTTAATACAAAAAGAGATAATTCAGAGAATCTAGATTTTAAAGTTCTAAGACTCCAAACCAGCATCCTCAAATCATCCGTTTACCTGAAATGTGATTATCATAGACAAAATACATAGAAACACAAAGAAGTAAGTAATCTATTTAGACATAATCATATGATAATCCACATTTAATAAAGTTAGGTAAACAATCATATCATAACATGCAAATAACACTTTGACATATATCCATCTTACTATCTCCCATTTCAGAATTATTTAGAACTCACGGTTATCCCTTACCTCATAATCATACATCATTCCATCCTTTTCCTTCATAATCATTTACCTCGTATTCCTTCTATCTTGGTTCCTTAATCTTACCATGTAGGGCAAGTAAAACATTTGTTATAAATTGCCATTACCACGAGGGAAAGTTATACATTGCTACGAATAGCCATTACCATGAAGGTAACTCATACATTGCTACAAATAGCCATTACCACGACGATAACTCATACATTGCTACGAATAGCCATTACCACAAAAGTAACTCATACATTGCTACGAATAGCCATTACCACAAAGGTAACTCATACATTGCTACGAATAGCCATTACCACGAAGGTAACTCATACATTGTTACGAATAGTCATTACCACGAATGTAACTCTTACATTACTACGAATAGCCATTACCACGAAGGTAACTCATACATTGCTCAACCTCTTAAGGAATCTAAAAATAGATTTTTCTTCTCATTACTTCACACTCCATATATAATGAGAAAATCCACGCATTCTCTATCCTCAAATACAATTAAACACTTCTCCTTACCTTGGTGAGTCTTGGGTTCGGTTTTCGGTAACTTCGCAAGTTCCTTTGCTACCTCCTCCAGCCTTAGGATATTTCCTCATCCCTACCAAACAACAACAAAAGTCAGTAAGTCATTCACAATAATGTACACACAACTCATATTTTGCAAACATATATGATATTCAGATATTTCCAATGTTTCGAAAACTACTTTCATTAGAGGTTTCCAAACATTAAAACATTCATATTCATCTTCTATTTTACATTAGAACACATACTCATCTTCTACATCTACCATTTTACCCATTTTCCTCTTTTATGATATTTTCATTTTGGGGGTTTTGGGGTTTTCATGAATCAACCCACAAACCCTTTCCATTCCTCGAATACCAACTCTAAACCAAGAGTTTACAAGAGAGAAACTAAATAAAACGAACCACAACTCAAAAGGAAATGTTTCCATGGTTTCTCACATTTTTAGAAGAGATCGCATACACCCAAAACAAGTTTGAAAGGGAGGAAGAGAGTTAGAATCAAGAGATTTACCTCTTCTCAAGCTTCTAGATGATTCCCACGAATCCTTGCTCTCAAAATCACCTCCTTCTCTCTTCTCTCTCAAGTTATAACCCTAAAAGTGTTTGAGGGTTTCTATTTTAAAGTTCCAGCGTCGGGTTCTCGTTCAAGCGAGCCTTTTCTCGTGACACCTTGAATTTAAGGTTTTAAATTATAGTGTCAGTCTTGGAAGTCTCGCTTGAGCGAGAAAAGTGTCGCCTAGGCGAGAGAGGCTCACCTGGGTGAGTGAAATAGTGGGCTATACTGAAGAATTCTCGCTTGAGTGAGAGGATCCTCGCTTAAGCGAGATCTGTCTCGCCTGAGCAAGAGTTTTCTCGCCTGGGCAAGAAGTGGCATTCTGGACCTATAGAGGCTATGAGATCCTCGCTTGAGCGAGAGGATCCTCGCTTGAGCGAGAGGGTCAAATCTGAGTTTTTAAAATGGGTGGGATTTTCTCGCTTGAGTGAGAATGGGCACGCTTGAGCGAGAAACCGACGCTGTTACATTAAATAGGGAACCCCAAACACATTTTTGGGTGATAACCTACAGAGAAGTGAGAGAATAGAGAATTTTCAAGAGCAAGGAGTCTTGTGAGTCATCTAGAAGCTTGAGAAGAGGTAAAACTCTTGATTCTAACTCTCTTCTTCCCTTTGAAACTTGTTTTGGGTATGTTGGATCTCTTCTCAAAATGTGAGAAACCATGAAAACTCATCATTTTGAGTTATGGTTCATTTTATGTTGTTTTTCTCTTGTAAACTCTTGGTTTAGAGTTGGTATTTCAAGAATGGAAAGGGTTTGTGGTTACCATGTATGGTGCAGGGACATCAGGTGTTGATGATCCGGCGAGAGGTAAATTGCATGGTGACAGGTATTCCTTGTTTAGTGTTGTTGAATTCGGGAGCGACACACTCCCTGATATATGTGTTAAATGTGAAAAACTGGCTGAGATTGCAAACTGAGTCAGTACTTCCGACTTGGTCGTGACCACCCAATCTATGTGCTGGTGGTGGTGTCGACGTTTATGTTCTAGTGTCCGATTGTGGTAAATGGTGTGATATTTACCGTAGATTCAGTCTGCTTGTCGTTATCCCAGTTAGACATAATTTTGGGGATGGACTAATTGTCAGCAAATCATGTTGTGATTGAATAGTGCTGACAAGGTTGTGGCGGTTAGGGATCTGTGCGAGATCTCTGACCAGGCTAGTGGTTTGGTGCCAGTGTCAACTGAGAAAGTCAGAACTCTACTTCGAAAAAGGGATCGGTATTTATTCAGTAAATGTCACGAGAGGACATTTAAGAACTCGTTAGTATTTCAAGATGTTAAGATTTGAAAGAACTATTTATTTTGTCTTGGAAAGTGGACTTTCGTCTATGAATGATTGACTTTTATAATAAGTATGCTGACAAGAAAAATGTCTAAGTCGGGGATGCTTGTTTTCTCTTATGAGTTGTTAAAGGTTAACTCCTTTTGTTGGCTTTTGTGTGTACACGTATGCTAAGTGATGAAACTCATATTTCGAAAATGAAATCGAGGTTGGATAAATTACCTAAATGTCCGTGCGACTAATGCGTTTACATGTACGTTGACGGTTTGGATGTGTTATTGTTTTGAGGTGACCTAGGGTTGGTAATCAAAATCGATTCAGTACGAAAAAGTTATTTTTGATTCTCGTGCATGAGGCTTCTAGTCAAGAAAATGTGATTTTTGTTAAAAAGGAGTGCCCGCTGTAGCAAATGTATCTTGGTAGTGAACACCAAATTAGGTGCGGGGATGTTGAACCTAAAAAAAAAAAAACTTATTTTTATCGGGAGTGTCTCAGTGTACGGTTGGGGTAAATGGTAGAACCTTTACCATAGTGTTGATATGCGCAATGACGTCCTAGCTGGATTTAATCCTGGAAATGGACTAGCGGTCAGCAAATCGTGTTATGTTTAACTATGTGAAATTGTTGAGGTGAAGATTTCAATTTGGTATGCATTGATATGTATTTGTATGCTAATGGGGTAAGACTTATGCTGATAGTCGAGGAAAGAGGCTAGTCGAGTTGTTTACCCCGTTGATGTGATGAATACATTTTATTAGACGTGAAACTTTTGGTCTCGAATGACCGGTTCTTTTGGGGTAGGACATTGGCAATGCATGAAATAGTGGTGGTGTACCTAAGTGGTCTGCATTGATTGTTGTACCGGCGAAAGTTGTTGCTGTTTCGTGAACGTCAGTAATGACGGTGTATGAGTGTGATGTAGCCATATGAGAGAAGGAGTTTTGGGTTGTGTTGAACTGATTATGTAAACTTTGTTTCATAAGTCGTGGATTCAAACCGTTTTCGAAAATCCATTTCTTTGGGTGAAACATAGTCTGTGGCTAAGAAATGATTTAGTCTTATGTTGGAGAATTCTGAAATTTTAGCAACCATCTCGGGATAAGTATGAAGTTGTTAAGAAAATTTATTGATAAAAGACGCCCATGTATTTCTGGGCATAATGCGAGTGGGTTAATAAGTTTATTTTGCTAACGGAATTGGAGTGACCAAACCGAACGCAAGTTGTAGGTCGAGTGTTGGTCGACTTGTGCTTGCCGATTGGTAACGTAATACCTAGTTTTGGTGTGAATAAATGGTTTTATGGTTTCAGTGGAGGCTAGAAATTGGTAATTTCTTTAGACGATAAGATTTGATGGTAGAAATATTTGATGTAATTAGACAATTATTGGATAGTTGAATTGTGTACGATGGATGAGACACTAAGAGTCCTATTGTGTAAGTACTTTGTTGATTGAGTGAAATGGAATTGTGCTAGATTCTTGAGTGGAGATGAAACTAGCTAGTGTATGATGGATGTTAAAAGACGCATTTAGATAGATATGAGATAAGGAGTTCCCCATTCGCTAATGTTCGAGAATGTCATCGAAATTCTTAACGTATGTTAGGATTGATAGATGGATAGGTGCTAGATACCTATGGTTCTTGACAAATGTAGGAAAGATCTTTAGTCTATATTACGGTTTAATTCTCAGGGCATTCGGGATATTAAAGGCTGAAACCTTAATATTTGGACATTTATGAGTTAGTTCATGAATTGGTGGGTGATGTCACAGTTTAGTGGTGTATGCCCTTAGTGACTGATTAAGTAATCTTAATGGATTAGAGAATCGATTATGATTTTGGTGGAGTATCCTTGTGCCTAAGGTCTAGGTGATGATTTTGATTTCCGAGGTATGTTTAATTTTCGGGGACGAAAATTCTTATAAGAGGGGGAGGATTGTAACACCCCAAATTTTAGTCTTTAAAAATTAGAGTATCAGTCCTGGAAGCTTCGCTTGATCGAGAGATTCTCGCTTGAGCGAGAGAGGTGCATATGGGAGGGTGAAATCTTGGGCTATACTGGAGGATTCTCGCCTGAGCGAGAGTTGTATCACCCGGGCGAGAAATGGCAATTTTGGGCAGTGTAATCGATTACACAGTCCATGTAATCGATTACATGCAGATAAAAGCATCAGATATGTGCATTTTACATGATGTAATCAATTACACAATACATGTAATCGATTACATGCAGATAAAAGCATCAGATATGTGCATTTTACATGATGTAATCGATTACACAATACATGTAATCGATTACATGCAGATAAAAGCATCAGATATGTGCATTTTACACGATATAATCGATTACACAATCCATGTAATCGATTACATCTATGCGCTAAGCGAAAATTGCTCACTGTGAGATTCTCGCTTGAGCGAGAATGGGCTCGCTTGAGCGAGAACCCGACGACTGCTCTTTAAAAATAGAAACCCCAAACACATTTTAGGGTTAGAACTTGAAGAGAAGAGAGAGAAGGGAGCTTTTCAAGAGCAAGGAGCCTTAGGACTCATCTTAGAGCTTGCGAAGAGGTAAACCTCTTGTTTCTAAGTCTTCTTCTTCCTCTCTAACTTGTTTTGGGTATGTTAGATCTATTTTCAAAATATGAGAAACCATGGAAACTCATCCGTTAGAGTTATGGTTCGTTTTAGGTTGTTTTTCTCTTGTAAACTCTTGGTTTAGAGTTGGTATTTGATGAATGGAAAGGTTTTGTAGGTTGTTTATGAAAACCCCAAAATGAGAATATGAGTAAAGAGAGAAATAGATGAATATGTATGTTTTAGATGTTTGGAAACTCGTATTGAAGTAGTTATGGAAACCTTGAAAATATGTAAATATCTTGTATGTTTGGTGAGGAAATACGAGTTATTTATGTGGTATTTTGAATAAATGATTGACATTGTTGTTATTGGTGGAAATGCGAAGAGATCCTAAGGTTGGAGGAAATCGCGGAGGAGACTTTTAAAGTTACTCGGAACCGATCCCCAACACTCACCAAGGTAAGGGATAAGTGTCTCTAAATCATACTTGCTGATATGAATGAGGTATGTGAAAGAGGTAATGGTTTAAAATGATACGTTTGTAATTTATGCATTATATTGGAAAATGCGTGGCTTTTCTGTTATGGTAATGAAAGTAACATTGTTGGGGGAGGCCCAATGAAAAGATGACTCCGATGAAAGTAACATTGTTGGGGGAGGCCCAATGAAAAGATGACTCCGATGAAAGTAACATTGTTGGGGGAGGCCCAATGAAAAGATGACTCAAATGAAAGTAACATTGTTGGGGGAGGCCCAATGGAAAGATGACTCCGATGAAAGTAACATTGTTGGGGGAGGCCCAATGAAAAGATGACTCAAATGAAAGTAACATTGTTGGGGGAGGCCCAATCAAAAGATGACTCAAATGAAAGTAACATTGTTGGGGGAGGCCCAATGAAAAGATGACTCCGATGAAAGTAACATTGTTGGGGGAGGCCCAATGAATAGATGACTCCGATGAAAGTAACATTGTTGGGGGAGGCCCAATGAAAAGATGACTCAAATGAAAGTAACATTGTTGGGGAGGCCCAATCAAAAGATGACTCAAATGAAAGTAACATTGTTGGGGGAGGCCCAATGAAAAGATGACTCCGATGAAAGTAACATTGTTGGGGGAGGCCCAATGAAAAGATGACTCCGATGAAAGTAGCATTGTTGGGAGAGGCCCAATGAAAAGATGACTCCGATGAAAGTAACATTGTTGGGGGAGGCCCAATGAAAAGATGACTCAATTGAAAGTAACATTGTTGGGGGAGGCCCAATGAAAAGATGACTCGGAGTAATGAAAGTCATATGCATGTTATAGGATATATAGTATGGGATATATATTCTATAAGGTGAATATGAAGGATGAGAACTGAATGTCAAAATGAAAGTCATATGCATGCTATAGGATATATAGTATGGGATATATATTCTATAGGGTGAATATGAATGATGAGAAACGTGAATGTCACATGAAAGTCATATGCATGCCATAGGGTATATAGTATGGGATATATATTCTATAGTGTGAATATGAATGACGAGAAATGACATGAATGTTGTATGCATGTTATAGGATATATAGTATGGGATATATATTCTATAGGGTGAATATGAGCGATAAAAAGGAAGATGTTGAGAAAGAAAGTAATATACATGCTATAGGATATATATTATGGGATATATATGTTATAGGGTGGGTATGAAGAACGAGATCGATGATGTTTCGAACGAACGTAATATGCATACTATAGAATATATATTATGGGATATATATACTATAGGATGAATATGAGTAAAGTGGAAATTAAAGGAAGATGATTTGAATGTTTATAATTTCGTATGTGTGTTTATGAATTACATCAAAGCTTGATTGTATTTGAATGTGGATTATCATGTGATGTTAGTTTGAACTAATGACTTACTCCCTTTTGTTTTGCGTGTTGTTTATGATAATCTCATTGTAGGTAAATGAAGGATTTTGAGGATGAAGCTCAAATAGGAAGTCTTTGTGTCTATTTACTTGTGTGTCTTTATTGCTATTCGACGTTGTAGTTGATTCGATAGCATTTTGGGATAAATGTAATCTGATTAGGATAATATGGTGACATGTAGTTATGGACGTTATAACCTTGGAAAACCCGTAACTGGATGTATGTGGTAAATGTTATCTAAATGAATTATGTTTTTCCACAACATAAATTTGTATGATAATATAAAAGGGTAAAGGGTATTTTCAAAGAGTGATACTTGAGAGTTTTCAATGAAGGTGACGACTGTATGTAAGAAAGGATTAAAATAAATGAAAAATTTTCAAGGGTAGAAAATCGGGTCGTTACATAATGTGATTTTGCTTTGTCTGGCTTTCAAAATGGATAGAACTAATTTTTCCACCCCAAATGCATATATCGTATTTCCAATTCAGATATACGGAAACAAAGTCATGCTAAATATAGATTTTCAACTGTTCACTTGTCACCGCCAAGTTGCATCTCACAAACTATAGTTCGGAAAGTGATTTCGCATTTTGTGGGTATCACAATGGATAGAACATATTTGTCTACCCCAAATGCATATGTCACACGTCCAATTCGGATATACGGAAACACAATTATGCTAAAAATAGATTTTCAACTGTTCACTAGTCACCGCCAAGTTGCATCTCACAAACTATAGCTCGGAAAGTGATTCTGCTATCTCTAGTTTTCAAAATGGATAGAACTTATTTTTCTACCCCAAATTCAAATTTTAGACACCCAATTCGGATATACGGAAACAAAGTTGTGCAAAATATAGATATTCAACTTTTCACTTGTCACCGCCAAGTTGCATCTCACAAACTACAGCTCGGAAAGTGATTTCACATTTTGTGGTTATCACAATGGATAGAACATATTTGTATACCCTAAATGCATATATCACACGTCCAATTCGGATATACGGAAACACAATTATGCTAAAAATAGATATTCAACTATTCACTTGTCACCGCCAAGTTGCATCTCACAAACTATAGCTCAGAATGTGATTCTACTTTCTTTGATCGTCACAATTGATAGAACTTATTTTTCTACCCAAAATACATATGTCACACGTCCAATTCGGATATACGGAAACACATTATGCTAAAAATAGATTTTCAACTGCTCACTTGTCACCGCCAAGTTGTATCTCACAAACTATAGCTTGGAAAGGGATTTTGCATTCTCTGGTTTTTAAAATCGATAGAATTTATTCTTCAACCCCAAATGCATATTTTAGACGCCCAATTCTGATATTCGGAAACAAAGTTATGCTAAATATAGATTTTTAACTGGTCACTTGTCACTGCCAAGTTGCATCTCACAAACTATAGCTCGGAATGAGATTCTGGTTTGTATGATTGTCACAATGGATAGAACATATTTTTTACCCCAAATGCATATGTCATACGCCCAATTCTGATATACGGAAACAAAGTTACGCTAAATATAGATTTTCATCTGTTCACTTGTCACCGCCAAGTTGAATCTCACAAACTATAGCTCGGAAAGTGATTCCGCTGTTTGTGGTTGTCACAATGGATAGAACATATTTGTCTACCCCAATTGCTTATGTCACACGTCCAATTCGGATATACGGAAACACAGTTATGCTAAAAATAGATTTTCAACTGTTCACTTGTCACCGCCAAGTTGCATCTCACTAACTATAGCTTAGAAAGGGATTCTGCATTCTCTGGTTTTTAAAATCGATAGAATTTATTCTTCAACCACAAATGCATATTTTAGACACCCAATTCTAATATTCGGAAAGAAAGTTATGCTAAATATAGATTTTCAACTATTCACTTGTCACCGCCAAGTTGCATCTCACAAACTATATCTCGAAAAGTGATTCCAATTTTTGTGGTTGTCACAATGGATAGAACATATTTTAATACCCAAATGCATATGTCACACGTCCAAATCGGATATACAGAAACAAAGTTATGCTAAAAATAGATTTTCAACTATTCACTTGTCACCGCCAAGTAGCATCTCACAAACTATAGCTCAGAAAGTGATTCTGCTTTCTGTGATTGTCACAATGGATAGAACTTATTTTTAGACCCCAAATGCATATGTCACACGTCCAATTCGGATATAAGGAAACAAAGTTTTGCTAAAAATAGATTTTCAACTGTTCACTTGTCACCGCCAAGTTGCATCTCACAAACTGTAGCTCGAAAAGTGATTCCGCTTTCTATGGCTTTCAAAATGGATAGAACTAATTTTTCTTCCCCAAATGCATATGTCACAGGTCCAATTCGGATATACGGAAATAAAGTTATGCTAAATATAGATTTTCAACTGTTGACTTGTCACCGCCAAGTTGCATCTCACAAATTATATCTCTGAAAGTGATCCCGCTTTTTGTGGTTGTGACAATGGATAGAACATATTTTTCTACCCCTAATGCATATGTCACATGTCCAATTCAAATATATGGAAACAAAGTTATGCTAAAATAGATTTTCAATTCTTCACTTGTCACCGCCATCTTGCATCTCACAAACTATAGCTGGGAAAGTGATTCTTCTTTCTAGGATTTTAAAAATGGATAGAAATAATTTTTCTACCCCAAATGCATATGTCATGCGTCCAATTATGATATACGGAAACAAAGTTATGCTAAATATAGATTTTGAACTATTCACTTGTCACCGCCAAGTTGCATCTCACAAACTATAGTTCAGAATGTGATTCTGCTTTCTATGGTGGTCACAAAGGACTGAACATATTTTTCTACCCCAAATGCATATGTCACACGTCCAATTCGGATATACGGAAACAAAGTTATGCTAAAAATTGATTTTAAACTATTCACTTGTCACCGTCTAGTTATATCTCACAAACTATAGCTTGGAATGTGATTCTGCTTTCTGTGGTTGTCACAATGGATAGAACTTATTTTTCTACCCCAAATGCATATGTCACACATCCAATTCGGTTACACGAAAACTAAGATATGCTAAAAATAGATTTTCAACTATTCACTTTTCACCGCCAAGTTGCATCTCACAAACTATAGCTCGGAAAGTGACTCAGCTTTCTCAGGTCTTCAAAATGGATAGAACTTATTTTTATACCCCAAATGCATATGTCACACGTCCAATTCGGATATACGGAAACAAACTAATGCTATAAATAGATTTTCAACTGTTCACTTGTCACCGACAAGTTGCATCTCACAAACTATAGCTCGGAATGAGATTCTGGTTTTTATGATTGTCACAATGGATAGAACATATTTTTCTACCCCAAATGCATATGCCAAACTTCCAATTCTGATGTACGGAAACAAAATAATGCTAAAAATAGATTTTAAACTAATCACTTGTCACCGCCATGTTGCATCTCAAAAACTATAGCTCGGAAGGTGATTCTGCTATCTCTGGTGTTCAAAATCGATAGAATTTATTCTTCCACCCCAAATGCATACTTTAGACGCCCAATTGTGATATACGGAAACAAAGTTATGCTAAATATTGATTTTCAACTGTTCACTTGTCACCGCCAAGTTGCATCTCACAAACTATAGCTCAGAAAGGGATTCTGCATTCTCTGGTTTTTAAAATTGATAGAATTTATTCTTCAACCGCAAACGCATATTTTAGACGCCCAATTCTGATATTCGGAAACAAAGTTATGCTAAATATAGATTTTTAACTGGTCACTTGTCACTGCCAAGTTGCATCTCACAAACTATAGCTCGGAATGAGATTCTGGTTTGTATGATTGTCAAAATGGATAGAACATATTTTTTACCCCAAATGCATATGTCATACGCCCAATTCTGATATACGGAAACAAAGTTATGCTAAATATAGATTTTCATCTGTTCACTTGTCACCGCCAAGTTGCATCTCACAAACTATAGCTCGGAAAGTGATTCCGCTGTTTGTGGTTGTCACAATGGATAGAACATATTTGTCTACCCCAATTGCTTATGTCACACGTCCAATTCGGATATACCGAAACACAGTTATGCTAAAAATAGATTTTCAACTGTTCACTTGTCACCGCCAAGTTGCATCTCACAAACTATAGCTGAGAAAGGGATTCTGCATTCTCTGGTCTTTAAAATCGATAGAATTTATTCTTCAACCGCAAATGCATATTTTAGACACCCAATTCTAATATTCGGAAACAAAGTTATGCTAAATATAGATTTTCAACTATTCACTTGTCACCGCCAAGTTGTATCTCACAAACTATATCTCGAAAAGTGATTCCAATTTTTGTGGTTGTCACAATGGATAGAACATATTTTAATACCCAAATGCATATGTCACACGTCCAAATCGGATATACAGAAACAAAGTTATGCTAAAAATAGATTTTCAACTATTCACTTGTCACCGCCAAGTAGCATCTCACAAACAATAGCTCAGAAAGTGATTCTGCTTTCTCCGGTTTTCAAAATGGATAAAACTAATTTTTCTACCCCAAATGCATATTTCACACGTCCAATTCAGATATTTGGAAATACAGTTATGCTAAAAATAGATTTTCAACTGTTCACTTGTCACCGCCAAGTAGCATCTAACAAACTATAGCTCGGAATGTGATTATGCTTTCTGTGATTGTCACAATGGATAGAACTTATTTTTAGACCCCAAATGCATATGTCACACGTCCAATTCGGATATAAGGAAACAAAGTTATGCTAAAAATAAATTTTCAACTGTTCACTTGTCACCGCCAAGTTGCATCTCACAAACTGTAGCTCGAAAAGTGATTCCGCTTTCTCTGGATTTCAAAATGGATAGAACTAATTTTTCTACCCCAAATGCATATGTCACACGACCATTTCGGATATACGGAAATAAAGTTATGCTAAATGTAGATTTTCTACTGTTGACTTGTCACCGCCAAGTTGCATCTCACAAACTATATCTCTGAAAGTGATCCCGCTTTTTGTGGTTGTGACAATGGATAGAACATATTTTTCTACCCCTAATGCATATGTCACATGTCCAATTCAAATATACGGAAACACAGTTATGCTAAAAATAGATTTTCAACTATTCACTTGTCACCGCCAAGTTGCATCTCACAAACTATAGCTCAGAAAGGGATTCTGCATTCTCTGGTTTTTAAAATTGATAGAATTTATTCTTCAACCGCAAACGCATATTTTAGACGCCCAATTCTGATATTCGGAAACAAAGTTATGCTAAATATAGATTTTCAACTATTCACTTGTCACCGCCAAGTTGCATCTCACAAACTATAGCTCGAAAAGTGATTCCACTTTTTGTGGTTGTCACAATGGATAGAACATATTTTAATACCCAAATGCATATGTCACACGTCCAAATCGGATATACAGAAACAAAATTATGCTAAATATAGATTTTCAACTATTCCCTTTTCTCCGCCAAGTTGCATCTCACAAACTATAGCTCGGAAAGTGATTCTGATTTCTATGGTTATGAAAATGGATAGAACTAATTTTTTTACCCCAAATGCATATGTCATACGCCCAATTCTGATATACGGAAACAAAGTTATGCTAAATATAAATTTTCAACTATTCACTTGTCACCGCCAAGTTGCATCTCACAAACTATAGCTCGGAATGTGATTCTTCTTTCTGTGGTTGTCACAGTGGATATAACATATTTGTCTACCCCAAATGCATATGTCGCGCGTCCAATTCGGATATACAGAAACACAGTTATGCTACAAATAGATTTTCAACTGTTCACTTGTCACCGCCAAGTTGCATCTCACAAACTATAGTTCGGAATATGATTATGCTTTCTGTGGTTGTCACAATGGATAGAACATATTTTTCTACCCCAAATGCATATGTCATCGTCCAATTCGGATATACGGAAACAAAGTTATGCTAAAAATAGATTTTCAATTTTTTACTTGCCACCGACAAGTTGCATCTCACAAACTATAGCTCGGAATGAGATTCTGGTTTGTATGACTGTCACAATGGATAGAACATATTTTTATACCCCAAATGCTTATGTCATACGCCCAATTCTGATATACGGAAACAAAGTTACGCTAAATATAGATTTTCATCTGTTCACTTGTCACCGCCAAGTTGAATCTCACAAACTATAGCTCGGAAAGTGATTCCGCTGTTTGTGGTTGTCACAATGGATAGAACATATTTGTCTACCCCAATTGCTTATGGTACACATCCAATTCGGATATACGGAAACACAGTTATGCTAAAAATAGATTTTCAACTGTTCACTTGTCACCGCCAAGTTGCATCTCACAAACTATAGCTCAGAAAGGGATTCTGCATTCTCTGGTTTTTAAAATCGATAGAATTTAATCTTCAACCGCAAATGCATATTTTAGACACGCAATTCTGATATTCGGAAACAAAGTTAAGCTAAAAATATAGATTTTCAACTATTCACTTGTCACCGCCAAGTTGCATCTCACAAACTATAGCTCGAAAAGTGATTCCACTTTTTGTGGTTATCACAATGGATAGAACATATTTTAATACCCAAATGCATATGTCACACGTCCAAATCGGATATACAGAAACAAAGTTATGCTAAAAATAGATTTTCAACTATTCACTTGTCACCGCCAAGTAGCATCTCACAAACTATTGCTCGGAAAGTGATTCTGCTTTCTCTGGTTTTCAAAATGGATAGAACTAATTTTTCTACCCCAAATGCATATTTCACACGTCCAATTCGGATATATGGAAACACAGTTATGCTAAAAATAGATTTTCAACTGTTCACTTGTCACCGCCAAGTAGCATCTCACAAACTATAGCTCGGAATATGATTCTGCTTTCTGTGATTGTCACAATGGATAGAACTTATTTTTAGACCCCAAATGTATATGTCACACGTCCAATTCGGATATACGGAAACAAAGTTATGCTAAAAATAGATTTTCAACTATTCACTTGTCACCGCCAAGTTGCATCTCACAAACTGTAGCTCGAAAAGTGATTCCGCTTGCTATGGCTTTCAAAATGGATAGAACTAATTTTTCTACCCCAAATGCATATGTCACACGTCCAATTCGGATATACGGAAATAAAGTTATGCTAAATATAGATTTTCAACTATTCACTTGTCTCCGCCAAGTTGCATCTCACAAACTATATCTCTGAAAGTGATCCCGCTTTTTGTGGTTGTGACAATGGATAGAACATATTTTTCTACCCCTAATCCATATGTCACACGTCCAATTCGGATATACGGAAACAAAGTTATGCTAAAAATAGATTTTAAACTATTCACTTGTCACCGCCATCTTGCATCTCACAAACTATAGCTGGGAAAGTGATTCTTCTTTCTAGGATTTTAAAAATGGATAGAAATAATTTTTGTACCCCAAATGCATATGTCATGCGTCCAATTATGATATACGGAAACAAAGTAATGCTAAATATAGATTTTCAACTATTCACTTGTCACCGCCAAGTTGCATCTCACAAACTATAGCTCCAAAAGTGATTCAGCTTTCTCAGGTCTTCAAAATGGATAGAACTTATTTTTATACCCCAAATGCATATGTCACACGTCCAATTCGGATATACCGAAACAAACTAATGCTATAAATAGATTTTCAACTGTTCACTTGTCACCAACAAGTTGCATCTCACAAACTATAGCTTGGAATGTGATTCTGCTTTCTGTGGTTGTCACTAAGGACTGGATATATTTTTCTACCCCAAATGCATATGTCACACGTCCAATTCGGATATACGGAAACAAAGTTATGCTAAAAATAGATTTTCAACTATTCACTTGTCACCGCCAAGTTGCATCTCACAAACTATAGCTCAGAAAGGGATTCTGCATTCTCTGGTTTTTAAAATTGATAGAATTTATTCTTCAACCGCAAACGCATATTTTAGACGCCCAATTCTGATATTCGGAAACAAAGTTATGCTAAATATAGATTTTCAACTATTCACTTGTCACCGCCAAGTTGCATCTCACAAACTATAGCTCGAAAAGTGATTCCACTTTTTGTGGTTGTCACAATGGATAGAACATATTTTAATACCCAAATGCATATGTCACACGTCCAAATCGGATATACAGAAACAAAATTATGCTAAATATAGATTTTCAACTATTCCCTTTTCTCCGCCAAGTTGCATCTCACAAACTATAGCTCGGAAAGTGATTCTGATTTCTATGGTTATGAAAATGGATAGAACTAATTTTTCTACCCCTAATCCATATGTCACACGTCCAATTCGGATATACGGAAACAAAGTTATGCTAAAAATAGATTTTAAACTATTCACTTGTCACCGCCATCTTGCATCTCACAAACTATAGCTGGGAAAGTGATTCTTCTTTCTAGGATTTTAAAAATGGATAGAAATAATTTTTGTACCCCAAATGCATATGTCATGCGTCCAATTATGATATACGGAAACAAAGTAATGCTAAATATAGATTTTCAACTATTCACTTGTCACCGCCAAGTTGCATCTCACAAACTATAGCTCCAAAAGTGATTCAGCTTTCTCAGGTCTTCAAAATGGATAGAACTTATTTTTATACCCCAAATGCATATGTCACACGTCCAATTCGGATATACCGAAACAAACTAATGCTATAAATAGATTTTCAACTGTTCACTTGTCACCAACAAGTTGCATCTCACAAACTATAGCTTGGAATGTGATTCTGCTTTCTGTGGTTGTCACTAAGGACTGGATATATTTTTCTACCCCAAATGCATATGCTAAAAATAGATTTTAAACTATTCACTTGTCACCGTCTAGTTATATCTCACAAACTATAGCTTGGAATGTGATTCTGCTTTCTTTGGTTGTCACAATGGATAGAACTTATTTTTCTACCCCAAATGCATATGTCACACATCCAATTCGGATACACGAAAATTAAGATATGCTATAAATAGATTTTCAACTGTTCACTTGTCACCGACAAGTTGCATCTCACAAACTATAGCTCGGAATGAAATTCTGGTTTTTATGATTGTCACAATGGATAGAACATATTTTTCTACCCCAAATGCATATGCCAAACGTCCAATTCTGATGTACGGAAACAAAGTAATGCTAAAAATAGATTTTCAACTATTCACTTGTCACCGCCATGTTGCATCTCAAAAAGTATAACTCGGAAAGTGATTCTGCTATCTCTGGTGTTCAAAATCGATAGAATTTATTCTTCCACCCCAAATGCATATTTTAGACGCCCAATTGTGATATACGGAATCAAAGTTATGCTAAATATTGATTTTCAACTGTTCACTTGTTACCGCCAAGTTGCATCTCACAAACTATAGCTGGGAAAGTGATTCCGCTGTTTGTGGTTGTCACAATGGATAGAACATATTTGTCTATCCCAAATGCATATGTCACACGTCCAATTCAGATATACGGAAAAACAGTTATGCTAAAAATAGATTTTCAACTATTCACTTGTCACCGCCAAGTTGCATCTCACAAACTATAGCTCCGAAAGGGATTCTGCATTCTCTGGTTTTTAAAATTGATAGAATTTATTCTTCAACCGCAAACGCATATTTTAGACGCCCAATTCTGATATTCGGAAATAAAGTTATGCTAAATATAGATTTTCAACTATTCACTTGGCACCGCTAAGTTGCATCTCACAAACTATAGCTCGAAAAGTGATTCCCCTTTTTGTGGTTGTCACAATGGATATAACATATTTTAATACCCAAATGCATATGTCACACGTCCAAATCGGATATACAGAAACAAAGTTATGCTAAATATAGATTTTCAACTATTCACTTGTCTCCGCCAAGTTGCATCTCACAAACTATAGCTCGGAAAGTGATTCTGATTTCTCTAGTTTTCAAAATGGATAGAACTAATTTTTCTACCCCAAATTCATATGTCATACGCCCAATTCTGATATACGAAAACAAAGTTATGCAAAATATAGATTTTCAACTATTTACTTGTCACCGCCAAGTTTCATCTCACAAACTATAGCTCGGAATGTGATTCTGCTTTCTGTGGTTGTCACAGTGGATATAACATATTTGTCTACCCCAAATGCATATGTCACGCGTCCAATTCGGATATACAAAAACACAGTTATGCTAAAAATAGATTTTCAACTATTCACTTGTCACCGCCAAGTTGCATCTCACAAACTATAGTTCGGAATATGATTATGCTTTCTGAGGTTGTCACAATGGACAAAACATATTTTTCTACCCCAAATGCATATGTCACACGTCCAATTCGGATACACAGAAACAAAGTTATGCTAAAAATAGATTTTAAACTATTCACTTGTCACTGTCTTGTTATATCTCACAAACTATAGCTTTGAATGTTATTCTGCTTTCTCTGGTTGTCACAATGGATAAAACATATTTTTCTACCCCAAATGCATATGTCAACGTCCAATTCGGATATACGGAAACAAAGTTATGCTAAAAATAGATTTTCAATTGTTTACTTGCCACTGACAAGTTGCATCTCACAAACTATAGCTCGGAATGAGATTCTTGTTTGTATGACTGTCACAATGGATAGAACATATTTTTATACCCCAAATGCATATGTCACACGTCCAATTCGGATATACGGAAACACAGTTATGCTAAAAATAGATTTTCAACTGTTCACTTGTCACTGCCAAGTTCCATCTCACAAACTATAGCTCAGAAAGGATTCTGCATTCTATGGTTTTTAAAATCGATAGAATTTATTCTTCAACCGCAAATGCATATTTTAGACACCCAATTCTGATATTCGGAAACAAAGTAATGCTAAAAATAGATTTTCAACTTTTCACTTGTCACCGCCATGTTGCATATCAAAAACTATAGCTCGGAAAGTGATTCTTCTATCTCTGGTGTTCAAAATCGATAGAATTTATTCTTCCACCCCAAATGCATATCTTAGACGCCCAATTGTGATATACGGAAACAATGTTATGCTAAATATAGATTTTCAACTATTCACTTGTTACCGCCAAGTTGCATCTCACAAACTATAGCTGGGAAAGTGATTCCGCTGTTTGTGGTTGTCACAATGGATAGAACATATTTGTCTACCCCAAATGCATATGTCACACGTCCAATTCGGATATACGGAAACACAGTTATGCTAAAAATAGATTTTCATCTGTTCACTTGTCACCGCCAAGTTGCATCTCACAAACTATAGCTCAGAAAGGGATTCTGCATTCTCTGGTTTTTAAAATCGATAGAATTTATTCTACAACCGCAAATGCATATTTTAGACGCCCAATTCTGATATTCGGAAACAAAGTTATGCTAAATATAGATTTTCAACTATTCACTTGTCACCGCCAAGTTGCATCTCACAAACTATAGCTCGAAAAGTGATTCCACTTTTTGTGGTTGTCACAATGGATAGAACATATTTTAATACACAAATGCATATGTCACACGTACAAATCGGATATAGAGAAACAAAGTTATGCTAAATATAGATTTTCAACTATTCACTTGTCACCGCCAAGTTGCATCTCACAAACTATAGCTCGGAAAGTGATTCTGATTTCTCTGGTTTTCAAAATGGATAGAAATAATTTTTCTACCCCAAATGCATATGTCGTACGCCCAATTCTGATTTACGGAAACAAAGTTATGCTAAATATAGATTTTCAACTATTCACTTGTCACCGCCAAGTTTCATCTCACAAACTATAGCTCGGAATGTGATTCTGCTTTCTGTGGTTGTCACAAAGGACATAACATATTTTCCTACCCCAAATGCATATGTCACACGTCCAATTCTGATGTACGGAAACAAAGTAATGCTAAAAATAGATTTTCAACTATTCACTTGTCACCGCCTTGTTGCATCTCAAAAACTACAGCTCGGAAAGTGATTCTGCTATCTCTGGTGTTCAATATCGATAGAATTTATTTCTCCACCCCAAATGCATATTTTAGACGCCCAATTGTGAAATCCGGAAACAAAGTTACGCTAAATATAGATTTTCAACTGTTCACATGTTACCGCCAAGTTACATCTCACAAAATATAGCTCGAAAAGTGATTCCACTTTTTCTGGTTGCCACAATAGATAGAACATATTTTTCTACCCCAAATGCATATGTCACACGTCCAATTCGGATATTCGGAAGCAAAATTATGTTATAAATAGATTTTCAACTGATCACTTGTTCCCGCCAAGTTGAATCTCACAAACTATAGCTCGAAAAGTAATTCTGCTTTCTCTGGTTTTCAAAATGGATTGAAATTATTTTTCTACGCCAAATGTTTATGCCAGACGTCTAATTCTGATATACGGAAACAAAGTTATGCTAAAAATAGATTTTCAATTGTTCACTTGTCACTGCCAAGTTGCAGCTCACAAACTATAGCTCGGAATGTGATTCTGCTTTCTGGGGTTGTCACAATGGATAGAACATATTTTTCTACCCCAAATGCATATGTCACACGTCCAATTCGGATATACGGAAGAAAAGTTATGCTATAAATAGATTTTCAACTATTCACTTGTCACCGCCAAGTTGCATCTCACAAACTATAGCTCAGAATGGGATTTTGCTTTCTCTGATTGTCCCAATTGATAGAATACATTTTTGTACCTGAAATGCTAATGTCACACGTCCAATTCAGATATAGGGAAACAAAGCTATGTTAAAAATAGATTTTCAATTGTTCACTTGTCACGGCCAAGTTGCATCTTACAAACAATAACTCGGAATGTGATTCTGCTTTCTGTGGTTATGACAATGGATAGAACATATTTTTCTACCCCAAATGCAGATGTCACATGTCCAATTCGGATATACGGAAACAAAGTTATGCTAAAATAGATTTTCAACTATTCACTTGTCACCGCCAAGTTGCATCTTACAAACTAGAGCTCGGAATGTGATTCTGCTTTCTCTGGTTTTCAAAATGGATAGAACTAATTTTTATACCCCAAATGCATATGTCATACGCCCTATTCTGAAATACGGAAACAAAGTTATGCTAAATAAAGATTTTCTACTATTCACTTGTCACTGCCAAATTGCATCTCACAAACTCTAGCTAGGAATATGATTCTTCTTTCTCTGGTATTCACAATGGACGGAACATATTTTTTGACCCCAAATGCATATGTCACACGTCCAATTCGGATATACGAAAACAACGTTATGCTAAAAATAGATTTTAAACTATTCACTTGTCACCGTCTAGTTGCATCTCACCAACTATAGCTTGGAATGTGATTCTACTTTCTGTGGTTGTCAGATTGGATAGAACTTATTTTTCTACCCAAATTGCATATGTCACACATCCAATTCGGGTATACGAAACTTAAGATATGCTAAAAATAGATTTTCAACTATTCACTTGTCACATCCAAGTTGCATCTCACAAAATAAAGCTCGGAAAGTGATTCTGCATTCTCTGGTTTTCAACATGGTTAGAACTTATTTTTATACCCAAATGCATATGTCACACGTCCAATTCGGATATACGGAAACAAAGTTATGATAAAAATAGATTTTCAACTGTTTACTTGCCACCGCCAAGTTGCATCTCACAAACAATAGCTCGGAATGAGATTCTGATTTTTGTGATTGTCACAATGTAGGGAACATATTTTTCTACCCCAAATTCATATGTCAAACGTCCAATTCTGATGTACGGAAACAAAGTTATGCTAAAAATAGATTTTCAACTATTCACTTGTCACCGTCTAGTTGCATCTCACAAACTATAGCTCGGAATGTGATTCTGCTTTCTATGGTTGTCACAATGGATAGAACTTATTTTTCTACCCCAAATACATATGTCACACGTCCAATTCGGATATACGAAAACTAAGATATGCTAAAAATAGATTTTCAACTCTTCACTTGTCACCGCCAAGTTGCATCTCACAAACTATAGCTCGGAAAGTGCTTCTATTCTCTCTCGTTTTCAAATGGATAGAACTTATTTTTTACCCCAAATGCATATGTCACACGTCCAATTCGGATATACGGAAACAAAGTTATGCTAAAAATAGATTTTCAACTGTTCACTTGTCACCGCCAAGTTGCATCTCACAAACTATAGCTCAGACTGTGATTCCGCTTTTTGTGGTTGTCACAATGGTTATAACATTTTTTTTATACCCCAAATGCATATGTCACCCGTCCAATTCGGATATACGGAAACACAGTTATGCAAAAAATAGATTTTCAACTTTTCACTTGTCACCGCCAAGTTGCATCTCATAAACTATTGCTCGGAATGTGATTCTGCTTTTTGTGGTTGTGACAATGGATAGAACATATTTTTCTACCCCAAATGCATATGTTACACGTCAAATTCGGATATACGGAAACCAAGGTATGCTAAAATAGATTTTCAATTGTTCTATTGTCACCGCCAAGTTGCATCTCACAAACCATAGCTCAAAAAGTGATTCTGCTTTCTCGGGTTTTCAAAATGGATAGAAATAATTTTTCTACCCCAAATGCATATGTCATACGCCCAATTCTGATAAACGGAAACAAAGTTATGCTAATTAAATATTTTCTACTATTCACTTGTCAGCGCCAAATTGCATCTCACAAACTCTAGCTCAGAATATGATTCTGCTTTCTGTGGTTTTCTCAAAGGACAGAACATATTTTTCTACCACAAATGCATATGTCACACGTCCAATTCGGATATACGGAAACAAAGTTATGTTAAAAATAGATTTTAAACTATTCACTTGTCACCGTATAGTTGCATCTCACAAACTATAGCTTGGAATGTGATTCTTCTTTCTACCCAAAATGCATATGGCACACGTCCAATTCGGATATATGGAAACACAGTTTTGCTAAAAATAGATTTTCAACTGTTCACTTGTCACCGTCAAGTTGCATCTCACGAAATATAGCTCGGAAAGTGATTCTGCTTTCTCTGGTTTTCAAAATGGTTAGAACTTATTATTATACCCCAAATGCATATGTCACATGTCCAATTCGGATATACGGAAACAAAGTTATGCTAAAAATAAATTTTCAACTGTTCACTTGTCACCGCCAAGTTGCATCTCAAAAACTATAGCTCGGAATGAGATTCTGGTTTTTGTGATTGTCACAATGTATAGAACATGTTTTTCTACCCCAAATGCATATGTCAAACGTCCAATTCTGATGTACGGAAACAAAGTTAAGCTAAAAATAGATTTTCAAGTATTCACTTGTCACCGCCAAGTTGCATTTCAAAAACTATAGCTCGGAAAGTGATTCTGCTATCTCTGGTGTTCAAAATTGATAGAATTTATTCTTCCACCACAAATGCATATTATAGACGCCCAATTGTGATATACGGAAACAAAGTTATGGTAAATATAGATTTTCAACTGTTCACTTGTCACCGCCATGTTACATCTCACAAACTATAGCTCGGAAAGTGATTCCATTTTTTGTGGTTGTCACAATGGATAGAACATATTTTTGTACCCCTAATGCATATGTCACACGTCCAATTCGGATATACGGAAGCAAATTTATGCTATAAATAGATTTTCAACTGTTCACTTGTCACCGCCTAGTTGCATCTCACAAACTATAGCTCGGAAAGTGATTTTGCTTTCTCTGGTTTTCAAAATGGATAGAACTAATTTTTCTACCCCAAATGAATATTTCACACGTCAATTCTGATATACGGAAACAAAGTTATGCTAAAAATAGAATTTCAAATGTTCACTTGTCACGACCAAGTTGCATCTCACAAACCATAGCTCGGAATGTGATTCTGCTTTCTGTGGTTGTCACAATGGATAGAAAATATTTTTCTACCCCAAATACATTTATCACACGTCCAATTCGGATATACGGAAACAAAGTTATGCTAAAAATAGATTTTCAACTGTTCACTTGTCACCGCCAAGTTGCATCTCACAAACTATAGCGCTGAATGTGATTCTGCTTTCTGTGGTTGTCACAATGTATAGAACATATTTTTCTACCCCAAATGCATATGTCCCACGTCCAATTCGGATATATGGAAAGAAAGTTATGCTAAAAATAGATTTTCAACTATGCACTTGTCACCGTCTAGTTGCATCTCACAAACTATAGCTGGAATGTGATTCTGCATTCTGTGGTTGTCACAATGGATAGATCTTATTTTTCTACCCCAAATGCATATGTCACACGTCCAATTCGGATATACGGAATCAAAGTTATGCTAAAAATAGATTTTCAACTATTCACTTGTCACCGCCAAGTTGCATCTCACAAACTATAGCTCGGAATGTGATTCAGCTTTCCGTGGTTGTCACAATGGATAGAACATATTTTTCTACCCCAAATGCATATGTAACACATCGAATTCGGATATACGGAAACAAAGTTATGCTAAAAATAGATTTTCAACTGTTCACTTGTCACCGCCAAGTTGCATCTCACAAACTATAGCTCGGAATGTGATTCTGCTTTCACTGGTTTTCAAAATGGATAGCACTAATTTTTCTACCCCAAATGAATATGTCACACGTCAATTCTGATATACGGAAACAAAGTTATGCTAAAAATAGATTTTCAAATGTTCACTTGACACCGCCAAGTTGCATCTCACAAACCATAGCTCGGAATGTGATTCTGCTTTCTGTGGTTGTCACAATGGATAGAAAATATTTGTCTACCCCAAATACATTTATCACACGTCCAATTCGGATATACGGAAACAAAGTTATGCTAAAAATAGATTTTCAACTATTCACTTGTCACCGCCAAGTTGCATCTCACAAACTATAGCGCTGAATGTGATTCTTCTTTCTGTGGTTGTCACAATGTGTAGAACATATTTTTCTACCCCAAATGCATATGTCACACGTCCAATTCGGATATACGGAAACAAAGTTATGCCAAAAATAGATTTTCAACTACGCACTTGTCACAGTCTAGTTGCATCTCACAAACTATAGCTCGGATTGTGATTCTGCTTTCTGTGGTTGTCACAATGGATAGATCTTATTTTTCTACCCCAAATGCATATGTCACACGTCCAATTCGGATATACGGAAACAAAGTTATGCTAAAAATAGATTTTCAACTGTTCACTTGTCACCGCCAAGTTGCATCTCACAAACTATAGCTCGGAATTTGATTCTGCTTTCCGTGGTTGTCACAATGGATAGAACATATTTTTCTACCCCAAATGCATATGTAACACATCCAATTCAGATATACGGAAACAAAGTTATGCTAAAAATAGATTTTCAACTGTTCACTTGTCACCGCCAAGTTGCATCTCACAAATTATAGCTCGGAATTTGATTCTGCATTTTATGGTTGTGACAATGGATAGAACATATTTTTCTACCCCAAATGCATATGTCACACGTCCAATTCGGATATACGGAAACAAAGTTATGCTAAAATAGATTTTCAATTGTTCACTTGTCACCGCCAAGTTGCATCTCACAAACTATAGCTCGGAAAGTGATTCTTCTATCTCTGGTGATCAAAATCGAAAGAATTTATTCTTCCACCACAAATGCAAATTTTAGTAGCCCAATTGTGATATACGGAAACAAAGTTATGCTAAATATAGATTTTCAATTCTTCACTTGTCACCGCCAAGTTACATCTCACAAACTATAGCTCGGAATGTGATTCTACTTTATTTGGTTTTCACAAAGGACAAAACATATTTTTCTACCCCAAATGCATATGTTACATGTCCAATTGGGATATACGGAAACAAAGTTATGCCAAAAATAGATTTTCAACTACTCATTTGTCACCGTCTAGTTGCATCTCACAAATTATAGCTCCGAATGTGATCCTGCTTTTTGTGGTTGTCACAATGGATAGAACTTATTTTTCTACCCCAAATGCATATGCCACACATCCAATTCGGATATACGAAAACAAAGTTATGCTAAAAATAGATTTTCAACTGTTCACTTGTCACCGCCAAGTTGCATCTCACAAACTATAGCTCAGAATGTGATTCTGAATTTTGTGGTAGTGGCAATGGATTGAACATATTTTTCTACCCCAAATGCATATGTTACATGTCCAATTGGGATATACGGAAACAAAGTTATGCCAAAAATAGATTTTCAACTACTCATTTGTCACCGTCTAGTTGCATCTCACAAATTATAGCTCCGAATGTGATCCTGCTTTTTGTGGTTGTCACAATGGATAGAACTTATTTTTCTACCCCAAATGCATATGTCACACGTCCAATTCGGATATACGAAAACTAAGATATGCTAAAAATAGATTTTCAAATGTTCATTTGTCACGGCCAAGTTGCATCTCACAAACTATAGCTCGGAATGTGATTCTGCTTTCTGTGGTTGTTACAATGGATAGAACTTATTTTTCTACCCCAAATGCATATGTCACACGTCCAATTCGGATATACGAAAACTAAGATATGCTAAAAATAGATTTTCAAATGTTCATTTGTCACGGCCAAGTTGCATCTCACAAACCATAGCTCGTAATGTGATTCTGCTTTTTGTGGTTGTCACAGTGGATAGAAAATATTTTTCTACCCCAAATACATTTATCACATGTCCAATTCGGATATACGGAAACAAAGTTATGCTAAAAATAAATTTTCAACTGTTCACTTGTCACGGCCAAGTTGCATCTCACAAACCTCAGAATGAGATTCAGGTTTTTGTGATTGCACAATGGATAGAACATATTTTTCTACCCCAAATGCATATGTCACACGTCCAATTCGGATATACGGAAACAAAGTTATGCTAATTATAGATTTTCAACTTTTCACTTGTCAGCGCAAAGTTGCATCTTACAAACTATAACTCGGAAAGTTATTCCGCTTTTTGTGGTTGTCACAATGGTTATAAAATATTTGTCTACCCCAAATACATATGTCACGCGTCCAATTCGGATATACGGAAACACAATTATGCTGAAAATAGATTTTCAACTGTTCACTTGTCACCGCCAATTTGCATCTCACAAACTATAGCTCAGAGTGTGATTCTGCTCTCCTTGGTTGTCACAATGGATAGAACTTATTTTTCTACCCCAAATTCATATGTCACACATCCAATTCGGATATACGGAAACAAAGTTATGCTAAATATAGATTTTCAAATGTTCACTTGTCACTGCCAAGTTGCATCTCACAAACCATAGCTCGGAATGTGATTCTGCTTTCAGTGGTTATCACAATGGATAGAAAATATTTTTCTACCCCAAATACATTTATCACACGTCCAATTCGGATATACGGAAACAAAGTTATGCTAAAAATAGATTTTCAGCTATTCACTTGTCACCGGCAAGTTGCATCTCACAAACTATATCTCGGAAAGTGATTCTGCTTTCCCTGGTTTTCAAAATTGATAGAACTAATTTTCTACCCCAAATGCATATGTCAGACGTTGAATTCTGATATACGGAAACAAAGTTTGCTACAAATTGATTTTCAACTTTTCACTTGTCACCGCCAACTTGCATGTCACAAACTATATCTCGGAAAGTGATTCTGCTTTCTCTGGTTTTCCAATTGAATGGAACTTATTTTTATACCCCAAATGCTCTTGTCAGACGTCCAATTCTGATATACGGAAACAAAGTTATGTTATAAATAGATTTTCCACTGTTCACTTGTCACCGCCAACTTGCATCTCACAAACTATATCTCGGAAACTGATTCTGCTTTCTCTGGTTTTCTAAATGGATAGAACAAATTTTTCTACCCCAAATGCATATGTCAGACGTTGAATTCTGATATACGAAAACAAAGTTATTTTCAAAATAGATTTTCAATTGTTCACTTGTCACCGCCAACTTGCATCTCACAAACTATAGCCCGAAAATTGATTCTATATTCTCTGGTTTTGAAAATGGATAGAACTAATTTTTCTACCCCAAGTGCATATGTCAGACGTCGAATTCTGATATACGGAAACAAAGTTATGCTAAAAATAGATTTTCAACTATTCACTTGTCACCGCCAACTTGCATCTCACAAACTATAGCTCGGAAAGTGATTCTGCTTTCACTGGTTTTCAAAATGGATAGAACTAATTTTTGTACCCCAAATTTTTATGTTAGACGTCTAATTCTGATATACGGAAACAAAGTTATGCTAAAACTAGATTTTCAACTGTTCACTTGTCACCGCCAACTTGCATCTCACAAACTATAGCTCGGAAAATAATTCTGCTTTCTCTGGTTTTCACTGTGGATAGAAGATATTTTTCTTCCCCAAATGCATATGTCAGACGTCCAATTCTGATATACGGAAACAAAGTTATGCTAAAAATATATTTTCAACTGTTCACTTGTCACCGCCAACTTGCATCTCACAAACTATAGCCAAGAAAATGATTCTGCATTCTCTGGTTTTCAAAATGGATAGAACTAATTTTTCTACCCCAAATGCATATGTCAGACGTCGAATTTTGATATACGGAAACAAAGTTATGCTAAAAATATATTTTCAACTGTTCACTTGTCACCGCCAACTTGCATCTCACAAACTATAGCCCGGAAAGTGATTCTGCATTCTTAGGTTTTCAAAATGGATAGAACTAATTTTTCTACCCCAAATTCTTATGTCAGACGTCCAATTCTGATATACGGAAACAAAGTTATGTTATAAATAGATTTTCAACTATTCACTTGTCACCGCCCACTTGCATCTCACAAACTATGTCTCGGAAAGTGATTCTGCTTTCTCTGGTTTTCAAAATGGATAGAACTAATTTTTATACCCCAAATGCATATGTCAGATATAGAATTCTGATATACAAAAACAAAGTTATGTTATAATTAGATTTTCAACTGTTTACTTGTCACTGCCAACTTGCATCTCACAAACTATATCTCGGAAATTGATTCTGCTTTCTCTTGTTTTGAAAATGGATAGATCTAATTTTTCTACCCCAAATGCATATGTCAGACGTCGAATTCTGATATACGAAAACAAAGTTATGTTATAAATAGATTTTCAACTGTTCACTTGTCACCGCCAACTGGAATCTCACAAACTATATCTCGGAAATTGATTCTGCTTTCTCTTGTTCTCAAAATGGATAGATCTAATTTTTCTACCCCAAATGCATTTGTCAGACGTCGAATTGTGATATATGGAAAAAAAGTTATGCTAAAAATAGATTTTCAACTATTCACTTGTCACCGCCAACTTGCATCTCAAAAACTATAGCTCGGAAAGTGATTCTGCTTTCTCTGGTTTTCAAAATGGATAAAACTAATTTTTCTATCCCAAATGCATATGTCACACATCCAATTCAGATATACGGAAACATAGTTATGCTAAAAATAGATTTTCAACTGTTCACTTGTCACCGCGAAGTTGCATTTCACAATGGATAGAAAATATTTTAATTCCCCAAATGCATATGTCACACATCCAATTCGGATATACGGAAACAAAGTTATGCTAAAAATAGATTTTCAACTATTCACTTGTCACCGTCAAGTAGCATCTCACAAACAATAGCTCAAAGAGTGATTCTGCTTTCTCTAGTTTTCAAAATGGATAGAACTAAGTTTTCTACCCCAAATGCATATGTCAGACGACGAATTCTGATATACGGAAACAAAGTTATGCTAAAAATAGATTTTCAACTGTTCACTTGTCACCGCCAAATTGCATCTCACAAACTATAGCTGGGAAAGTGATTCTGCTTTCTCCAGTGCTCAAAATGGATAGAACTAATTTTTCTACCCCAAATGCATATGTCACACATCCAATTCAGATATACGAAAACATAGTTATGCTAAAAATAGATTTTTAACTATTCACTTGTCACCGCCATGTTGCATTTCACAATGGATAGAAAATATTTTAATACCCCAAATGCATATGTTACACGTCCAATTCGGATATACGGAAACAAAGTTATGCTAAAAATAGATTTTCAACTATTCACTTGTCACCGTCAAGTAGCATCTCACAAACTATAGCTCGAAGAGTGATTC